>JAVJGG010000061.1:3606823-3619200 GCA_035590195.1 Aviceda cuculoides | reverse complement strand
GCCAGTTCCCTCAGTACTCTTGGATGGATCCCATCGGGTCCCATAGATTTGTGAGTGTCCAGATGGCATAGTAGGTCACTAAATAACTCTATCCCAGCCGGAACCAGGACACCAGATAGGTTTCAAGTAGTTTGGGGATGTGAGGGACAAGGCAACAGCAAAATGATACCCTAAGAAATGAAGACCAGCCCAGCTAAGCTCAGATGGGTTAATAACATATCACAAGCCACGTTTGCTTGCTGGACCTGTTACGTTCTGTTGCAGCACAGTCCAAAAGCGAGCAAATTAAATACCAAATTGGCTGCCCAAATAAATGTCTTGGGTGTTGCTTAGCTGCCTGCTTTTCTGCTACTTCAAACGTTCGAGTGCTTATCTGGAAAGCAGAAGTGCTGGTGTGCTGAAGTCAGTCACATGGACCTTCCTTGGTAAGCATCTTTTTAGTCTGTCTGCCCGCCCACCTTAAAAGAGGAAATAGGGAAGATGCAGATCTTTGCTAGAAAATGAAAGCTCTTTGTTGATGATTTAGCCTGTATGGAGAATTTGCTGATGGTTATAAAAAAGGAGTAGTCTTGCATCTGGGGCTTAACCTTAGTAAGTGTGGAAATTTGCTTTCAGGCTTGATGGAACCATGTAAATCCTTATCTTAATAAGCAGCCAAGTTAAACCAATCTCTAAATAAATCCCGATAAGCTAATAGCAGCCAGTCCTCACCAGATGAAAATGATGGCTCTTGTAGTCCACTTGAAAATGTTGGTTTTTTTCCAGCCTGCTCCCTCTCCAATCCCAGGCCAACCTGGGTGTCTACTGATGAGTTTGCATCCCAGTTTATCTTGCCAGTGTCTTTACATCCCTTGATTTATTCACATTCTGGTTTCTCTCGCAGGCACTTTCGCTTCGGAGCCCCTCCTGTAATTAATCCACTGGGCACTCGTTTTCCTGCAAATGCGACCGTCCGTCCTTCCTATAACATAAGTATCACTCTGAGCAGCGCTGTGCAAAACACCACCTTTGTGAACATCACCACCCCTGCTGCTGGAGACTGGTTCATCGCTGCCCATCTCCCTGAGGCTGCTGGCAGGATTGAAGTGAAGGTGAGGGTCTTCGCCACTGTACTCTGCCCAGTGTGTCTCACCACAGCTGACCTGTCTGCTCTCCCCTCCTGCAGGGTTTCTCCACTCCATGCCCGTATATGTTCCAGGCAGATATGTTTGTGCTCAGACTCACTGAGATGCCTGTTCTGGAGCCTGGTGTTGCTATGCCGCAAACTGTTGTCTCACCTGCTAAGCCACTGCATGTCAAGTGAGTGAGAACAGCAGATGGAAAGACTTGGGGGCGTGGGGGGGGTGGGATTTCCCACGGATGCTGCTTAGGGGAAGCCACTGTTGTTCCCACGTGGGGCTGGAGCTGGGGGGTCTCTGAGCCTGTTTGCCAAGCTCTCTGCAGCAGTGGTAGGGTTTGTACAGGGAGCACATGAGCACCCTTATCCAACTATTCCCAGGTGGCCTTAGGGGTTCAGCTGTAGGAATTTTAGTTCTCTGAGATGTTTCCCTTTGGAATGATTTTCACAACTCCAACCAGGGCAGTCTAGTTCTTGCCACAAAGCCCTGAGGACTGTGGTGGGTCATGGCTGGCTTGTGTTGAGAGTACAAGCGCTGTAAGTTGCCGATCCCTCTTCCTGCAGGGTCTTCGTTCCCAAGCATGCCGCAGGGATGCGGTTTGAGCTGCGAAGCTGCGTGACAAGTGAGCAAAAAGCATGCGCTGTGCGGGTAGTGCTGGGCTCCATCACTCTGCCCCAGTCCTTCCAGAGGATCATCACCTGCGTGGGGAATGTAAACTGCAGCCTGGCCCTGGATTCACCCCCCTGGGAGAAGTGGCTGCAGATAATGGTGGAGAGTCTCGGTGCTGCCAATGCCAGTGTGTGGGTGGAGATGCTGGCTTCCTTCACAGGTGGGCTTCCACTTCCTCTAGCCCTATGGGAAGGACCAGAGAGAACATTGTCTACTGTGTCTCTCTTGGGCCTTTGGGTGGCTGGCTGTAGTGGCCTGTGTTCCCCAGCATGCTGATTGCCTGGGCATAACCTTGGGGGCTGAGACCTAGTTGTTGCTTTGGGACCAGAAGTAAAGGCTCCAGTGTTCGCCCAAGGGGTGATACTCCCTGGAGGTGCCTGTTTTGGAAATGCCTGAGAAGTTCAGGGTCTCTGAAGCAATGATGTTTTCCAAAGGCTGTTTGGGAAGCAGTGGCTGGCTTAAAATCTGATGGGGAGAGTAGTTTTGTGCAGATGTACCAGACTCTAATGATATGTTGACTGTTGACTGACCATAAGCAGGCTACAGACAGGAAACCATCTCAGAGGTTTACTTGGGGCAATGTCTTGGCTTGTAGTGAGGGGATGTCACCATTCAGGTGACACCTTGTGACTCAGGAGGTCACAAGGTCCTTGTGGCTGTGATAGGCATCTTTGCATCCTCTTATTACGTGACTATGATCCCTTTTTGACTGTTGGAGTCTTGGAAGCTCACCTACTAGGTAAATTTTTAAAAGTTTTCTTCTAGTGGGGGTTCTGCCATCTCTTTCTCAAAGCAGAGCCTCATTCCACGTGCTTGAGGGCTGGCACTGGTAGCTGAGGTGTTAGAGGGGAGCACTAGAGTCTCTGGGAGCAATGGACAGGCTCCAGCAGTGGGACTCTAAGTGTGACATTCAGCTACAGCTGCCGTGACATGATGGCTTGTGCCTGGAGCTGTATTGGGTTAGCTTCTCTCTTCTGCTCAGCCTTGTCTGCTCATGTCTGGGAAACTGGTAGAGACTTTTATGCAGCGTGTGGTTATGGGACAGCTAAGTGCTGTGCTTTGCCACTGGCCAGTGAATACTGCCTGGGTACATTGATGTGTTATGACGCTGTGTGTCATCACTTCTTCTGTTCCCACTCCACTTCCCTGCAGCTCCTGGTTTCTTCCACCCACTGTACCACTGTATGGCTTTCATCAGTGTTCCAGCTTGTGGATGCTGATGCTAGAGTTCATGGTGCCTTTCAGGGGCTGTAGCCAATACTGCAGTGCCTGAACCAGCTGAAATACCCCCAGTTTGTGCTATCACTTGAAGATCTGGAGCTGCCGAGGCCCTGCCTGGGTGAGGTGTTAGTCCTGGCTGTGCTGACTCCTCTTCTTTTTTGCTTTACAGCTTGCAGACCGGGCAGTACCAGTTCATTCCTTAACTTCAGCAGCCTAAACCAGAGCCAAGCTGGTCCCAGACCAGGTAGCACAGGAGCACCAGGGAGCTCTGCTCTGCCTACAGGAGAGGCTTCACGCAATGTGTCCGACCAGAGGAGCTTCTGTCTGCAATACCAGCCTGTCGTTCGTGAGGACCTGGATGTGGTGTCTGTGCGCTACAGGCTCTTGAATGGTCCCAGCGTGCCCGTGCGCTCTCTCTCCCCAACCCTCCTCCTCCTCAACCTAAACACTGGCATGGACAGCGGGGGTTCCCTCGTGGTCAATCTCCTGCTTAACAAGGTGCGGAGGCCAATTGATGGGATTGTCTTCCCTTTGTGGGGCTTTGCCCCTGCTCCTGGGCTGGTTTATCAGCAAACTCCAGGGATTGTAGGTACTGGTGGGACTATTTCCCTTTCTTTTTTGTTGTTACAAAACACTCTGAGCCTGTTTTAGCCAATTCCAGTGTGTCCCACCTGCCAACTCCAATTCAAACGCCACAGCTTGCTGGCATGTGGTGGCAGTGATGCAGAGGAGATGGAATGGAAAGCAGCTGCAATTCCATCTCTTCCAGGTGGGAGCCTGGTGCTTTGCCACCAGGAGATGAGACTGAGCAGGGAAACCCAGGGATGTTCCTGCCCAAGTCGCTTACTCCCCAACTCCTTCAGTGACACCCTGAAATTGGCCTCCTGAAATTCTGACAATGAATCTTGTCACAAGGGCTGGTTATTGCCTTCCTGAGGGTTGGAGCAGGGCTCAGTCCTGATGTCCTACTGCCTCTGACTTCTGCCGCCCTGTGCTCATGCTGAAGTGATGGGCTCATGTGAGTGTCCCAGCTGGGCGGCAGTTCCCCCTGCACTGTCCCCCCAGGAGGTTCTCTTGCCTTTCAGCCAGTATGCAGCGCAGTGCGGTACAGAGTGAGGTAAACATGGGTTTGCCCAGAAAGAGCTGGTGAATTGATGGGTGATCTTGATCTGCAGGATTTATTGTCACCTGCTGCTCCTGTATACCATGGGCAGCTTGGGAGATGAATTGTGCGGGGGGGGTGGCATCAGGGTGGTCTGATGTGGGACACTGCTCTGTTTGCACAGACGTCCGTGAGCCTGGCCAATGCCACTGTGGTAGCATGTGTGAGTGCAGCTTCGCCGGTGCTGTCCCTCAATGCCACGCAGAACTGCAGCACAGGTATGAGAAACACTGGCACCCACTGCCAGCTCAGCTATGCCATCTCAGGGCTTTGCTTTTAGACCTCATGAGCTGTAAACTGACTCAGGGCTTTGTGGGGTGTCCCAGGGAAGCTGATTTTGGCACACGTCCTCCTGAGATCTTCGTGCTGGCATATGCCCAGGGGTGCTAGGGTGCAGATGCTAGTCTGCACCAAAGGAAGGCCTGCTTACCAGCTGGCACTCTTCAGCCTCGTTGACAGGAGGTTTGGGGATGGTCAAGGCCTTGCTGGTGTGCAGAGAAGCTGAGCTCTGCATCGGAGGATTAGCCAAGCAAACAGGCCGTTCCAGGTGCCTTGTGCTGTCCAGACAAGCACTGAAAGCTGAGATAAAAGAAACAACAAGGGTCTGAGGAGCAAGAGTCCTCTCCAGATGGCTCCCTGGAGCCTCCTGAGGACAGGAGCAAGGAGCCACAGGAGTATCTGATTCCCGTGTAACTGGTCAGCCTGGGATTGCCGCAGGCCCTTCTCCCCGAGTCTTGGCCCATCACAGCACCCTCTTTTCTTTCAGCTTTTTTCCAGGGCTATCCTCTGAGCATGAGCACATCCTCTGCAGAAGCGATGCTGATTGTCCTGTACCCACAGACAGATGACTGGTTCCTCTCCCTGCAGCTCATCTGCCCAAAGGGCCAGGGGTGAGTCCGGTGTGTCAGCCTGCCTTGGGGCTGCTTCAGAGCACTCTGCCTCTGCATCCTGCTGCCCTTGGCTAGCATGAGCAAAACCAAGCGCCTGTCCTCACCACCGTGCCATGGGCTCATCTCACCTGGTAGGGGCAAAGCGACAGCTGCGGAGGGGGAAGGAGGTGGGTGGCAGTGACGACTTGCTCTCTTGTGAGCACCCAAGCAGCTTGTCTGGTGCCAAGCTGGCATGTCTCATGCAGACTGTGGGTGGCAGAGCCTGCCTGGCTGAGCTTCCTCTTCCCCAGATAGATTTTGCAGTGATAAATTGGTAAATGAAAATGCTGCTGTTATTCCTTTGGGGGTCTCTGAGATGCAGGCAGCTGTGCCCATACTCCTGTGGTTTGCCTTCCTGGTGGTTCCTTGCATAAGGGGCCGAGCGCACACTGTAAAACAGTGCTGGTGATGCTGGTCCTGGGCTCCAGCGTCTGGGGAGAGCTGACACCCACCTGCACACTGGTTTGGCAGTCCAAGTGGAGAGGGAGCCCACTCTGCTTCTAGCTCTTGGGAGGGATGGACAGATCCCAAAACAGTGGGGAGCTTGCATGCATGAGCATGGCCTGACTTTCTGGAGCAGATTGCTCCCTGGGCACAAGGCTGCCCCAAAGGACTGGGGTACCAACATGACCTGCTCTACTTGCAGTGAATGTAATGCCGCAGAAGCCAAAGTGACCGTCTTCGCATACCTCACCCCCTGCTTCAATGACTGTGGGCCATATGGACAATGCAGCCTCCTGAGAAGACACGGCTACCTCTATGCTGGCTGCAGCTGCAAGGCTGGTGAGTGCATTTTCCTAGGAAGCTTTGCTGTCCTCCCCAAGGGTAGGCCATGTTTTTCAGTGGTGGTATTTGTGTAAGGGAGCCTGGGGTCTGATGCATCTGCCAGGAGCAGCCTGGGGTCATAGCACCTACCCAAAGAGCCCTCAGCACCCGTGGTGGCCTCTTCAGGAGCTCCCCGATTTCCCTGAGGGGTGCCAGGTTCTGGGAAGCACAGAGCACCCCAGGGGAAATGGGGAATCGGGCTGAGGACAGCTTTCTGCTGAATGGTAGTTTTGCTTCCAGCTTGGAGTCCCCACTGCCCAGGGCTTAGGGAGGTGCTTCTGAGCATCCCCAGAGAGATCAGGGTGTTGGCAGGGCTGCCTGAAAATGCCTGCATCAGAGCCTGTGCCTTTCGGGGCCGTTTGTTGTGTAGGGTCCTGGTATAGGACGTGATAGGCCAGGCTGCAGTCCCTGCCTGTGCTTTGCCATGATGCTCTGTCTCCTGCCAGGAGGCAGCATGCAGGCCAGCCCTTAGACTCAGAGGTGCCCCTGGAGGAGGAACATCTGTGTCAGCTGCTAATTATCTTAATGGGATGAGAAGACTGGGCGGGAGTCAGCAGTGTAGGGAAGATGATAGCTCTGCTGTGCTTGGTGGGTATGCGTACCTGTTCTCAACAGAAGGGCAAGGCAAAATGTGGTTCACTGCTGCTTTGGGCCTGAGCCAGTACGTCCCTGCTGTCTGCTGCAGCGCTGATGATGGGTGAGGAGCGAGATGGAGAACAGCATCCTAATTTCCCTGAGGGGTGCCAGGTTCTGGGAAGCACAGAGCACCCAAGGGAACTGGGGAATCAGGCTGAGGACAGCTTCTGCTGAATCACTAGGAGCAAAATGCCCCATCTGCATATTCGTGACCCAGAAATAAACTGGAGAGAGCAGCCTCCCTGGGCTCTGCCTGGCAGGGAGCCGGCAGAAGGGCCAGAGCTGCTGGCTTGGTTTCTAGTGTCACTGTAATGGGATGGATGCTACTTTTAACTCTGCCTGTTGACCATGGAGTGTCTGCACATACACTGGCTGCCCTTTGACTGACCTCTTTTCCCCTAAAAGAGGGCATGAGCATCCTAATCTTGAATTAAAATAATTTAAATTAAAAAAACAAAAAAACAAAAACCAAAGGAAAAAAACCAACAGGTTTGTGTTTATAGAAGACTGTATCAGCTCAGTCCTTGGTGTCCAGGCAGCAGTCTGAGAATTGTCCCCTATTGTCAAGCCTGAAGCATGCACTGTCCTCTAGGAAATTTTCACTCCCACTGTCCTGCACAGACCTGGATGTCACCCTGGGGTGAGGCAGTGGGTTTGGTCACCCTGGAGAAGAGGAGTTGAAGGGGGATCAAATCACACCTTCCACTGCCCAGAGGGGTTACAGGGACCCCGGAGCTGGGCTCTTCTGGTAGAGCACAGGGAAAGGGCAAGAGGCCACAGACACAGGCTGCAGCAAGGAAACTTCCAGTTAAGTCGAACACGACAAATTTTCCCCCGCCAGAGTTGTTCATCTTTGCACAGTATCCAGGTCTCCATCCTTGGAGATCTTCAAAACTCAGTTGGGTAAGGCCCAGAGCAACCTGACCTGGCTTTGCAGTCTGCCTTGCTGTGACAGGTGGTAGGTCAGGAGCCCAATGGCTTCCTCAGTGCTCTGGATCATTCTCCACCCTGGTTTCTGGGATCCGTAGGGATCTTGCTCCACATGACGGTGTAAGCTGGGTGCACCTGAGCCTTGAATGCTTAATGTACCACCAGCAAGTAGCATGTGTGTTGCGTTACTGTAGGGTTGAAAAGTACCAGCTTGGACAGACCTATACGGTATGTAGGATGGCCTCTGCTACACGGGAACAACCTGGGGAATGCCATCAGAGCAGACATGGAGCCCTGCTGGGGTTCCACAAGACTTTCCACAGCAGAGCATGCGATGAGTAACGAGACCATCCTGAGAACAGGAGTGCGAGCGGCTGATGGAGCAAGAGAGAGGAGGCTCAGGGGTAGTCTGGGGGTATGATTGCTTCTTCTGAAGTGTCCCAGGCTCCTGCTGGGTGCTGTGAGAGGACAAGGTAGAGCATGCGAGATCCACACAAGCCTCTCTGCTCTGCAGGTTGGGGTGGGTGGAGCTGCACGGACGATACCAAGGCCCAGTCTGTTGGTGCGCAGAACCTGGCCACCCTGCTGCTCACCCTGAGCAACCTCATGTTCCTGCCGGCAATAGCGGTTGCTGTTTATCGCTACTTCCTGGTGGAGGCCTCCGTCTACACCTACACCATGTTCTTCTCCACGGTAGGGATTGCCTTTTGTCGGGTCCCCTGCCAGCTTCCCCGAGCATCAGGGCTGCTGCATCGGACTGAAGTCCATCCTGGAATTCCACAAGGAGCTTCTAGGATCATTGGACAAGCACCTCCATGGACACATCCCGTGCCTTCAGACCTTGGCAGGAGTGTTATTTTAACTGGGCTCTTCCACCCACACTGCGGGTGCTCGTGTTTGGGGGTGGGACCCCAGGGAGCTTGGATGGGGTTGGAGCATTGCACATTTGAAGGGTGCTGTCCTAGGAGCTCTTGGTTGCTGTTGGGAGGGTGCAGGTAGATGGCTGCTCTCATCTGCTTTCTGTAATGCCATGGTGGTTTGGTGGAGTTTCCTGGAGGCACTGCCACCGGAGGTCCTGGCTGCCATGGGCTGAGCCTTCTCCTGCCTCTCCTTCCCAGAAAGCAGTGTGCTGCTGCTGGATTCATGGTAGCCTTTGCTTTTGTCCCCACCTCTAGTTCTACCATGCGTGTGACCAGCCAGGCGTCGCGGTGATGTGCATCATGGACTATGATACACTACAGTACTGTGACTTTTTGGGCTCCGTGGTGTCCATCTGGGTGACGATCCTGTGCATGTCCAGGGTGAAGAAGATCCTGAAATACGTGAGTGTTGGGTAACCCTGCGCAGCAGGGCCAGACCTGAGCCAGCCGAGCCACGGGTAGCCATGCTGAACCCTCTCACATCTGTATTTTAACAACACAGCCCAGCCTGGTGACAAAGCCTGTTTGTCACCCAGTGCCACCCTGATTTTAAACCAGTGGCTTGTTTTGTCCCAGAAGTTTGGATCATGAACCTGTGTGCTTGTAGGGACTGGGCCTGAAGGGACTGAGATTTGTGGGAAAGGTTTGTGGGTCCTCTGGTTTCTTCTTCTGAAGCTCCTGAGTTCTGCACTCATGCAGGGCTGGGTGGCCGGGAGGTGAGGTCCTCCTTGCCTCTGGCATGGCTGGCTGTGCTCTGGCAGCAGATAAGCTGCTGACGATAGTGGTGATGTCTCATTCCCAGGTCCTTTTCGTCTTGGGGACCCTGTTAATTGCCATGTCCCTGCAGCTGGACCGCAGAGGGGTGTGGAACATGATGGGTCCCTGCCTCTTTGCCCTTGTCATCATGATTGCAGCGTGGGTAAGTAAGGGCAGCCAGGCAGGACCTGCTGCCCTTAGCTCCCCTCTGGAGAATGATGGTGGCAGAGCAGACCCCAAGCTCCAGCCCATCCATAGGCATGGCTTGATGTCCTTGAAACACCCAGGGGGAGAGGGAGCAGGGTAAGGGATTCACCTTCCACCCCTCCAGTAGCTGAGAAATCCGCTGGTTACAGGTCTCAGCACAGTGCAGCTGCTGCAGCTCCAATTGAGCACACGCCCATGGCCGCAATGTCGTCCCAGAATGGTTGGCTGTTGCCCGTGCCCTGGGCAGAAGCTATAGCGTCTGTGCTGGGCTTTGGTGCCTCAGCTGGATAGGGGCTTTTGCACACAAGAGATGGGCCCAGGAAGGGCGGAGGCTGAATTTCTCAGGGGCAGCAGGCACACCGTCTTGCTGTCAGGTTGGCAGATGCTCCTGAGTCAGGTGGCACTGCCTGTTTTCCCCTTGCCTAAGCTTCTGCTTGGGTGCTTAACCCTTCTGTGCTCTGACACCTCCAGGTTTACCATGGAGTGAAGCGCAGACACTGCTACCCCTCCTCATGGAAGCGCTGGGTTTTCTACCTCCTCCCAGGGATCACCTTGGCTTTCATCGCCATCTCAGTATATGCATTCATGGAAACCAATGAGAACTATTACTACACCCACAGCATCTGGCACGTGCTGGTGGCTTGCAGCGTTGCTTTCCTGCTTCCTCCTCGGGACAAGCATAAGAAGCCCTGGGCCTGGTCACAGAAGCTCACTTGTCGCTATCAGATCTGCCAGAATGACCGTGAGGAGCTCTATGCTGTGACCTGAAATGTTTGGCTCGCAGTCGCAGAGGTGGAGGGCTGATGAGGTTGCTCTTTAACTGGGCTGCCCCTCTCACACATCGGCGATTCTCTTATTTGCTCATTCACTGGAGGGTGCAGTATGGACCGGGTTTAAAGATGAGTATGGTGGACTTGTCTTGTGACGGCAAGTTGAGGCCACCTCTGCTTTTCTGCTGGGATGGGGCAGGCTTTTTGCGGTTCTAGATCAAGAAATAGCCTGTCCCCCACCTCCCCATGGCCCTGGGGGAAATTGCCAACCCTTCTTCCCCTCCTGCTGCGTCCATGAGGCTTGGGCTTAGCCCACGCTGAGCTGGACACAGGGCTTTGGCTGCTGAGTTCTTCTCTGCACCCCCTGTCCTAGCAGAGGACTGTAGGACAGGGATTTCCCCTGCCATCCTGCAATCAGCATTTGAACCCAAGAGAAGAACAGGTTTCTTCTGATCTGGGGGACAAATGCTGCTGCGTGCCCTTGGTGCTGATGGGGAGGGAGGGAGCTGATCTCAGCATGTGCTGGGCCCTTGGCTGCTGTCTCCACAGGGGTCTGGAGCCTCTCTCCCCATGAAACAGGCGGTGCTGCTCTTACCTAGTCCTGATTCTGAGGGGGGAAGAACAAGGCTGGGACTTGGTCCCTGGATTCAGGATCAGACTTGGCAGGAATGTGAAAAAAACCCATGTAGGGACATGCAAGAGGCATCAACAGCATCTCGCCCAGAGCTGTGAAACCTGCAGCAGTGCAGGGTTTAGTCTAGGTTTAACTTTAGCCCTCAGCTCATCTAGAAGGAGCCAGGCTGCTGCACTGTCCCCTTCCTCTCTCAATGTTCAGGTATTCATCGTCTTCCTCCCTTTTGTGGGTCTGGCATGTGCGCAGCTCTGCCTGGGGCAGTGTAGGTGGTCCAGGATGGTGTCTGAGCTGTGCACCCCCTGCTCCTCCAGCCTGCTGTGCCTCAGAGGCTGGGTGTGCTGCGGAGTCACGGCCGATCTGAGGCTACTGGCAGTGTCCCACCCCAGCCAGGAGCATTGCCATGGGCTCCCCAGATGGCTACGGTCTCCTTTGCAGCATCTGTCTCACCTTAGCCTTACTATAGGGCGTGCAGGCATCAGAAAGCAAGGGCAGAAACTTGGCAACCAGGAAAGTTGTCTTTGCCCATCCTTATTCTATAGATAAGGGCTCAAATACATCGTTCCTTGCTGGTTTATTCCAGCTGTGGTCAGTCTGGTGTGTGCTGCTGGGAGCCCCTCCTCATGTGGCTTTGAGGAGGAAAGAGCTATTAATGAAGGATTTGCCTCGGGGTTGTTTTTTTGCTTTGGAGAGCGCCCAGCCTTCTGCTCAGCTCTGCACTTTATCCCTCTGCCTCCACTCCCTCTGCAAACTCTGACTTTTTAAGCGGACGCAGGATGAGCAAAGGGCACTAGCCTGCACCCAGCGGTGTCGTCTCCCCGTCACCCACGTCCCCAGCCTTTCCTTTTGCTGCTGCCATCCACGACAGCATGGCAGGAGCGGGGGGGAACGTGGGGCCCTCAGGGTTTCCTCCAATTTTTACGGCTTTTAGGCACTTTTTTCCCTCCCTCCCCATCTCAGTTTGCACAGCGGTGTTGCAGCCCAGGTGCTGAGGCAGGCAACCGCCGCTCCTTCACAGCCGTGCCGTCCCTGCCAGGCTGCCCGTCTGGCCTGGGTGTTGCCGGTTACCAGAGAAAGCAATAATTCCTCGTCCGGCCTTTTCCTTCGGGGCTTCTATGCCTCGAAGCAGAAGCTTTGGGGCGAGAGATCCTGCTAAGGTGATTGTTTATTTTGTGTTTGATTGTTGAAATTCTGCTTTTGTGTGTCCATCCCTACCCCCACCCCCCGCGATTGTTGGCCCTGGCATAAGGTTGTGTTAGGTGCTGGGACAGGGTTGCTAATTATTTTGGGTAAAATCTGAGCAAATTCTTGTGTCAGGGAAAAAAAGGTGGTTGGTTGTTTTTTTTTCCTTTGCTGTTAATACCTGTGATTATTTTATACGGTCAATTTTAAAGCTTACAGTTTTATAATTTAATAAAGGTAATGGTATTTGAGGGCAAATACGTGGCGGCTGCAGTCGATACCGATGGGCTCAGGGCAGGAGCAGCAACTGCCGGGCGGGCGCCGGCTGCAGGCGAAACGCGGGCGCGGCGCGGCCCCTGCCGGCCGCCGTCGTCTCCCCTGCGGCCCGACCGCGTCAGCCAATGAGAGGCGGCTCCGGCCC
>JAVJGG010000061.1:3578177-3606723 GCA_035590195.1 Aviceda cuculoides | reverse complement strand
AGAGGCGGCTCCGGCCCCGCTTCCGGCCGCGTTGGCCGCTGGGAGCGGAAGCGGGCGGTGGCGGAGGTGGTGGCGGCGGGCGATGCCTCTGCACCGGTACCCGCCGCGGCTCTGGCCCGCCCTGCGGCTGCGGGAGGGGATCTGTGCGCGGCTGCCGGAGCACTACCTGGCGGCGTTGCAGGACGACACGCCGCCCACGCCCGTGCACTGGCGGCCGCTGGGCGTGCGCTACCGACGGAACCCGCGCACCGGGGAGCGGGAGCGCGTGCAAGACGTGCCTGTGCCGGTGTACCTGCCGCCCGCCGCCCACGAGGGGCTCTGGGGCGGCGAGGGCTGGATCAGCGGCTTCCGATATGCGCGAAACGACAAGGTGAGCGCTCCGGCCTTGCCTTACCCTAGGCAGGTGTTACCGGGCCGGCGGTGTCCTGCGGCGGGGCGGGGGGGCGGCCCGGGTGGCCAGGGCCTGCTGGCAGCGGCCTCCGCCTTCCCGCCGCGGCACCGGGTCCCGTCTTCGGCGGCCCACCCGGCCTCTGGTGCAGCCTCAGCCCGTTGGGGTGGGCAGCGGCAGCAGCACCCCCCGGGGAGGGCAGCGTCCCCGACTCTGACCGCCGGTCTCTGCCCAGCTCTCCACCAGGCTGCCCAAGACGTGGAAGCCGCAGCTCTTCGACCGGCAGTTTTACAGTGAGATCCTCGACGCCACAATGACCATCACCGTCACCATGCGGACGCTGGACCTCATCGACGAGGCCTACGGCTTTGATTTCTACATCCTCAAGGTGAGGCCCTGCGCCCAGCCAGGCTGGCAGGACTCGCTGTGCAGTAGCCTCAGCAAGGCAGGTCTGCGCCCACACAGCCCTTG
Source organism: Aviceda cuculoides (assembly GCA_035590195.1). Taxonomy (NCBI): domain Eukaryota; kingdom Metazoa; phylum Chordata; class Aves; order Accipitriformes; family Accipitridae; genus Aviceda; species Aviceda cuculoides. The sequence continues at coordinate 3,605,864 of JAVJGG010000061.1, read as the reverse complement.
CTCAGGGGCTTGCAGCTAACTGCTGCTGTTGAAGTATTAGTGTAGGTCTAAAGCTTCCAACCTTTCATACCCGCTTGATTGGAGCCTGTGGTATTAAAGATCAGAATGGTGATTGAATTAGCTCCAGAACAAATCCAAGGGATCCTTCCCCTTTCATAACGCGTCTTGAGAGCCTCTACAGTGTGTGGATAAACTGCCAGTGTTGTCTACATGCTGATAGACTTGCGTGTTCTCTAGCAGCTGGTTTCTTGGTGCAATTTAACATCAGACTTTATTTCTCCAGACTCCAAAAGCCGATATGTGCTCAAAGCTTGGGATGGATTTGAAGCGAACGATGTTACTGCGACTGGCACGGCGGGATCCTAAACTGCATCCCAATGATCCAGCCAGAAGAGAGGCGATCTATAATAAGTACCAGGTGGGTGCCAGACCTGCAATTCCTGCCCTCGTGTCTGCAGTGACATTTGCTGGTCGTCCAGACTGATAATGCCATAATTACCCTGTCACAGCACAAACCAGTGTTAATGCTTCTGTGTTTAGGGTTAAGGGTATGGGCAACAAAGATCTAAATGTCATTTGACGGGTTTTTCTTGTCTCTCTGTGGGCTGCTAATTTCAGTACTGGTGGTTTAGGAATACAAAAGGCTGTATTTTTTGCTGTGATTGAGGTCCTTGAGGGTCTGCAATAAGCACTGGCAGGAGCTGGCACTGCCACCGGCAGTGAGAATTTGTACTGATGCTGCAGCGAGGAGCCCAAACTGCCCGTGTGCAGCTTGGTTTTGTGCAGCTGGTGGTGGTTGTCAGCATAGAAACACCACCAGCATCTGGAGTTGTGCTGAGAAACAGCTGCAGAACTACACAAAGGAGAAGCACAGCAGTGGACATGACTGATCGGAGAAAGCAGGACCCTTGCTAAGAGAAAAGGGGAGAAGGGAAGTGGACTTTAGTTGCCAGAAATGAGGTAATAGTGTTTTAAGATTTGTCCATAGCAGTGTTCCTACTGGATTGCATGATTGTGTGAGTTGGGCATAGAGAGGATTTGTATCTTAGTCACCTTGAAAAACTGTACCACCTGCTCCTTCTTCTATCACAGGAATTTGTGATCCCAGAAGAGGAAGCTGAATGGGTTGGCTTGAGTTTAGAAGAAGCAATAGAAAAACAGAGGCTCCTAGAAAAAAAGGTGAGTTCCTGAGTCAGTGCTTAGCATTGAGGTGTCATAGCTGCATCAGGCTGCACGTCCAGCTGATCTGAGCAGCCTGAGCACCCCTGAATGATGGAAGTGGTGCTCTGAAACTCCTGAGCAGCCACATTAACCAGGTTCAATTTGGGTGCCCAAAACCTGGAGCTGGGTTAAAGTGCATCGTAAACCAGATCCCCTGATCAGGGGAGAGATCCTTAGGGGGATGGTTCATAACTCGTGCCCTCTTGCGCGAACATCTTTGTCTTTGGTTGCTATCTGCCATAATTTTTGTGCTTTGGGACACATGGATACAAGCTCAGGGCCCACTCAGTTTGTGACCCTCTGTCACTGCAGTTCGCTTGTTAGAAGCAATATGCAGAGGAGGGCGCACCAGAGAGCTGCTGGGGCAGAAAGGTTTCCTGGGGTCTCTTGGCAATGTTTCCCCCAGACCTGTTGGCTCCTGTTGTGGCTGCAGCAGGAATAGAAGGTCAGGAGCACTGACTGCATGAGGCAGTGCTGGGCCCTGAATCCTGTAGGGATGCAGCTTCTTCAGGGGGTATGTTCACTCAACGTGCTTCAGTACTGTTGTGCTTGAGGGCAATGTGAGGAGGGAGGAAAGCACTTTTAGAAGGAAAGGGATTCCTGAGAGCTACTGATGCAGGCAGAACTGGGAAAACTGGTGAATGTCCCACATAGGTGCCCATCATCTTTGAGGCAAGGTTACAGAGCTGAGCAGCAGCTGTGTCTGGAGGAGCAGCATAGCAGGTTGCCTTGTTCAGCCACTGAAAAAAAACCAGTCGCATCTTCCTCTGGTTTTAACTGTTAGCACTTGCGCAGCACTGGCTCCCTGGGCTCTCCATTAGACTTCATCCCTTGCTGTTGCTCAGGTTCACTCCTTTTAAGTGGTTTATCTCCTGCTTTGTTTCAGGACCCTGTCCCACTCTTTAAGGTGTATGCTGAAGAGCTCGTCAACCAACTGAAAGAACAGGCACAGCAGAAGCAATAGAAGGAGAGAAACCTTTGGAGCAAAACCCCTGCTGCAGATCAAGCTATGGGGTTCAGTGAGTCTTCTGTCTGAACCATGCTTGTGTGGAAGGGGCCACATGAAGAGCATGACGAGGAGCATGTTGCAGTTGTTGAAGTCTGATAGCCTAAATTCAGTGAGGAACCGTTTCTGTGGGCTGAGGAAAGAATTTCTGTCCTGTGGCCTCTGAAAGTGTTCTTGTAAGACTGACTTAACGTGATCCTTCTACCTGTACAAGTAGTTGGCTGCTGTTGAGAGCTTGATCACAATACAAAATGAAATATTCATTTTGGGAATATCAGTAAACTTTTCTCTGATACTGATTGCTCATTAGTGTATTACAGTGGGGACTGCCAGACACAGTGGGGTGGTGTAACTTAGATCAATCCCCAGCTTTCTGCAGCAGAGACGATTGTGCCCCGAAAGCATGACCCAAACTCCCGCCCCAAGCGGTGCCTGCCAGCAGGTGGGACTGAGCTGCCCGGGCACAGTTGCTGGCTGTGCAGTTCACTCTAACCCCTGCGATTCCAGCACTGTTTCTGTTTTAAGTTGGTGACTTTTAAATGTTTTATTTTGTAAAAAAGGGAGCCGAAGTGGGCGTTCAAACCTTTGCTCCTGTCTGGCAACAAGGGACTAAAAAGAACTTACCGTAATTACATGCTAGTGAAAGGCACTGTGTATCACTGGTGTTGTCTGTAAGCTTCATGGTTGTGCAGTGGGTTTCTGGCTGGAGAAAAAACAGTCTCTCCTCCCTTTCCCTTTAGCTCTGAGGTGAGGGACAAGCACAGAGCTTGCAAGATGGACCTTGTGTGAGCCGTATCTCCGGATTGTCACTTGCCCCCAGAAGAGACTTCACTTTAACCATGTCTTGGGATGACACATGCTTGCCCTTTCTAGCACATAAGGGCAAGTGTACAGTCTCAGTTTCTGAGCCACAGGACCCATGATGAGAGAGAAACCGGGCTTGTAGAGCAGCATGTGCCTGGTCTGCTCTGCACTGGAATGGAGTAGGACTACAGGGGAGCAGAAATTCCCAGTGCCTTAATGTCTGCCTTAAAGATTTGGGGGAGAGGTGCTGCGGAAGTGGTCACTGAGTAGGCACAGAGCCTCAGCAGGGCTGTGCTAGGTGGCTGGGGATGAGGGAGGTGGTTGAGGTGAATGTGGTCTAAATGGTGGTGTTCCATGAAGACCAGATTTCTCTGCTGCTTTTTGGGCCAGGGAATGGATTTGAGCCCTCGCAAGGGGTATTTCAGCCCCCAGGTGAGTGTGGCACAGCTGTGCAGCCCCTGACTGGTAGGGCTGGTTGGTCAGGGGCTGCCAGACTGGGGCTGTGCTGTCTGCATGGGCGCAGGAGGTGCAGCACTGCAGCGGGCAGGTTGAGTGGCAAAAGCTGGGGTGTTTCCAGCCTGCGTGTGTCTCTGCTCTGGGATTCCAGGTTCTCAAGAGCAAACTGGCACAGAAGGTCACGTTTGCCTAATTAATAATTTTTGTAGCTAGGCCATCACAATGACATTTGCTTATCTCCTCTTTCTTCTGCAACTGAGCTGAGTGGGAAGCTGCTGCCCAGCTCCTCAGGGACCCTGACACTCTGCCCTCGTTAGAGATAATTAGCTGGGACAAGCTCCTTGTTTGACAGCTCTGCTCATCATTAGGGCTAGCACAGCTCATGCATTTTAATGCAGCTCTGAGCAAAGCTCCAGACTGTGGCTCTATCCCAGCCCCCCCTCCGTATCTTTACTGGAATGTGCTGATGCGGGTCTGGCCTCTCGGGCCCGGTACAGCTATGGCAGAGCGTGGCTGGCACCTACCTGAATCCTGCTCTCAGCCCTGTGGGGGTCCGTGAGTGCCTCACAGCTCCTCAGCAGTGAGGGGGCTGTTTGGGATGGCTGAGTGGGCAATTGTCAGCTCCTTTTCTGTACTGGGGCTAGTAGGTCTTAGTTATGTAAAATTATCTTCCTGAGATAGGGCACCACACAACTGGGAGAGCTTTGGCTGTATGTCCTCCCCAGCTGCACTGCTGGTATTGCCTGTCCTTGACTCCGTTCTTCAGTGCTGCTTGTTGTGCATGCCCAGTCTGCAGGATCTGCTGCCTTGGGAAGGTTCTCGGGTGAGGAGGGGTAATGGGAGCTTTCAGCCAGGCCTGGGGGAGACCTCCTGTCCTGCTGGGGGTAGGGGCTGCTAATGGGGGCGGTGCAATAGGAGCTGCAGGAGCTTCTCCGTGGGGAAGCAATTGGGGATGTGGTTAATCCTGACTTCTGAGTTGGAGCCCTCTATTTTCTCACCCTGCCTTCTGTAAGAAACCTTTGCCTCGCTGCTTTCCCTACACTGATGTTGGATGTGGCTGGGAAATTCCCCCAAAGGACACACTCTCATCGAGATACTCTGCTGACTTGAGGAAAATTGGAAACTCTGCTTGCGGACCAGGGGTGCTGCAGCTTCAGAGAAAGCAAAGTTGCAAGCATACAGGGCTGGCTTGCCCTTCTGCTAGGCAGAGTTGCACATGTCTCGAGGTGGGGAGGGAGCCCCTGTGCAGCATTCAGGGTAGTTTGGGCTACAGTGCCCCCAGCCAGGTTACCTTGAGGAGGTGGAGGAGTAGCTCAGGGCCCGGCATTAAACCTGTGGTGGTTTTATGCCTGTTCATTTGCAACTCTGACCACAGACAGAGACCTTGATTCTGCTTGTACGTTGGTGGTGGTTTTTACCTGTCTAGGTCAGCTCAGTCTGGCAGATACCAGGTTCTTTTGCTGCCCTAGCAAGGGGAATTGGAGGAGCTGGTAGTTTGCCATGACAACATGTTCACAGGAAGCCACAGGTGCCACAAACCCGTGGGTGCAAGTTGGGTGCTGTCAGCTTGAGGCTGCAAATCCACCCTGGGACAGGGGAAGGGCCTGGCCGCTGAGCACAGCTCAGACCCGAGCACTGCCTCGGACTTCAGCAAAGGTCACCAGCCTCCTGCCTCTGGCCTGAGGCCGGGTGCCATGCATGTCTAATGCCAACCACCATGAGGATCTGCTGCAGCGTGTGCGGCAAATACCAACACACAAGGCTGGGGGCAGAGACCCAGCAGCTTGCAAGGACCGACAGCCACTGACAAACTGCCAGAGAGCCCTGTGCAGGGTCACCTTGAATTTGGTGGCTTAAGATAAGGCTGAGGTAGCAGTGGAGACTGCTCAGAGAGGGCAACAGTGAAAAATGATCTCGGCAAGACAGCAATGAAAGGAAAAATCCCAAGGCAAACTGACAGGCCAAGGTTTGTGCCGATTTGTTGATGCACTTCCTGGGCAAGACAGCTGCTAGCTGGCATCTTGACTGCAGAATCACTTGGTTGCTTTATTTTCCTGCGCAGGGACTGCAGCCAGCGCTGGGAGGACTTCTGATGGGGCAGCAAAACGGGGCTAGTCGTCCAAATCCAACTGTAGCACTCTGCCTGAGGCTTTCACTCAAGCCTCAGGTTTCCTTGGCCGTCACAGATAAGCACCGCTCAGCAGCGTGTTGGTAAGCACAAACAAGGGGAGGGCTTGGAGCGTGCCATGCGTTGCGCCAGGGCTCCCCATGGACTGCAAAGCCATGAGCTCCCGAGAGCCGCTCTGCAGAGTCACAGCCGGGGAGGGCACCTTGAAGGTCGCCTGCCACAGGTCACAGCCCTTCCCAGTGTCCCCAGGGCCAGGCAGTCCAAAGGGAGGTGCAAAGTGGTCCATCACCCACCCAAAAGAGTGCAGCTTGCCGAGGGGTGGCCCCTGTGCCCCGGATGTTTTTGTCTGTTCGTAGTTCAAACAGAGCGGGGGCGGGGGGGGTGGTGGTGGTGATGGCTTTGGTAGAAAAGAAAACCCAGGGAGCGGATATGGCCACAAACAGGCAGGTTCAGGTCGGAGATGAGGAAAACCTTCCCCCAGAGGGTGCTGCAGCCCAGAACCAGTCAGTGGAGAGGGGGATCGCCAGCCTTGGCAGTTTTCCACGTGTTGGTGGACAAAGCCATGGAATGCAAACAGCAGGCTGGGAGATGCACGGGTGCAGGTTTCAATCACCAGCAGTGGGAAGTTAGAAGGTGTCACGGTCCACTCCACTCGGCGGACGCGTGATGGTTCGTTTGCTGCGATCTCAAAGTGCAAAAGAAAATCCAGGAGGGGAGTTTTGCTTCAATCAAACAGTGAAACTTTATTGTGTGCCCGTAAAGCAGCATGCGATAGGGAAAAGTGTGATAGGAAAGGTAAAGCAAAGAGGGGAAAGAGAGTACTAGCTACCACCACGGGTCCAAGGCGTCCCTCTGGTCCCGCGTCCATGCAGCGTCCTGCTGGTCCTTCGATCATCGTGATCCTCGGTGGGGAAATCTTCCAAAAGTTCGGTTGCTAAAAAGTCATCTTTTATGCTAGGTGATGCACCTTGCTCCTCCTCTGTTCCATGGACTCCGGCCAATCTCTGCCTTTCTAGTGTCCGTGGCATGATCAGCCTTAGAGCTTTTTTGGCCAGAAGGAGTGTTTTTGTCACCCAAGGTCCATGATTTCTTCATCGTTGCTGAGGCAGCACTTGTGGTTAAATCCTTCCGGACAGCAGCTATGCGGTTCGTCCTAACGGCTCCTACTCCCCTGATAACGGAGAACGGTACAGCACATTTCGTACCGCACTGTCCTCCATCCTGGGGTCTTGATGACCACATTCCATTTCAGGGATCAGCAACTGCCTCGGGTAGGCCACTGCAGACTCTTGTCAAGATATTAGCAGGGTACCTGATTGTCCAAGTCTCTGATGACAAGGTTGAGACAATATTCGTCTTCTGACTGACTCTTACAGAAGGTCAATCCAGGACTGAGTGATACCTGTTTAATTTGTTCCTCGGGTAACAAAAATGTGACATTCTCTTTAATAGTCCTAGCAAGCCCGCTGCAAATACAAAAGTGCCCCTTGAAATGCGAAATTTGTGCCTGTGTGCTGGTTGTGGAGGGGGCTTGGTATTCTATCATCTCCAAACCCAACACTGCAAAATAATAAGGCAGAGAAAAAGGTTAATTGGGGAAAGCACCCAAACTGGAAAAGCCCTGGTTGGGATGGCTGGACTAATTCTGCTGTTTACCAGCAGCAGGACACATATACTGACTTCACAGTTCTGAATTTGAAAGTCAGTGTTAGCTGGTATCTTGAAGCAACGTTTGAATTTTGTCTGTCTCGTTCATGATTCCCAGCAAGTCATGGCCACTGATCCAAAAACCAGCTTGAGGTTAAGGCTGTGTTTCTCAACAAACTTATTTTCTTACCCATTTACATTCATGAATTAAACAGCATTTTACTTGTAAATTCCCAACAAACTCCTCTGTACTCAAAACATTAGGTAACATCTTGGGAGCATTAGCAAAAGCAGTGTTTCCTTGCCTTTCTCGCTGGTCTCAAAGGCAAGCCTGCGTTTTCCCTTGTGGCTTTGAGGCTCTACTTTGGAGTATCCATTGGAAAGGGACATGATTTTTAGGAGCGCTGTGAATCATCATGAACCTGGTGTCAGCACAGGTCAAAACTTATCCTGAAAGTCATCCCCCATCCTATGGCATTTATTAAGAAGTGATGAGATTCGGAAACTCACTTGGGCAATTCCAGCAAATGCTTTTCAAATATCGCTGCTATGTTTGCTTTCAAATCAACAGAACTCAATTTCTACCAAAAAGCTGGACTCAGATGCTGAGGGCTGTTGTAGCTGGGGGGTATGTTTTGTACTTACCCCCACAGCTCTGCTCACTGCTTGGGATTTGCTTCATGGTGTTTAGAGGCAATGAGGAAATGGCAGCAAATGTCCTCGTGGCTCTGCCAGTGAGTAACATTTGTGACGAGTCGTTCTGGATTTTGGGGATCAAGATGGAGCCAGGCTCATCTCAGAGGAACATTGGGAAGGGCAGGAGGCCATGGGTAGTGACGTGGGAAATGTTGGTTGGATGTAAGGAAAAACTTCTTCTGCAGGAGGGTGGCGCAGCCCTGGAACAGGGTCTGGAGAGGTAGAGGCACCTCCATCCTTGGAGGTTTTCAAAAGGACAGGATGAGGTCCTGAGTGACCTGCTCTAGCTTTGCAGTCAGCCCTGCTCGGAGCAGAAGGTTGGACTCCAGACCTCCAGAGGTCCTCCCAACCTCACTTTTCCTGTGATGCAGTCTCTAGTAGCTACTCTACCTTCTGAAGCTCCCTACAAAATGGTCATCAGCTTGAGGAGGGGGGATGAGTAATGAATGAACCAAAGAAGACAAGCTACCAAGTGCTGGCTGGAGGGGAAGGGCCCTGTCTGGGCAGGAGAGAGAGCGCCTAATAGCTCTGCTGCCTCCCCTCCTCTGGGGTGTGAACAGTCACCGTCCTGCCTGAAGCTCCTTCTGCAGCCACGTGCTGTGCTCCCTCTTCTCCCATCCACCCAAGGAAGTATCTCATGCACCAACCCATCGCCTCTAGAAGTGGCTGCAGGCAGGGATGGAGGGATGGAGCCATTGGCCGCATGCTGGATCACCAGGAGCCCAGCGCAGTGGAGCAGTGGACAATAGTCTGGTGCTGGGTGAGCAGCCCTGGAGCTGTTGGCCTTGGGCGCTGGCTGTGCTCAGCAGAAGGCCCTGGTGGCTCTCCACGAGTGACTGCTGGGTTTCCCAGTCCTACTGGTCCCCCGAATCATTGCTTGTCCTAGCCAGCTGCCGCAGCCCTGGAGGGGATGAGGCAGGAGATGGCATGGCTGGCCACGTCACAGCAAAGCTGGTAGCCTGACAGCGCCCTGCTCCACAGCACTGGGGCTCTGCTGCAGGCAGGACCCATGGCTCGGAGGGCAGCCAGGTGAGAGCAGCCTGCGGCCAGGCGCAGGGTCCTGGATGGAGCTTGGGTGGAGAGGGACACAGGCAGATCGGGGGCGGGGGCGTAGTTTTTACGGTAAGGGGTCATAAGAAAAAAAAAACCTCATAAAATCTACATATGCAAATGCATTAATTGCCAAAAGCGTCTACTCTCTGTCATGTTCCTGCCATAAACTCTCTGACAGCCTTGGGCTGGGCTGGACTGGGGACGCTGGACCAGGGGTGCTGGGCACACAGAGCACGGGTGGGTATGTGGAGTTACCGCCATCCACAGCTCCTGCTGCATGTCACGAGCTCAGATGGGCTCCTTGGCTGCAGGAGGAAGGGCTGGGGGGGTGTAAAGGGCAGCCGTGCCAGCTGGGGACTGGCCACAGGCACCTTTGCCTGGCTGGACTCTGCTGTCCGTGTGCATCTCCATTGCACACATTTACCAGGCAGCCATCGCCATGGTAACACTGAAAATGGTGCTGTTTCAGGCCAGTTAGAGCACTCTGACAAACGCAGAAAATGGCATTTCTGAGATGGTAGTAGGGCTTTGCTCGCAGGGCCTCCAGGTACCCAGGGATGTGGCTGCTCAGAGAAGGTCCTTGCAGGACTTGGTGTCCCAAGCTGGGGTGAAAGGTGGTGGAGGGAGTATGTGGGATGGGAAATGCTAAAGAATAGGGAGCAGCCACCAAATGGGCTTCTCTGGCAGCACTCCTGGCATGGATGGGGTTGGGACCAGCAGAGCTCGTCACTGGAACAACCTCAGGGTCCGAAGCAGCCCAGGGCTGGTACGAGGGATGGGGCAGGCATTTCATAGAGCTGCATCCTCACTCCACGAGTCAGAGCCATCCAGTGTTGTGTTGGTGCTTTGTAGCTATTGCTGGATTATTCATCCATGTAAGAAGCAGTCTGTTCCTTTTTGTGAGGACAGCTCGCCGTTGTACAGTCAGGCTGGATTTTTCCCTGTGTGCCTTTATAAATGCTGAACTCTGTCTGCTGTTTAATTCTCCAGGCAGTCCTGTAAGATGCTTTTGCAGGTCCTCCTAGCCAGCCCTCATCTTCTTGCCCTGATCAACCAGGTATCATCAACAAACCTGATCACCTCCCTTTTCCCACCTGCTGGAGGAGTGCCGGACTATGTGGAGAGCCCTTGGGGGCTGCCTTGCCCTTTGCACCACTGCAGAATGCCCACTTTGTGCTTTAACCAGGTATTTATTCATGTGGGGACTTGCCCACTTGTTCCAAGGCATCTAAATTTCCTTGAGAGCCCTTGATACGGACCCCTCCCCAATGTGTTGTGAGACCCAGGTGGACTTTCTCAGCTGAGTCTCACCTACCCAGCAGGATGTAGGGTGACTCTGCCCTGGTAGCCCATCGCTATCTGTGTGTCCGCTCATTTTATTCCTTAGATTGGTGTCCATTGACTTCTGAGGCTGGTCGAGGACCTGAGCTTGGTTAAATCCTCCTGAAAGCCATGCGTGGATTTGGGAGGTTTCAAGTGGCGGAAAGTCTTTACTCCTAAATTCAAGCTGCCTTGCTCCAACTCTGGGAATTGAGCCTTGTCATGCTCTGGCTCCCAGAGCAAGGCTTCGCTGTAGCTAGTATTTTCTCCTCTTTCTCGTGTTGTAGCCTCGCGGTCTATTTGACATCAAGCTTCGAGTCTTGCTGCAAGGCTTTTTCTCTAGAAATCATTAGCTGTGGCCTTTTCTTTTTGGAACAGTTCTTTACCACTGGTATTAAAGCATGGGACTGGAGCTGGGCACCAGCACCAAAAATTGGGGGAAATCTCCTTGGCTGCAGGCACCAGGCTAGAAGACTTCTGCCCAGCCAGGTGGTCCCGGGGTGTGCAGAGCCAGGACCTACTGAAGTGCGGAGGTGGGAAATCACCCATATACAGACCCACTTGTCCTTCTCAGCTCCCCTCTCCTCTCCTCTGTGAATGCTGTGCTCCTCTCACCTGTTATGTTTTTCCTTGTTTTCTGCATGATATGCTGCAGAAAAGGGAGAAATAAGGCCTTTGCAGGGCTCTGGGGAAGGTACTTTTTGGGGGGGAGCTTGTGACGTAGCTCTCTGCAGCGGGGTGCAAGACGGTGGGTCCCTTGCAGAGGGGCCACGATGTCCCAGGTGGCAGGAGGGGACGGCAGTGGTGGGAGGAGAGGGCGGAGGGTGCTGAGACCCTGGCGTGGGAGCTGGGGTGGTGGGCACTTGTGGCTAAAGCCATGATGGCGTGTGCGGCTAAAACCGTGTGGCTCTGGAGCCTGTGAGCCGGGGAGTTACCATGGGAACCGCCGGAGGATGCTCAGGAGGGCAGCACAGCTCTGCCAGCACAGCACCATGGCCATGGCTCTATGGCCCCTGCGCCTGCGCCCGGGTCCCCAGCCGCAAGCGCAGGTGGAAGGCTCTCGCTGGGAGCGGGGCCGGGTGGGCCCTGGGCCCCCAGGTAGCTGGAGGTACCAGCTTGTCTTCAGCAGAAAGGGAGCGATCCCCTTTCAGCCAAGCCCCAAAGCACTTTGCAGAGAAGCTGCCTTTAAAATAGAGAAAGCGCAAGTTGGAGAGCAACCCCAGGCAGGACCAGAGTGCGGTGGGACCTGCAGCCAGCAGTGCCCGGGCTGTGCCGAGGCTCCCAGCCCTGGGTCCCAACCCACCCGCCCTGTGCCTTGCAGGGCTCCTGAGTCCCCCCGCTGCCTTGCAGAGCCCAGAGCAGGCCAGCTTCTGGCTCCAAAGCGCTGCCGGCTGCTGTGCAGCAAATGGTTTTAAAGCCAGGGCTCTAACACCGTCCCTGGGGCTGCTGCGTGGGGTGGACCTGCTCGCTGCTTCGCTGCCCTGCAGTTAGCCGGGTGCTGAAGTGCTCGGCTGAATCGGGGCCGCACACATCCTGCGTGCAGCTGGCCAGCATGTCTGTTGAAGCCGAGCCTTCCTGGCCACCCCGAGCCGGCTGTTGTCCCGAGCATGGGTGGCAAGAGCCCAGCCCTCAGTGCCTCCCTTTGCTCGTCCCCAGCCCCCAGGCAGGCTGTTTGCCTGGCTGGCCCAGCACCGGGACCAGCTGTGTCAGCAGCGGCTGCTCTGGGCACCAGCCAGCCCCTTTCCCCAGGCTGCTCCACTTCCCTGGAGACCTTTGGTGACAGCGTTGTCACCAGCCCTTTGGACGCCCGAGGGCTGTGTTGAATGCACCAACCCCATACGTTGATGCTGACAGCTTCCAAGCTGTCTGCTCTGAGGAGACCGGCCTTCCCTTTACAAGTCTTCTCAGTTTCCCAGGTAGGGTGTACTTACCCGGGTGCCCACAAAGTCTGTTTTCAGGAGCATTTCTGCTAACTTGCTGGTACAGCTGTCAGAGTTAGTGGCCTGCCCTTTCCTGGCTCTCCCTGTAATATGTGAAAAGAAAAATGGTTATCACCTCTGCCAGGCTCCAGACTGCCCTTTCTGGGAGCAGATAGGTAGGGCTGTTTGAGGATCAGCTGGTTCATCCCCCAGTTCCTTCAGAAGCCCTGGAGATGCCTCCTAGCCCCATGACTCCTTGCTGCTCCCTCTTCAACTGGTTTCATGTTGTTATTTGTGGTTACCTCTGTCTCCTCTGTGCTCCCCAGTGAGCAAGGTGGGAATTCCCCAGTTCTCCCACTGAAGCAAGGAGCTCAGGCAGTATCTCCTAGTGCTCCTTCTGCAGCTGCCTGATAGACTCCTCCCTTGGGATGGCTGTGTGGAGGGAATGGGGAGATGACCTTGGCTTCCTTTCTCTTACCCTCAAGCCCACCCTGCTCTCTCACCCTGCTGTCTACTCTCCCAGGATCTTGTCAGCCCTTAGGTTCTCTCCAAGACCTTTATTTTCGTGTTTTCCTGGAATTGCTGTTTGGTGCCAGTGATGGCCAGTGGGGACAGAAGCACCCTGTGGGTCCCGTGTGGGTGTTCCAGCTGGCAAGGCTGGGCTGGGAACTGTTCTCTGCCTACAGCATCCATCCCTGGACTGGGAGGATGGGTCTGGGACCATGTTCCCACCTGCCTCTCGGCTGTGGGACCTACCTGGCCATGAGCACGAATCCTGGTCCACGCTCATGGGTCTAGCAACAAGACCTATGCGTATTGCTCTGTCCATCATCGTTAAACAGGAGTAACGAGAGGCTCCGTGCCTTGCAGACCTGGCAAGAAGCAGCTCGGCATGAAGGCGGCGAGGCAGAGTGGGTGCCCCAGCATTCCGGCCTCCAGGGATGAGCCAGAGGTATGAGCTGCCCCATCCCAGCCAGCACTGCTGGTGCATCCGGCAGAGTTGCGGAAAGGGCCGGCTGAGCTGGGCGGTGATGGTGCCTGGGCAGAAACCTCACACGCCGTGAACATGAATCGCTAATGGCAGCAGTGGGGAAGGGGGGTGGAGGTGATTCAGCCCCACCCTGGCTCTCCGGATGTACCGGTGTAAAATCCCCATGAAAGGCAGAAGCAATGACTGGCAGCCTGGTGGCAAAAGCCTGCCATGGCCAGACCCTTGCACCCGTGGGCTGCCGTGCATCCCCACTCAGCACCGCTCCTTGGAGGAGGTTAATGGCGAGGGCTGCACAATGGTGCAAGAAAGTCCCGGCATTGAGGCATTGTGCAGCGGGAGTGATGGGGAAAGGCTGGCTGGGGGGGAGGCACTGCTTTCTGCAACAGCCTTCAAAGAGTTTTCCTTAAGTGTTGCTGCTCTTTAGGGCTTCCTCCTCCAAAAAAAAAAAAAAAAAGAAGGGGAAAAAAAGGCGACGAGGAAGAGCAATCTCTCGGTATGGGATGAAAGCGGCCTGTCTTGACTATTTACCCAGCAATTATAAGTAAATCGGTGGTGCCTAACGGGGCCGGTTGCCATAGTGACGATGGGATGGAAGGACCAGCATTTGGTCCTGGCCGCAGCCAATCAGGCTGGGAAGCCCAAGCTGCAATATAAAGTAAAGATTCCCATCTTCCAGCCACGCACTTGCCAAGAAAGGGAAATAGGTTCAAGAGTCTGGGGAAAAAAAAGTGCTCCGGACGGCAGCAAGCAGGGCGGCTGCTCCCGTCATGGCGGACTGCGAACGCCCGGGCAGGTGAGAAATCCCAACTCTCCCCATCTCCCCGCTTATTGTTCTCCTGCGCCGCGGTCCCCTCCGCCGCCCCACCCCACCCACGCCGCCGCCCCGACCCCCTCGCCCCGGCACCCACAATGAAACCCCCCTTCGGGTGAGAGACAAAGAGAGGCGGGTGGAGAAAGGCTCCACCATTCTCCCCAAATTGCCATCGTAGGCCTTTCAAATCAAATTTCGCAAAGCAGCTTCATCAAAGGCCCCCGGCTGAGAGGCACGAGCCCCATATTCCTGCCCCCCCGGCAGGTCTGGGGTGGTGTGGCGATCCCACACAAAGTCGGTGCCGCACCAGAAGTGTCTTTGCAAAAAAAAAAAGAGGGGGGAAAAAAAAAACGGGGGGGAGATGGAGATTAAAAAAACGCAAGCGACAAAGAGCGGCGCCTAAATTGCTCGTCGTCTCCCCATCTCATTACTCGCGACTTCTGAGGACGGGTATTTCCAAAGGCTGCTATGAAAGACTTGTGAATGGAGCCCCCCCTGTACGAGATCAAAGCCCGAGGGCCGGGACGGCGGGGTGTGCCGGAGGAGGGGGTGAGCAGCGGCAGCGCCGCAGGATGGTGGGGGGGAGCCTTCCTCCCCTGCTGCCACTGCCCTCCATGTTTCCCGGTGTCGCTGCTGCCGCTGCCTGACCCATCTTGCAATGGAGACCAGGGACGGCGGCCGGATCCCAATGGCTGAAACCGAGACGAGCAAACTCCATTGGCTCACAGTTCGGCAACTCTCCCAAAATTCGTGATTAATTAAGGAGCTTATTCCAGCCGGGACCTCTCCGGACACCTCGGATTGCAGATGAGCGGGTGGCTTCCCCACCACTTGAGCCCAGTCCTTGGGTCTCTTCCCTCCCCACGCCGCGGCATCGCGAGCCTGGTGAGCCACCAGCAGAAGGGCCGAGGACAAAGGCAGGAGGACAGAAGTTGTGCCACTTTCCCTTCCCGCTGTCTCCCTTCAAATATGGGCTGCTTTCTTCTGCTCAGTGACAAATTCGGCTCCGGGCAGCATTCTCACCACCGGCACCACAGGCAGACGGGCACCCCATCAGCGGCATGGAAAGCAAACTCACAGATGGTAAAATAAGAGAGTCGTGTAGGGTTCAAAGAGACCTTCTATGTCAATTGTTATATTATTAGGTAAACTCCAAGAAGAAAATCTTTTAATCCACTGTGGCTAATCCAGTCCACTTTTGTTGGCCAGGACATATTCAGCATCAACAAAAGGCTCTGGCCGACGGACACCGGCATACATAATGTATTTATAACTGCGGGAGCCGGCTCAGCAGCAGAAAGAGCCACTGCTTTGGCCAGCAGCGGGGGCCAGGGCAGAGGATTTGCCCGACTTTTATCAGTTTTATTTTCATTTCAAAGAACCCGGCTGATATTTGCACTGCGCCGCTTACCAGAGGGAGCACAAAGAGGGCAGCGATGTTCCCAGCTCTGGCCGGCCCTGAAACCCCACTGGGACATCCATGGGGCTGGGGCAGCGCCGGGTTGGTGGTGGCAGAGAGGGCTGCAAGGGCAGGTTTGTCCCATGCCTAGTTTTGGGGTGATGTTCCCATGGGGATTTGGCAGCTGGGGCGGCTCCCCCTGAAAGAACTGTCCTGGGCTGGCAGGGTCCCCTGGGATTTACCCCGGGAAGGTGCTGTTGCCCTGGGATGGGGGGGGAGTCACCTTCCTGCAAGGACATGGGATACAGCTGATGTGGGAATAGAGCTGCCTGCACTGCGAAGGGCCGGTGCCACCAGGAAGGCAAGGTGGAGAGCGTCACCTGGGTAAACCTTGTCCTCCAAACCCAGAAAAGCAGAGACTGGAGCTGAGGAACCTGAAAAGCAAATAAAAACCAACAGCAGCAAAGGGCAGGTGGGAATGTGAGCAGGGACCATGTGGCCGCAGGCCAGCCGATGTGGCGTGTTCGGGCAGGAGGAGGTGGGAGCTGGTGGGACTGAGCTGAGATGGGTCAAGGTGGCAGCCAGCTGCCAGCTGTGGATGCTGGAGGTGACTGGGGGACACTGGGCACCCAGCTCCTTCAGACATCGGGTACGGCCCATCCCGAGCAATGGGCTCCCCGGGGGCAGGGCTGGGTGGGTGCCCACACCTGGTCCACAGCAGGACAGGAGGGGACAGAGGGCCAGGCTGGGTCCACGGGCTGAGCCAGTGATTGAAAATGGCTGTGAAACATCTGGCTGGACAGGTCTGGTGCCCATGGGATAAGGATGGGACTGAGCCAGCAGAGACCTCTGCAGAGCAAGGAACCAGGGCCTCCGATGGGGGTGAGCTCGCTCAGGAGCTTGTGGGCCTCCCAGGATACCATTGAGAGAAAAATGTCCTTATTCCCGCTGTGGGTAGCTCACTGCCATCCAAGACCAGTGGCTCAGATGTTGCCATAAAGATCTTCAGTAAGACCGTGGAAAGGAGACACAGCAATGGAGGGACCAAAAGGACTTGTTTCAAAGAGCCCAGAGGGCTTGTCCCGGGTTTGGTCCTCATGATAAGGGACAGCAGAGGAGAGGAGCCCTCTCCTGAGGGAGAGGTGTCACTGCACCTCCAGATGCTCCCTGAGGTGGGCACAGGGCATTCCTCCATTGGGGTAGTGCTAATGGGGTGCTGATGGCAGCGAGTGACCCAGGGAGGAAACGGCCTCCAAGGGATTTTGTTGTTACTGCAAGCCCTGGGTCAAGACTTTCTGCTTTCACCATGCTCATGGGTACTTGGAGTCCTCCAGAACTACAGTCTTCCTCAAAAGTGGTTAAATTTGCCAACACTCAGAAGTTCCCGCAGGGAATGGATGCACATATAGAGCGATTAAGCACAAAGCTGCGAGTCACTGGCCTTGGACAGTCCATCCTGAGACCCACCAAAGGAGCCAAGGGACAGGGGTCATGGATGTGGATGCCACCCATGAAAACAGCCTCTCCTTCAAAGGCTGAAGCATAATGGGGGCTCGCTGAGCCTCGCTGCCCAACCCAGCCTGTTGCTCTGATCATCACCAAGGCATCCTCAAAACTCCTGGCTGCTCTGCATGGTCCATCCAGCATGGGAGCTGCCAGGCCAGACTGACACATAAGGAGCACAAATCACTTGGGAGGCAGAGGATGAGAATTCAGGCTGAATCATCTGTTTTCATCAGGCAGAAGTATAATGGTGGGGGCTGCAGAGGTGCCAGGCTTGGAGCAGCTGTTGAATGTGAGAGGCTGAGCTAAATAGGCTGAGTTAAAGATCTTCAGTGTTGGCAATCTGAAAATACCTCTCCATAGGGAAAAGGGAGCCATGGACCTTCTGGGCAGGCACCTCTGCTCCACATCCCACTGCAGGAGAAGGCTCAGGTGGTCTGGGATGGCTTGTGGCATAGGCTGGGCCAGCATGGGCCAGCTGCCCACAAGATGGTCATCTCCAGACCATGGGCACTCAACCCACCTCATGGCCCTGGGAGGGTCAGACAAGCATGGGAAGACTAATCAAAGTCCATGTCAACCTCCTTTGTGAAGCATGTTCTCCACGACATGTCCTTGGCACACTGGAGAAACTGCTGCCACATGAAAATGCTAAGTCCAAGGTCCGGCAAAATTTGGTGTTGTACATCCACTGCCACACGATTTCTCGTGCTTTGGCCAGTTGTAACTACACAGGGTCAGGATGAAACACAACAGGAGGCCGTATTTCCTCATGTTTGCCAGCCATGGGTTCTCCTGATGCTGGTCACCATGCCAGCCAATATTTGTCCCTTGAAGGACTTCTGGCAGAGGAGATGCATTAATAAGAGATGGCCCAGCAGGACAGTTAAAGCAGGGAATATATCCTCTGGGAGAAGACCAGGAGAGCCCAGCGCCCTGAGGTCAGAAAGGCCAAGGCTGCAGGGATCGGGCTGCTGTGTGCTCCCACTGTGGCTGGAGAAGAGCTCCGTAGGCTGAAGTACATGGCTGGCACGAGCTCGAGTCGTGTGAAATGGCTGCAGATGGGCAGACTTGCCACAAGAAGGTGGCTCCAGCCCTGCAGAGCAGGGGAGTGGCAGGGGTCTCCGCGTCCTGATGGGGACAGGGGATGAAGGGCTGGGAAGCAGCACCGCTTTATAGAAGACAGCCCAAGGCTTGGTGTCTGGAGGAGATGGGACACAGCAAAGCTTGAGACACCTGCCCGGCCTGATGCTTATGTCTGTCATGAGCGGTTCTTGCTGTCTCCTCCCCAGGAAAGGAGAGGACCATGGGATGTTCATGATTGCTAGCCCACGTCTTCCCCTGCTCCCAGCCATCCTGTCCCCAAGAGGACTTGGCTCTGCTGTGGTTCACCTGCCCGCCCTGGCACAGAAAGAGGAGGGAATTTTAGGAGAGAGGCAGCCTGGGGGTTCACACCTGGGGAAGAGACCTACCAAGTGGTGAGCACAAGTGGAAAGGGGCCCCTGATGGTCCCAGAAGTGCTGGCAGAAGGGGAAGGGGAATCTCATGGCCGACATCCAGCACCAGGGCAGGTTTGCCTTGCCTGTGGAGCAAGTCTTGGACTCCTCCAGAAACCCACTGCTTCTTCAAGTTTCCTCCCACAGTGAATGACTTTCTGAGCAATTTTTCCTGTTCTGTGGCAGGATGAGACCAATACTCTCCATATCTTTTCACTCAATGCCAGAAAGCCTTGAGATGAGTCAATGCCAAGATGATCTCCTGGGCTGGGCTTGCACTGGGGCAGCTAAAGCAGGAGAAGAGTTTAGAAACTCTTCCATGAGTGCATGAATAAATGGCACCCCTAGCTCATCATTCATGGCTCAGCGCAGCATCAGTTCACTAATAAGGAGCAGCAGAGCCTGCACCAACCTGCCCCCCCATGCAGCCTCCTCCCACTGCCACAGTCCCACCAACCCCGGCACGCTTGGGTGTCCCCAGCTGGTCTGCAGATCTCCAGCCACAGCAGAGGTGGTGCAGCAGGAGGGCTTTATCACTGTATTTTTGCTCTTGTCTGCAGAAGGAAGCAGGTAAACCCCAGGGTCACTGCTGGACTGGGTCCAGCATCTTGGCTTAGCTGGTCAGGACCTGAGCTGGCATCCATCAGTGCAGAGCCTTTCCCGGTGCTGTTCCTAGGACCCCAATACCACTATGGAAGAGGAACCCTGCAGAGGTGGTGCAGCCTCCAGGCAGGTTACCAGCGGTGGAGGGGCTCCAGGACTTCTCTGTGCCAAGCCTCGGCTACCCTGGCTGGGTGCTGGTGACACAGCAGCATGGGTGTCCCATCCACCAGCTCGGCTGGGAAGGTTGGCCATCGCTGGGGTGATGGATGCAGGATGGTTGCTCTGAGGAAGGGCCACCTCGGAGGTGAAATGGCAAAGGAGGGCAACCCCCGCCTGGGGCTGAAGGTTTTGGAGGTGCTGCTGGGAAGCAGGAGATTGGGAAAGGGGTGGTGGAGGCTGGGGTCCCAGCAGGAGTAGGGGGAGATCCCAGAGGGTCTGCGGCTTTGCTACCAGAGAGCTGAAAGAGCAGGGGGCTCCCAGAAGTGCCCTGCCAGACTAGGGGACCCACAGCCAGGGCTGGCTTGTCCCCCTGGCCTGGAGCAGACCTGGTCCCTTGATGCAGCATGTCATGCCACAGAAGAGCCCAGTGAGGGCTCTGGCTGGCAGGCTGTGACTTCCCGTGAATGTGGCCGTCCTGCCTGCTGGTGGGCAGTCACCAGGAGCCCGTTACCAGCAATTAGTTGCAAACCTGCTTCCCAGCCTGGCTACTAGCCTGTCTAAGCACTCAGAGCCAACGTTTCTCCAGGGCACGGCATCTCTCAGAGGAGCATCTGGGGCATCTAATGCCCCATCTGAGAAGAATGAGGCAGTGATGAAAACCACTGTGTAGGAGAAATAAGGGGTGAAAATGCCATGGGGCTTCCCTCAGCAGCTCCTGATGTGATCACAGGGACCCTTTGCCCTAGTCCAGGTCTGGTTGAGTTTTGGACCTGAGCAAACCAGCCACAACCTCAGCTGCCGTTGTCACTTCATGGGCTGGGAGCTCTCCTGGAGAAGCACAAGAGCGAGTTGAGACCTGAACTGTACCTGTCAGGTACGTGTGCAGGTAAAATGATTTCCAGAGCTTGTCCTGAGTGCATGAGTGTTTCTGAGATGTCCTCACAAGCCCCACTGTACCCAGCAAAACTGACCATAAAACCATGGGCCACTAGGTGGACTCGTGATAAACCGAGATTGCATGCGAGAGAGCTCGATGACCATTTCCACATCTCTGGGAAGAACCTCATCAAAGCAGATGCACTGTCAGCAAGCCTTGTCCCAGGCAAGAACTGAAAAACCAGCAATGTGCATCCAACTGGCCACCAGATGTTGGCCAAAACATGCTCAACACACCTTACTTATCAGAAAGCTTTTTGCCAGCTCCCTGCGAGAGCTGACCCTCCAGGATGGGTGAGCCAGGAGCATAGGGACAACCACTTGCTCTCCAAGCTGGACTGGTGATAGGGATCATACCAAAACAGTCAGGCTGGAAGTCCTGTAAGGCTGTAGGACAGACATCAAGGCATCGCTGAGCTTGCTTTCACCAGCCAGGCTAGTGACCACATCTAAGCCAGAAGATCTTGCCCAGTGTTGCAAAACAGATCTGCAAGAGCAGAGCAACCAATATTTCCAGCAGTGCTCTTGACAACAGCCTTCCCTTTCCTCCCAGTAGCCCAGCTGGTCGAGATCACTGATGGCTCGATAAAGGAGATCTGCCTCTCCCACAGGATCAAACGGGTTGAATTAGCACAGGCTGCTCTGGGACAACCCTGCAGGCAGGGACCAGCTGTCTCAACACAGCTGTCGATGATGTGAGCCACCAGCCAGACACTGCGTTCCTCCCCAGGGACGATGCCCACCACGCAACCACCTCGTCCCATCCTGCCATGGGGATGCAGGAAGAGTGGGCGGAGAGGGCGAGTGAGTGATGCCCTGGGGCAGGTGGGTGAGCCCTGGGTCTGGCGTGGGGCTTGGGGACCAGGGACGGGGATGTCCTCCTGACGCTGCTGCTCCTTCCCACCCTGGCTCTGTAGGGCGGGACCATTTCTGTAGTGATAACTGCTCTGAAGCCCCTGTGTTCAGGGACAGAACAGTCCCAGCATGGCCCAGGGCAGAGCAGAGCCCACTCCAGCCATCTCCATCACATGGAGGGCCAAGATACAAAGTGTGTCCTTCAGGACCAGGGGAACAGGATCCCCTCCTGCGAGCGGGGACCGGAGGGTGTCCCTGCCTTGCCTGGCTCCCCTGCAAGCATCTCTTGGGCAGGATGGTCCCAGCAGGGATGAACTGACATCTCTTCTCTCTGCAGAGCGGCACTGCTGAGACATGCGTGGACAGCGTCCCACCCGCGGCCCCCCGAGAGGAGCAGCGAGCCTGGTGGTCTGGAGCATGGAGAGGCAGGCATGCAGGGCGCAGGCCCGGGGCAGACCCCAAAGGTGGGTGCGGGAAAGGACATGGGGTGGGACATCACCCGGGGGTGCCTGCCTTCGCTGGCTGGTGATGAAGAGCATCGGGCACTGGTGATGCTGGCTGAGCGTGTGCACGATGGCTTTTGGCAGAGAGAGCTGATCAAAATCAGGGGAGTCACGGGGTCCCAAACGCGGCAGGGGTCTGGCAGGGTCTCGGGTCTGGCAGGCTCTCTTTGCTTTGCCAGACATGGGCAACCCTTCCCCAAAAGCAGCACGGGGGCCATGTGGGGAGGGCCGGGGTACGCACCGAGGTCCTGGCACCCATGTTGGTTCATGCACTCCTCTCTGGCACTGCGGCCCGGAGCAGCAGCACCAGTTTCTTGCCCAGGCAGGGCTGGGGCACGTGCGCCATCCTCGCTACTTGGCAGGGGTGGGCTCAGCTGCTGCCCACCTCCCACTCCCATCCTGAGAAAGATCCCAGAAGCAGCTAGTTCCCTGCCCAGGTGATTTCAAGGCTTAAGGACTTGAATTTCAACCTTAAATCTTGCTTGTAGCCTCAGTCCCATAGCTTTTGCCATAGGTTTTGTGCAACCCCTAGAGCATCATTGGACAGTTGATCAGTTACAGGTGATTTTCTAGAAGGAGATTGTACCTGCACCAAGGTATCATCACTGTGCGAGAGTAATAGCTGACTGGTTATCAATGGCAGCCATCAACCTCTTGTCAGTGGATAGAAATGACAGGTAACCCATACCATGTGCTGCTGTATGTGAACTGGGTTTCCAGACCTGAGCAAAAACTGGGAGAGGGAAGTTTCTAGGCAGAAAGCTGGGCTGAGAACCCAGGGGTTATCTGGGGCAGCTGGGGTGAGAAGAGAAGCCCCTGTGAACAAACTGGGCTCTGATGCAGCTGGGGGCAGAGGAACATTAGCCATTACTGTTATTGGCTATTACTGGTGTTATGGAAGGTGCAAGGCAAGCAGAGGAGAGCGGCCGCCAGCTGCTGTGACTCTCCCTGGCTGGTCAAATGGGAGGAGAAGGAGGATGGGGAAAGCTTTGACCAAAACTCCAGTCCTGAGCCCAAAACGTGTCCTGGCATTGCTAGAGGTGGCTGATATCCAGGACAGGAACTGGGGGTGGTCTGTGGGCTGGTGGCAGGAGAGCCACTGGGCATTGGGTAATCAGCTCATCTGGAGCAGCCTCCCAAGGTATGGCATGAGCTCATCTGTAATCTTTTTTGGGGAGAAAAGCCAGGTTTGAGGACTCTCTAATCCGGCAGGGGAAGACATAGCAGAGCTGAGGGAAGGAGGCTGATGCCAGGGCAGGCACAATGGGAAACACCGAGTGGGGATGCTCCCAGAGCTGAAAGCAGAATGAGACCCTGGGAAGAACAGGCCAGGGTGCCGGGATGCTGAAGGGCTCAGGGTAATGTGCAGAGTCTTCCCTCTGCCATACGGGCACTGGCACCACCATGGGCAAATGCTGGCAGCTGCAAAAACCATTTCAGACTGCCGCCTGAGCTGGTCCAGGCCCTCCTGCCCTTACAGTCCTGGAAGGAGGCCACACTGGCTGGAGGGCTGGAGTTTTCCTTATTTTTTATGTTAGCAGTAAAACCTTTGCCTCATCCACCCATTCCAGCCCTGTACCTGGACCCCCGGTGTACCCTGGGGATTTGCAAGTGAGCACCCACGTGGGAACAGGAGTGAACTGGGAAACTGGGATGATTTTGCTGGAGGGGAAGGACCTGAGCACCCAGAGCCAAGCTCCGCAGCCTTCCCACCTGCCTGGAACAGCAGGCTCAGGCGTGGGCTTTATAAAAGAGCAGTATCTGAGCAATAGGGCATAAGCTTGGTGTCCAAACAGTGCTTATCCTTTTGCCCAGCACTGGAAGCAAATCCAAGGCAGGCTGACAAATTTGGGTGCATTTGCCTCTTTTGAGGTGGGGAATCCAAAGAAGGAGGTATGCTCAGGCTGTCCACAGGACCTGCACCATGGGGATTCAGAAAGCTGTTCCTGCCACTCCATGGATGCTTTGGGGGGCTGACATCGCCAGGGTGGGGAGATATCTTTAGACCAGTCTTCCTGCAAGAAGGGATGCTGTGAAGGTTGCAGCCAGCATCACATGCTTTAGGTCCTGCCCTCAGCCCCTGGCACGGCTGCCCGTGGGCATCCTCGCTGCCCAAGCAGGGAGGTGCTCCGTCCCTCGTGGCCTGGCAGGACAGGAGCTGCCTTCCAGCTCCCAGCCTGGCCATATCCATGGCCACTTCTCTGCTTTGTTCTCCAGCCAGCTGTGTCCTCTGGCTGCGCTTGCTCGTCACCTCCGCGGCAGTGCTGCTGGGCTGCAGGTGCGTTGTCCCAGCTGGTCTCTTCAGGGTGCCCTCCATTCCTGGTGCCACGATGCCAATACTTTTGACTGCTAATACGTTTTCTTCCTCCTGCTCTGCAAGCATCATCTTGCCAGCAGTCCAAGAGAGAGCTATCAGCCTCCTCTTCCACTCCAGGACATTTTTTTCTTGGCAGCCCCTTCTGCCATCACTGCTCATGTAGTCAAACCCAGGCTCCTGCCTCAGAAATGAGGGTGATCCAGGCACGATGGGGGAGGTGGTACGCATCCCTCTAAGGGCAAGCTGCCCTTTGCCTCCACCAGGGATCAGTGTAGGACCTCATACTTCAGGGTATTTCTATTTGTCCTCCAGTTTCAAAAAGGCTTTTTATTAAAAACGAAATTTGGCACCACTTATGACCTTGCAGGGTCCTTTTAAATCACAGACAAAGGTTGAACAGCACCATCTAGTGCGCTTCATCCCAAAAGTGCCCGCGCCGGTGGGACACTGGCTCTCCCCCACGCACATCTCTGCTGTCAGAAGGGTACGCTGGATGCTAACAGCCCACCAGCCGTCAAACATCAGCGCCAGGGCTGGCCCGCCTTGCTTTGGGGAAGCTGGTGAGTCACTACAAAGAGTAGAATTAATTCGAGATTAATGTTGTCGGTGCTGAAGCTGAACCGAGCGCTCTCAGCCTCTGCAGAAGTGATGCTGGAAGGCTTGCGGCTCCCAAGCCAATCTGACAGGGAACTAATGGTGCTACCAGAAAATGTCCTTTTGCAGCTATAAGAGATGGGAGTGAAGGGCTTGCAGGGACGCTCTGCAAATCGCACCGCACAAGTGTTGCGTGCATGGCATCGGACTGCTTGGACACAGCCCCAGACCCTTTAGACCAAAGGCTGAGAGCAGTTCCTGTATCACTACCATTTACTGTCTCTTCCAGGCAGAAATGAATGTCTGTACCAGGAGCTGGGAAGCACATAGCATCCTAGGCTTGCACAGGGACTGGCCTCAGGTGCAGGCTGACAGCAAGTCTGCACCAAAACACCACTGCCATCTCGGCTGTGGCATTTTTGGGGGAGGTATAAGGCAGGGCCATGCTACCAACTGATGAAGAAGGGAGAAATGAGCTGGTTTGGTTCACTGCTGAACCAAAGGTCTCTGTTGAAAGACCTTGCGGGCTGATTCCTCCCCTGCGTAGCCAGGGATGATAGGTTTGGTTTTTTACCTGTTTGTTGTCCCCAGGTAAATCTGGAAGTAGCTGATGTTGCCCCCTAGCAAAGCGCAGGGACCGGGCTCCTCGGCGTGGGTGAGCTGAGGTGTAAAAGGCAGGGAGGGGGCTCCAGAGGGAGCTCATGGCTCTCTCAGCCCTGCTAGAAGACCAGAAAATGGCGAGGCACCGGGATGGCTTGGCATCAGCCCACAGGGAATTCGCCTCTTCCAGCCTACAAAGGTGCAGCCGCCTGGCTGCCTTTGCTGGAGCAGGGCAGCGCTGGCTCCGCTTTCTCGGGGCTCGAGGACAGAGCACGCACACAGAGATCCTGCACTGCTGGAAGGGACCCGCTGGCTGGGCTGGAGCCCTCCGTGCCTCCCGGCATGGCAGGAGCTGTGGGTAGGATGCATGCTGTGTCCCCTGAGCCGGTGGAATGCGGCCAGGAGCTGGTGGGTTCTAGAGAAGCCCCCAGCACTTCTCCCACTGCCCCGGGTCCAGCCTGGTCCCAAGGAGCAGTAAGCAGCCCCGGGGCACGCCAAGCCCTGGCACTTCAGCCACCTGCATCCTGGTGCACCCAAAGTCCTCACACCCACCCCCTCAGTCCGCTCCTTGCCACGGAGAAATCTGGCTCCAGTTTCTCAAGCAAACTCAGTTCAGGGCATGAAATCTTGCTGGGCCTTTCTCTGGGAGATGAAAAGCTCTCTAATACCTGATCGTCTCTCACCCATGAAGTTGTTTAAGCGCTATAATCAAGGCATCTCTGGGGCTCCTTTGAACTAGCTAAGGCGGCTGCGGTTCTCAGGCATCCCCCTGCAAAGCAGGGGTCAGTTTTAACACTTCTCCACCTTCTGTCTAATTTCTCAGCATCCTTTCTGAAACAGGTGCTGGAACCCCTTCTGCAAGAGCTCCCAGCCCCGTCCTAGGCAGGACATCTCCCGGGGGGAGCCCTGTCCCTCCTGCCTCTTAAACTCCCCCTGCCAAGTCCATCCTTGTCAGAGCACAGGTTTCCAGCAGAAGGGCCCTGTGGTCATTGGAGGGATCCTTTCGCGGCTGCTCACATTCACCACGTTTTATTTGCCCAGGACTCAGCTTATGGAGTTTTCTACAGCTGTCTTGACCTCGTCCATGTCTCCTGCCCCTCTCATTTCGCTGGCCCCAGCGTTTTTCTCAGCAGGGCTTTTTAATCTATTTCTAGACCATTGATGGAAATGCTGAATAGCATTGGGCTTCCCATCCAACCCCGGACACCCACTGAGAGCGCTCCCATTCTGCAGGGATTCCCCATTGATGGCTGTCAGTTTGCCAGCTCCCAGTCCCTTTAAGGTGTCTCTCTTGATGTTGTATTGTGCTAATTTTTAATCAGAATACTATATGGATTAAGTCACATGCCTGAACAGAGTCCAGGTCTATTATTTCTATGCCATAACCTTTATCAGCCAAACTTGTAATCTCTTCAAAGGATGACATCAGAGTTTGACAAGAGCTATTTTCCAGAAACTAGGCTGATTGCATTAATTATATTCCCATCCTTTAATTCTTTACCAGCTGAATCCCACATCAGCTTTTCCATTATTATGCCTGAGATCAGTATTGCACTGCTACATGTAAATCAGCTCCCCGCATTGTTCATATGAAAGAGCGTAAGGAGACACACCGTCCTGCCCGGCTCTGCACCGCGGTGGGAAGGGGAGCACCGCTGCCCAGGGTGGACTTCTGTGCGTTTCAGAAAGCTGGAGAAAAATGTTGTACGTTTCCAAAAGTGTTCTCTAAATGCATGGAAACAGGCACACACAGTAGAGTAATTGCATCAAAACCCAGAAACCATTCTGATCAGAAATCTTTCTGAGTAGTTTCTGATTTTTGGAGGACTGCCTTGTGGCTTGTTTGCACGTTCAGCTTTTGGGACGGTACGTAGGGGTCTGCCTGGCTCAGTCCCAGGACTCTGAGTATGTCATCGCTTTGCAGGGAAGAAGCAGGCTTCGCATTTCCCCATCGCGCTAATCTTCTTCAATCTCTGCACCTGGTAAACCCCTTCTTCTTCCCGCAATGTCCGCAATGGGACACTCTGGGACAGCATTGCAGTCTCAGTGCGGGGGTACCCTGCCTGGCCAGAAGCTCCCCATAACCAACCGTCTCGGGGTAAGACACGCTCCCCACCGCCTTTCTCGGGAGTCTCCATGTTGTCTGACCCACTTCAGCCCATACAGTGCCACCTCTTGGCGAGTCCCCTTACTTCTCCCTGCCGCAGAATTGCCCTGCTCAGAGAAGCAGGACATGCACGCCGCAGTCTCTAAACCAGCTCTAGTTGTTGTTGGAGGCAAGGGCCGCCGGTGGCCACCGCGCTCCTCCATCCCCAGGCCCACTGGAGCGCGGTCCCTCCTGGGCAGAGCTTGGCTGAAGACGTCGCCGTTTGACCCCGGACGAAACAGCAGAGGCCCACGGTGGCTTTGCGGGCGGCTGCCTTTTGCCTGCCGAGCCGAGCCAGCTCCTCCGCCAGGCCTCGGAGGTCTCCGAAGCGGGACCCTCTCCCGGGCCGTCCCCGGCCCTGGATGATGGGAGAAGCTCTGCAGGCTCCTCCTGCCCACAGCGAGACGGAGCGCTGGAGCTGCTCGGCCCTCGAGCGAGGCGCTGGCCCAGCCGAGGCTCCGCTGGGGCCCCCAGAGCCGTGCCCGGGCCCTCGGCCATGTGCCTGGGGCTCCGCGGGGCTCGAG
>JAVJGG010000061.1:3550673-3577133 GCA_035590195.1 Aviceda cuculoides | reverse complement strand
CCCCAGCCACCGCGCCAGGCAGGCGCTCACCTCCTCCTGGATGACGGGCACGTAGTGCTGCAGGGCGTCCCGGGAGACGGCCCGCATGATCACCTGCCCGGGGGGCCGAGGGGGCTGCCCCAGGGGGTCTCCAGCGCCCGGGCGGGGCTGAGCGGGGACCTTCCCCGGGGAGATGGGTGCCCGTCCAGCCCTCGCGTCCGTACCCGGGGTGAAAACGACCTAAAACCGCAGCGTGGTGCGAAAAAGCAGCCCCGTTCGGCGGTGCCAGGGCAGCGGCTGCATGCTCCGGGCGGCTTGGGCCGGGTGTGAGGGCGGCACTGGCTCCTGCGGTGCACGGCACGGGTCGGGCATGCGGGGCCCGGCCGTGCTCGCCGGCTGCTCCTGGTCTCGCTGGGGCTGTTCCGCGATGAGCGGGTGGGCTGTGAGGACAGGCATGGCATAGGCATAGGCGGTTCGTGGTTGGGCTGGGGAGAGGGACTGAACGGAGGGAAAAAATGGCAAAGCATCCCAAGGGTGCATTCGTTGCGGTGGAGTGAGCTTTGAGAGGGAGGCCGAGCTAAAATGTGTCTTTCCCGGTGTGTTTTCACGTGCAATTGAGTTAATCCAGTGCACGGAGTAATTCGGCAGGCAGCTGGTGCTCTGCGGTACTCAGGGCTTCGAGGCTGATGCTATGCTGTGATACGAGACTTTTGCTACTGTCTTTAAATGATGAAGTTATCTTGTCAAGCAGCAGAAGTAGCAACCCAGGGATTTGGCCTTCTCTGTCTTCCCCTCCTTCCCCACACCTCTCATCCTCCATATTGACTTGTTGCTCTTTAAAAACGTTGTTGATCAGATTTCCTTCTCGAGGTTGTTTTCTCATCTTCCTTTGATGACCTCAAATTTTCCCAGGCTTGTGGCGTGTGATGTTGTTAGCATAAATGAACCTTTTCTCAATGGCCCGTCTACAAAAAACAGTGCCAGAACTGAGCTCCTGTGCTAACATGCCCATCTGAAGCAAGAATGCAGTCCAGATGCCCAAAATATTGGGGTCAACGATGCATCTGGATTCCCCTAGAGCTACACAAGGCGACGCAGGGTATTTCTGAAACACAGAGATTTGTGAGGAATGTGGCACTGGTATGTCACTTTAGCGTACGAAAGACACCTGTGTTTGATTAAGGTGCAGTCTCGCTTTCAGGACTAACTGGATATTCTTTCAAAATATTTTTCACAAGCCTTAAATTCCTGTTTGGGGATGAGAATTTCCTAGATTGGTAGCCAGATAAAAACATGCTGCCTTAGTATGACCTGGTACGTGTGCTGTCCAGGTAGGCTGTGCAGAGGAGTTAATGGCAGTGCAGAAGATGGCATGTGTCCTGTGGCACCGCTTGGTACCTAAGCGTAGGTCTCTCGGGTGAGGGCGCTGCCGGATCCCAGGGTCCTGTGAAACCACTGGTGTTGGGAAATTGGCCGCTGTTTTAGTGTAGCAGCAGCCATATCAGCGATGCCGAAGGCTGGATGTAAAGTTTTGGGATATTCTGTAGCTGTCATTTTTAGAGGGTACCTGATTTGAGCTGGTTCTGTGCTCTCTGAAGTTGCCGAGAGCTTTGCCGTTGATTCCGCTGAAAAAGAGACATTAATACAGTAGTGGTGCAGAGCAAAATTAGTGGTTTGTAATCTTAGAGTGTTTATTTACAGTGATACTCGCTTATTTTTTTCTCATCTGTTTCAGCCAAACAAGCTTGTTTACCCGGGAGCTACAAATATTGGTGATTTGAGATTTGAGCTTATCCCCCACTGTTCCTGTGCAAGCAAGGACCAGAAAAATGAATATCCAGGGGAAAGGCTTCCCCTTGGACCTCGGAGGAAGCTTCACTGAAGATGCTCCGAGGCCACCGGTTCCTGGTGAGGAGGGGGAACTCGTGTCCACAGATCCAAGGCCAGTTAGCCACGGTTTCTACTCCAGTAAAAGTGATGTGGTTAGAAATGAGACATCCACAGCAACACCGAGGCGTTCCGATTTGGATTTGGGGTACGAGCCCGAGGGGAGTGCTTCGCCAACTCCACCCTACCTGAAGTGGGCAGAGTCGCTGCACTCCTTGCTGGATGATCAAGATGGCATCAACCTCTTCAGGACTTTCCTGAAACAGGAGGACTGCGCAGATCTGCTGGACTTCTGGTTTGCCTGCAGCGGCTTCAGGAAGCTGGAGCCATGCACATCTAACGAGGAAAAAAGACTTAAGCTGGCAAAAGCCATTTACAAAAAATACATCCTTGACAACAACGGCATTGTGTCCCGGCAGATCAAACCGGCCACAAAAAGCTTCATCAAAGACTGCGTCATGAAACTGCAGATTGACCCCGACATGTTTGACCAGGCCCAAACGGAGATTCAGTGCATGATAGAAGACAACACCTACCCTTTGTTCCTTAAGTCGGATATTTATTTGGAATACACGAGGACAGGTGGGGAAAGTCCAAAAATTTATAGCGATCCAAGCTCAGGGTCTGGGACAGGTAAAGGGCTACCCGGTTATCTGCCAACTCTGAACGAGGACGAGGAGTGGAAGTGTGACCAAGAGGCCGAGCCCGAGGCCAGCAGGGACTCGGCACCTTCCAGCAGGCTCACGCAGAAGCTGCTCCTGGAGACGGCCACCCAGCGCGCTGCCTCGGCTCGGCGCTACAGCGAGGGGAGGGAGTTCAGGTAGGTGAGCGCCGGGCAGCATCCCTTCTGCGGCGTGCCTCTGAGGAACGGACTGGGGAGACACTGAGGGCACAGGGTGATGGGAAGCCTTGCAGGACCTTGGGTGGCGGGGAGCTTCCGCATCGGTACGGGATGGCATTACGCTGGTGCTTTGGAGAGTGCAAAGCTTTGTTTGAAAGTAGTCGCAGGTTATTTTAAGGGTGTCTTTGGTCATTCTTGTCTGGTTGTCCCAAATCATCCCTGCAGCATGTTCCTCACCTGGGGAAACTGCTGCTAGATGTGGTCTGGAGGCAGGTAGGGCTTGGTGGGCAGCACAGAGCCATGGGCAGTCCTTTTGCACACACAGGCAGTTAGTTGAGCAAGCTGCAGTTTCAGGTTGGCTGTAGCTCACACCAGCAGAAGGTCAGCGTTCAGTGACTGTAACGCAGGCAAGTACAGCTCGTCGTAAAACTCCTCTGTGTAAATGCACCAGGAAATTGTGATGAGCCACAACTAGAAGCTGCAGGAAGCTTGCAGGAGATACCCTCACCTGCTTATATGAGAGAAATAGGGTTCACAGTACTCCCTGGTAGCGGTACTGCTTTGCACGCAAGATTCCCAGCACTGAATTCTAGTAGTGTCAAAGTCAGAATCACCGAATCCAGTTAAAACCATTCCCTGCTGTAGCTTTTCCCTTCAGCAAAGTAATTGCTGTTTTTTTTAACTGGAGGAGTTGCACAGTTTTGCAGCCTGTTTTTTTTCTGGGTCCCCCACCCACTTCCAGCCAACATGGATTTTGAAACTTGCTGAGAGCTCAGTTAAAATTCCAGACAATTAACTTAGCAGGGAGCTCTCTGGGATCAATAAGCGTGTGTGTGTCTAACCCTTGCTGAATCAACAGAACCCGGCCAGAACACATTCCTACTTTTTTTTTTTTTTTTTTTTTAAATAAAATCTCCTTGTTTTAAGACCTGCTTAGGCTAAAATCTGACGCTTTGTGAAGATTACGAAATGAAGTAGCTGAACTGTCCTCTTCAAAGCCGCCTGCCTTATGAAAAGCATTTCTGTATTTAATCTCCCTCAGCCGTCCCTTTAGGCTGGCAGCTGGATACGCATCCCGCCCCGCACAAGGTCTCGGCGCCTTTCAGCTGGTGAAATGTTTTCGGTTTGATTCTTGTTTTCTTACAGATTTTGAGGAGGGGATGTTGCATGTGAAACTCTTGGAAAAAAAGAAGGGGAATTCATGCGGACTCCTGCTGTTTTAATCAGGAGTCAGAAAAAAATATCCCAGGGTCTCAGGACTTTCCCATGGAGTTAATAAAAACCTTGAATGTTTCTTGAAGTGCATTTTCACTGAGCTGTTGGGTACTCACCATAAGTGAAGGATTAGAAAAGTCTACGATTTAAGTATTTCTTTATTTAAGCAATAATGGCTTTAAGATTGAAAATAACTTATTTGAGGTTCAGCTGTGTTTGGTTTCCTTACTAGAGCAGGTAGCAAAAACCTGCATGCAACACTGCGCTTCTCAGCTCCAGCTTCAGAAAAAAATGCACTTTACCCATTATCCGAATATATCTGTGCCAGATTTTAAAATGGGTTAAGAAATGTGCTGTGCAATAGAAGTGTTTTGGAGTAGAGTTCCTTGGTCTTGGGCGTTTTCATACCAGATTGGAACAACATGAAATAAATCTTTACCTGGGGGATGGAGGTCAGAAAAAATGCATTGCTCTTAATTTGTAGTGTCCAACAGCCTGTCATTGTGGCTAGTGACGTTCCATTGACCTGTGGGGTAGGGAGGCACGGAAACATTTACCATTCTCACCAGAGCCGGAGTCATTTCTCAGCCTGGAATAATTGAAGATAAGTGATTTGTTTTATTTTTTAAATGTTGGTATGTCAGCTCTAGTAGCGTCCAGAGCATTGCCATGGAGGATGCTGCCAAACTGCATAATCTCTGTGTTTTTATTCTAAAAAATCTGCTGAGATACTAATTTATGAGGTGATTCTTCCTCTTTGTGCAAGACCTTGTGGTTGAGTTAACTTAATTCCTGGATGTTGTATAGCAATAGTTGTCTTGAATAAACTGGGCTTTAAGCTCTAGTATCTTTATCCTGCAGACTTTTTTGTTCATCGACTTTCTCACATGAGTAACTATACTGGAAGCTGGTGAGGCTGCTTGCAGCAAGAAGCGATAGCTGCATGCAGCATTTGAAAAGCTGGGTCTCAATTTATTTTGAAAATTTCCACAAACCTTTTTTTTTTTGCGTATGTGTGGAAGAATTTCTTGTTTCTGTTCTTGAGGGAATGTTGAAATAAGCTGTTTTGCATTATATCTGAGGGCCTGTTTAATCTTCCCAAGATTGAACTTCTATTCCTTGACTTCCATGGAAACCCTAACTAAAGAGGAGTCTGAGCAAATGCAATAGAAGTATTTCTCTGTTAGCAAATGAGCATCTTGAATCAGCTCCAAATTTTTTGCAGCAGAAAGTTCATAAATCTTGATGCCGTAGCTCTGCTCTCGGCAGAGCAAACATAAAAAATTCCTCAAATGGCAGAAGACAACCCGTTATTAGCATTGGATATTTTGAAGGTGTGCAAATGTGCATGCGTATTTGAGAATATCCTGAAGCCAAAAGCATCACCATTACCCACTGTGTTTTTGTATGCATAGGAAAAGGCCAATAGTCATTATAGTTAGGCTCCTGCAAATTAATTGGACATTGGTTATGGATCAGTGAACTTCAAAGAGGGTAACCCCCGAAGATCTCGGGCATTAACTTGCAGCTTCCGAAAGTGACACTAACATGGTTGTGAGGGTGGCTAAATCGTTCATTAACCTTCTTCTGACACACTGGGGCAGCGTTCCTCGGATCTGAAGAGCAGAAATTAAACCTGTGCCTGAGAACTGCCCTGCAGCCTGGTTTTCAAGCACTCCAGGAAAACGCCCGCGTCTTAAAAAATTGGAAGTTTGGCGGGTGTTTGGTGGTGAAAGGTTGCAGTCGTGTCTTCTGTCAGGGTGGGTTTCTTCTGCTGTCTCTTTAGCTCTGTGTCGGAAGGGGCTCCGCTCCCACTCCCAAAGCATGGGAGAGCAGTGCTCACAGCTGTTGCCTTTGCTTTCTTCCTGTGGTGGGAAGTGAGAAGAGCATATGGTGTTACCTGTGAGCAGCTCTGCCTTCGTCTCTACTGAAAGCCAAACAAACTGGGAGATTTGAGCTAGTTCTGCCAATTGTTTTGGGGTTTGACCCGTGTCATGAAGCGCACAATGTGTTGAAAAGGAAACCTGGATGATGGTGATGAGAGGACACATGTTGGTGGGTGAAATCTCCAGTTGTTGGCTATTGAGTGTTGTGGTGGAACTGCTAGGCATGGATGGAGAAATTTCTCAGCAGGGGCTTTGATATACACATGGATTGGTTTGTTTTAAACGCAGCTGGCTACACAATTCAAGCTTTAATTTCCACAGTGCTGAGCTGACTAAGCTCGTGGCGTTTCACGAGTGTTGGTGGCTCAGATGAAAAGGATGGGTGATGTGGTTCTCCACCAGGGCTGGTAGAAATCAACAGGAGAGTCCTTGTGCTAGTGCCCGCATACTGGCAGCCTCTCTGGACATGCATGAGGGCAGCTCTCCCCAAAACATACAGCCAGCACTTCTTCATAACAGGGTGTGCAGAGAAGGCAAGTGGAGAAAAGCTGAAGGAGCTGTAGAGGGATGTGACAATCTCTGGTCTGAGACAAGGCAATGATGAACTGTAACATGGAGAGGAACAGTGTAGGCTGGTTCAGGGAAGATGCAGGATCTCTCTATGGTCCAGTGGTCAGAAGCTGGGTCTGCATCAGGAAGAAGCCAAAATTTAGCTGGCAGACCTGATTTTGAGTTCACTGCTTTGTTCATAATATTAAATTGCACACTTCTGACTCAAGACTGTGTGGTGAAGGAATTGGTGTTGTACTGAACGAGTGGAAAACTGGGGATGCAAAATCACAAACACTGATGCAGGAGCAGTCTGTGTTTAGAAAGTTTAAGGCATGTGTTGTCTTATTGTTTGACTGGAGAGGCAGCATGTGCATCTTGGAGTTAGGCTATTGGAGCTTCATAAGAGCTTGTTTGCTGGAAAAAAACAGTTACTGAATGTTATACCCATACGTAAAGGCGGAAAGAAAAGTTTTGGACACTTACCTTGAATTAAAATTGCTAGGCCCATAAGATCACTTGTAATCAGTACAACCCTGTTTGGAGTCTGTGTAGAGCAGTGGCTATTTCCAATTTTAAAGAAAATAAGTTATAGAAGAATAGTTTTGGTTCTGCATTGTTCTTGAGAGAAGTTAGTGAGTCTAACGGGGAGGTGGGGTCTGATGCTAATAGTGCTAAGTGGTAATTTACTGACTGGAGCGCTGTAAGATATACAAGACAAAGACTGATGGTGTTTTTGCACAGAAGTTATGCCAGCTTTTTTAAATACATTGTTAAGCTGATGAAACTTCTACGTGGAAGTGCTTACATTAACAGTGTAAAGTATTTATACTGGCGGTTGCCAGGTTTTAAAATAGATTTTATTTGAAGAAGAATACCTTTTGTGCCCATAGCTTTGCCTCCACACAAATCAAGATGAAGAAGTGGTGTATTTGTTGTTTGGTTATGGATCAGTGCTTTGGCTTCTTTTTAAAGACAAGTAGTTAAGCTTTTAGCACTCTCTTTTGATAAATGGATAGCTTTTTCTCCCCTCCTCCAGCAAACAGCTACCTTATTTTGTTGTGATTGAGTTTTATTTGGGTTACAGAATCTTTTCTCTTAAATGCACGAAAAGGGAGCTATATCCCCCTCTTTTTGGTGCTGGGGAGGTTCAGGTTGCACATGACGGAAAAAAAATCTTCGTGAGGAGTGGGATGCAGCCCAGGAACAGGTCACCAGATGGGAAGGGATCTCCATCCTTGGAGGGCTTCACGGCTGGGTGAGACAAAGCCATGGCCCATCTGGTCCAGTGTTGGCAATGGTCCTATTTTGATGTGCACTTACAATGATGGTGCAAATCATGAAATATTATGTTTTGAGAACCAGGTCGGTTTGGGTTCTGAAACCTAGAAAGAACTGGGTGCTAAAAGGCTGAATGGGAGCTGAACTGATCCCGGGATGCTGAGAAGTGCACCCAGGAGGCAGGCCATGGGGTGGATACACCTTGGTTTTGATCTGCCGTTCAATTTGGCTTTATGTTTTAAGAGTTTCTTTGTTGCCGCTATAATGGACTAATCCCTTGAATAATTAGTTACCATCGGACGTTTTAAAAATGACTGCCTCTTGGATGTTTTCCTTTAATAGTCTGTTAGATCCTGGATTTATTAACTATAGAGACAGACTGTGAAATCCTGTTACGCCAAGCTTTCTTAGTGGAAAAGGGACTGAGAAGAGTGTGGGGGTCCTGGGCAAACACACGCTGGCCTCGTGTTAGGGTAGAGCTGTTGACTTCCCCACGTTCCCAAGCCGTGCAGAGAAGTCCTCCCTACCCACAGGGCTGGGTCACTGGCTGCCGGAGCATGCTGTGGTCGTGGGTCATGCCTAGGTTTGGGGCTTCAGAAGGTGCTCCGAGAAGTTACAGCGCTGTGGCTGCGTGGTGCAAGGCCAGTCAGTGCAGTCGCTGTGCATTTAAAATAAATCATGGACCTGGTTTTATTAGAATGGTGGAAAAATCTGGTTTCAGAAGTGGCTGTATGTGTAGTGCAGAAAATTGCTGTTTAAAAAAAACCTCATA
Source organism: Aviceda cuculoides (assembly GCA_035590195.1). NCBI lineage: Eukaryota > Metazoa > Chordata > Aves > Accipitriformes > Accipitridae > Aviceda > Aviceda cuculoides. The sequence goes on along the minus strand of JAVJGG010000061.1, from coordinate 3,568,723 downwards.
ACAGAGGTGCTGATATCCTAAATCAGTTCCTGGAAATATCATTGGATTATTAGGCTCATCCTTAAATCCATTAAGCAAATTACAGTTAATCAGTCAAATAAAAGAAGAAAGATCTTTTGCAAGGCCCTGTCTTTTGAGCCACATGCAGAAGCTGTAGTAATATTTTAATTTTCCGTCTGTCAGTGAATGTATTCAATTGCTTCGCTTCCTTATGTGGAGGATTTGAAATTAGAAACTGAGGTTAATTATCTGCATTAAATGAAATATGTGAAGACCACAAAAGCAAAAACCTTCACAATTTGGTATGGTCTGTTAAGCTAGGCAGGCTGTTTCAGAAGGAGAGGGGTTATTTTTCCCTGGTTTTGTTCCGATTGAAGGGTTTTAGTCACAGTAATTGAAATGATTAAAAAGTCAAATTGCTGGTGAATATAATTCTGAGCATCTTTCTGAAAAGATTTGACACTCGGTTGAGGGCAGGGCTTTGCTCTGCCCGGTCTCACCGACCAGCGTGGAGCAGCTGGTGTTGTGCCGTCCCAGCATGGGTGAGGCCGGTTGTCCTTGGTGCCTTGTTATCAAGCTCTTCCATGGCAAGGGGATGTCATAGCTCTGCTCCTAGGATAGTGGAGGTGATTTGGAAGTGGAACAATACCAGGGAAGAGCTACGCTTTTGAGCATACCAGATATAAAATGGGTCCAACACCATCTATCCTAATGCCGGTAATTAGCTAATTACTGCCTGCTTCACTTGGAAGTGCAGCTTTGGACTCTGCAAAGAAGGCGACACTTGGAAATACACAATCTCACAGCAGTCAGCTGTTCTGGGGTCAATTTGTTTGTTAGAAGGCTCATTTTTTTCCTACCGCTGCAGTACGCACGTGGCTCAGGTGTGAGCTGCTCCGGGGGCTGCAGTGCCCGTCTCTGCTTGTCAGGGGCAAAGCTGCCCATTTGCTGGTGCAGCCCTGAATACCCGGCTCCGGGCACTCCAGGAAAGGTCTGACTCTTTTGGAGACACGCATCTTCTCGTTCCCCTCTGCCGTGTGCCAGAGCAAGCTGCTTTGCCTGAAGTCACGCTCAGAAATTAAATTGTAGCAGGTCACGCTTGCGTGTAAAAGCAAAACCATCATGACTCACAGTCCTGGTCCGGGTTCTTCACTGTTGTAAGGCAGTGATGAATTTAAGTAGAACCGTTGCAGTTTTAAGTCAGATTATCCAAATTCTATAAAACCCACATGGAAATTGGATTTTACCTTTGAAGATTCCAGAGTATACTTTTGTGGTAAGACCTGGAATTTTTTGGTCCTGTGGCCCCCACAATACAACCTGTCCTTGAAGTACCAGCTTTTAGAAGGTCTTTAGCTGATCTAAATAGCAATAGATTAATACCTTTCATCTATCCTGATGAAAAACAGCAGAGGGAGGGAAAACTATAGCTAGAGGAAAAAACCTCTTTGATATACCCCAGTGAGACCTACTGGTCTCACCAGCACCTCATGTTAGTCCCTGAACCTACCTCCAGAGCTAATGACAAGAAGCTACTGGATTTTGTTCTTCCTTTGGCCTTCTAACCCCCATGTATTCCCTGTCCTGTTGTAGACTGGAGAGTCTCAGTCCTCTCCCTCTCTCCATTTTCATTTTCCTTTTTTCTGGAGGTTTAGGATTTTGTCATTTATCTCCAGTGTGTGTTCAGAGAAATGCTGGTGGTGGAAGGAGGAGAGCAGTAGGAGTGGGGAGGAAGGATTGCTTTTTTTCCTGCAGCCCATATTTAGAGTGGGTTAGCTCTGCTGGAAAACCGTGCCTTTAGTGTTAAACAGATTTACCCTTTACAATCATAAATTTTGGTCTTTTTCTTGGCTGGCAATCAGCATTTTGGACTGGGCAAGATTTATCTGGAAGAGGAGCTTCCTTGTTCTGCCATTGCTGCCAGCCTGCTCCAGGCAGTTGCTTTGGGACCTCCCACCAGCACGTGTACTCATGTGGGATCGGTCCTTTGGTAGCTAAGACCAATCCAGGGTTTCACAAGCAAAGTACAAATCGGAGCCAAGTTGCAGGAGAGCTCCTGGGAATTACAGGTGGGATCCAGGGAGAGAGGTACAGGGACTCCATATCCAGCTGTAGCTACTGGGTTTGATTAACTTTGTCCTGGCTCTGCCCCACGGAAGTAAGAGCTGTAAAACCATTTGGCACCAGACATGCAAATGAGAGCTGGGATGAAGCGACTGTTACCCTTGAGGATCCCAAAAGAGGAATCAACAAATAGAAATTATTCTATTAGCAGGGGCAAAGTTCACAGGTTAACCATCATGTCAAATCAATGAAATACAGCCTTGATCTCCTGCACAAGGGCTTTATTGTGTATAAATAAAAGTGCCCGAGCAAAGACAGCAAGTTCTTGCACTGTAACATTTGCAGCGTGATGAAGAAAGGGAAGCTCTGTATAGAGTGCAGCACGAAATGCCTCCCTTGGACATCAGCTTCATTCCTGCTTCAAAAGATTGTAAAACATGACCTTGGAACCTTCTTGCTCTCCTTATGGCCCTACGCAGATTGGATTTCCACAGGGCATGTATTTTTTATTTTTTTAATAAAAAGTTGGGGTCTTTGGCTAAGAAGCCTTGTCTTTGTACTTTTAATTCAGTCCATGTGACTGTCATAACATTTATTTCTTAGGAAATGAAAAATGTTCCTTCTTGAGCAAAGCCACAAAAGAAAGCTGTTGGGTATGCTGGCAACCTCAGGTGTGTGCAGCACGTGTCTTCTGCTGATCTGCTAGTGCTGGACGAAGACCATCACCCCAAGTCCTTTGTTGCTTGGTCCATGGCTCTGCCAGAAGAAAAGGCAGAAGCTGCTGTCTTTGTTGTGGAAGTACTTATATTTAGTGTGTCTTTGAACATCTGCACATTCAGGGAAACTGTTTTCCTCTCTTGGGAAAACCTACTTTGAAAAGGCTTGCTTGACCCTCTTTTCTTCAAGATGGGCCAATGTTGGCAAAAATAGATGAGCTTGAAACAAGATGGAAGTGGGCAGCGAGGGATGTGTAGATGTTGTCACTGCAGCGCAGGATTTGTCACATTGTAAACCAGCGCTGTTGTTTTCCCCTCCAGATATATGCAGGAAAGTTTGTGACCTGGGGGTGATTTGAGTGCTGCTGGCTGGGGAAATCAGCCCAACTGTAGGAAGTTGAGAAGGGAGAGCATCCTGCTGTCCCCAGGCGGTGGTTTTGGGTCTTCCCCAGAAGAGGCTGGAGGAGCCTGCTAAAACTGATCCATAAACCTTCCTCCTGAAGAGAGGAAGCTTTCCAAATGGGCATGAGAAAAAAACTTTCCTTTGGTAATCCTGGAGATAACAGGTCACGCAGCTTCCCCCAGTGATTCTTGCACAATAGCTTGTGGTCAGGTTGAAGTGTCTATTTTAGAAAGGCATCCAAGTGATGGGAGGTCATGCAGCATTTTTGTTATCTCTTCCTGTGGTTAGTTACTCTCACTGTTCCTTGTGTGTTCATTATTGCTTGCTTCAGTTTTTTCCAGCTTCAGCTTCTAGTTGCTGGGTTTTGGTGTGTCTTTGCTCGCTTTAGAGGCTCCAAATACCTTTGCATGTTTGAAAAAAAAAGAAACCCCACTGAATGGGTGTGAATGTTCTCCTTAAGTGGCAGCGACTTTGTTATAGAAGGCCCTTTAGTTTTATTAGACTTTTCAACCCTCCGGTCGACTGTTAAACAAGCTGTAGCTTGTCATGGTTGACAAACCTTCACTCTGGTCTCAGACCTAACCTACCAGTTTAAAAGGCAGTATTCTTTTGTGTGCAGGTTTCTGGGTGGGGACCATCGGGCTTCTAAGGGAAATTAACTTGCGGCCTCTCTTTCCCCCTCCCACCTCAAATAAATTATGTTTTGTGTTAACTGTTCTGTCACTTCCAAAGGCCAAAAGGAAATGTCAGCCTATGCTTTAGGTTTTCTGCTACCTGAGGTACTCTGCTACACACTAAGAGTGCAAGTAGGTGGGAATATGTAATTGTATTAAAAACAAAACAGCTGTACAATCACTGTCAGCAACTGAAGATAAAATGTAGAAAGTTTTTTTTTTAATGATTCATCCATAATTATTTAAAAACATGTTGAATTTATTCTTAAGCTTTGGAGGAGAATTCTTGCAAGGCTGGCGTTTGCTGTCCGTGATGTTTATACACCTGAGTAAATGCCTGTCTCAGCAGTTTGTTGGTCTTGAGTACTCCAGATCTAAATCCCTTCAAAGGTAAACCCAGCACACCTTTGTCTCTGCTGGCCTTTCCGTCTCCAGAGTTTTCACTGGTGAGGTGGAACCAGTTGTAGCAGTGGCTGGCACTAGCATAGGCAGGGTGCTGAGGCTCGCACCATTTTAATAACTGTTCATGCAGATTTGCTCTCTGTAGGTTTAGTTTAGGTGGCAAAGGCTGTAGCAGCTGGATGACACAAATATGCTGATGGGACTGGTGGAGAGGTGGTTGGGGAGCAGCTTCATGTGCCCATGGCTTGGCTGTCGTGGCTGTGGGCTATATCTGCTCTCCTCTTTTTACGTCCCTCCAGCAGTATCTAGTGGATTGATTGTAGTGGTCCAGGGAAGAAGGGAGGGAAGTTCCTTTGGATGGTCCCTCTCAGATGCAGCAGGCTGGCCACGTCTGATTTTAGGGGTGTTGGAGGGTACGGTGCTTTCCCTCACGGCGTGTCATTGCAGGTGCTGGTGCTTCCTGCCCAAGTGGGCAAAACTCAGTATTTTTATTTTCAAACCTGCAGTATTCAGGAGAAGGTAGCCTGCGCTGAGAGGGGCATTTTTCACATGCTTCTCTCTCTGTTACTGCCAAGAAGTCGAAAATGCACTACACTGAACTGGCTGAAAATTGTTTGGGGTTGTTGTTTTTATGCTAACATAGCACTCTGCCCGACTCACCGGCCCAGATAAGCATCCGCGCAGGGCAGGGCTCTTGCCCACGTGGCCGGGAGGGCAGCTGGCACTGCAGCGGGTGTCACTGCCGTGCAACCAACGCCTTGCAGTTTCATCAGGTTCAGGGTGCGTTTTTCCTCCAGCGAGAGGCACGGCACGCCGCGGACGCCTGCTGCAGCCTGCACTGCCTTTCGTGTTGCTCCACTGCAGCAGAGAGGGAGAGGAGGGGAAGGATCGCCGAGACTGACGTCTCAAGTTGTGTCTCTGATCCAGACATTAGCAGGGTGCCCTCAGTCCCTGGGACAGTTCACCAGTCAAGCTCCACTGCTCCATCACGCTGCTTGGCTGTAAGAGATGAACAAATTTGAGGAAGGCAGAAACTCCAGTGCTTGTTGTAGCCCCTCTCCTGCTGAGCCCCGCTGCCTGCAGCTGCAGCTTTAGTCAGGAGCTCAGGGAGGCTTTTCTGATCCTGCAGCAGCCTTGGCAGAAAAGTCAGGTGGCCCCATGTTGATCTGTTTTCCTTTCTTGATGCAGTGCTGGAGCTCCACGCCTTGAGAGCTGACTCTCCTGTGCAAATAGCATTGACTTAGGCATGCTCAGCCTGGGAGAGGTAGCTTGTTGGAGCTGTAGTGAGCGAGCTGATATCCCACTGATTTTACAGTGAAGATGCTGGCCTTGCAGTCCTCCAGTGCCTGCCCACAGCTCTTCCACATGCTCAGGAGGGTAGATGCATCCTACAGCTCACTGGATTTGCCTCCCCAGTAGTAGCATACGCTTGAGAGGCAGCAGTTGCTTGGACTCAGCAAGGTCATCTGGGTTTTGGTCCCTGACGGTGACGCTCTGAGTCAGCTCTGCATGGATTGCTCTCTTTCTCACCTCCTGTAGGTTCTTCTGTCTGGAGCCATCAACCACATTGCCAGCAGTCAAGCTACGAGCAACTCTTTTTCTTTGTTAATTGCCGCCTGTGGCTTGGCACCAGCAATGTCAGAAACCCTCCCAGGTAGCCCATCTTGGGCTGTGGACTTGGGTGTAGTCCGTTGCCTTGGGTGGTACGGAGTAGCATAATCCTCTCACTTCCCAGCTTTGGAAATCATCCTGGAAGCCTCAGCTGAAGAAAGAGGGTGGGACTGGAGCCAAACCTCTTGTTCCAGATGGGACAGTAGTGGCAGGAACACCTGTTGTCCACAAAGGTGTTGCCAAGCCACAGAAGGCAATTAGCAGGGAAGAAAAATGTGCTTACTTTAAAATTTGAATTTTAAAAATAGTTTTTCTTTTTAAATTGAATGTACACACATTGATATGCCAAGTAGGCAAAATCAGGATTATAAAAGCAAGCATCTGAAATTATCTAACTCGTGTAGTTAGCAACTTAATAAAACAGGTAGGTTTGTCAAACAGGATTATATTCAGTCCTGAGCGATAGCTGAGCGTGAACAGGATTTATAACATTGGGTTACTCTGCCTTTGGCACGGAGGACAAGTAAAACAGTCCTGGAGTATGGTAGAGAGTTCTCCTTCTAACCATATTGTTACCAATGCAGTTATGGTGGAGACAGAGTTTGAAAATAAATTTTTCCTCCTTTTTAGGGTCACCTGTTAGTGTTGCAAATCTAAACTCTGTACTAAACAGTCAGCGTTTTCAGGCCTTAAAAAGTTTTTCATGAGCTCTCCTTTTCATGCAGGCAACCCTTCTGCACCAAGTTCCCCTCCTCAGCTGATGCTGCAGCCATGGTTTATATTTGCACTAGGCTGCTGGATTTCACCTTTACTTTGTGCCCAGTGCATCAGTTCCCTCTGTGTTACCATATTTTGAGCATCAATTTGGAAAGAGGGTTTGAGTGGTGGGGATCTCAGGGGTGGGAAATCCTTCTCAGGTGCTGGGGTGAGCATGGAGGTGGGGAACATCAGAGCAGCAGTGTGGTAGCAGGGAAGGAGGGGAGAGCGGTGGGGAAGTATTGCCTGCAGTCTGCGACCTGCAGCGATCCAGGCTTAAGGAGGTGGAATAGAGACGAGGGTAGATGGTGTGGCCCCACGTTGGCTGGGGACCTGCTGACTGTGTGAGCTGTCAGAAGCTGTTTGAGGTCAGAATGCCCTCCGAGTCCTGGAGGAGTGCCTTATTAGCACTTCACTATTCATCCTATCTCCCGCTTCCCATATGCATCGCTTCTTGTAGAGCAGTGTGTTAAAGCTTGTCCCAGGCTCTTGCAAGCATGTTGTTGGCTTTCCTTGCATTAATCCTTCCTCCTTGCTCTTCCTGTGGTCCCTATGATGCAAGATCAGAAAAGGCTGTTTCAGTATCTCACCATAGCTGATCGGGATTATACCTCTCTCACCAGTTTTCTTAAAATACTCATGCTCTCAGTAAGTACATCAGCCGTGGCCACCTTACCTGGTATCGACAGTAGTCCCGCTGCAAGCTGGAGGTTGGACTACTGTGCTCCTCCAGAGGTCCCTTCCAACCAATACCTCTCTGATTTTAGTCCTTAATTAACTGCCAAGCAGATCCTCCTCTGTCACATGCATGTCTGAAGGACTTCATCAGCTTTTATGCAACATTGAGCCCTACAGAAATCATATGCTCATATAGTTGAGGTAATGGCACTAACAGCTGGACTGGTGGCCAGGAGACAAGGAGCCATCACTGCAAAGAATCGTGAAATGCAATATGGGAGCTCTGCTCTGAGGTGAAAGTGCAGTTCCACCAACCCAAGCCACATCAACAAGGAAAAGCATTTTTTTTTTCCCCCCAAAAAAGATGCGTCAAAAGTGAGGGATGAAACTGCCATACTATAACAGCCATCCCTAGATCGTATCCTTGTCAATCTCTCCTCCTCTGCTCCTCTAGGGGTGTTTTTAAATCTCCCATCTAAAAGGTTAAGCTTTAAAATGAGAAAGGTAGTTTCCTTTCCTCTCAATCATTTAATGATTTTCAATTTGCTTTTTGATCCTGGTTCTCATGCATTGACTGTGTGGGAGCTACAGCACTGGGTTACAAATAAAGCAGGTGACTGTTCCTTTAAAAACTTATAAGGCTTAAATCAAATTATGCAGTATTAAAATTGAGCATATTTTTCAAACAACAGAAAGAGAAGGGATTGATTTTTTGTTGTTGTTTAGACTTGGTATGCATGTAATGATCCTCCCATTTTTTAAATATCTGATCTAAAATCTGTTCTCCTCGAAGTGAATTTCTCTTTGCAGTGTGGTGACCAGGGGTCCTGCATCTTGCCTCCAAGGCCAGCGAAGGTGGGAATGGGCAATGCACTATTTTTAGAAATCAGCAGTGATACATTCCAGGAACTCTTGCAGTATTTTTCAGAACTGAGTTTGAAAGTTTTAAGCACAGATAGGGAAATATGTCATCTGTGTAAATTGCTCTAAATTACCTGCAATTTGTTGGGAGTTGCCATTTCTAAGTGCTTATTGCAGTTCTAGATATTTGAGGAAGCTTTTGATTATCCTGAGCTTGTAAAATGTAATTGGCTATTTCTTAATTGTTGTCCTCTGTGAAGTATAATTACCTGTAATGTAGATCTTTTTATTTGTCAATGCCGCGAACAGGAAATCAAGAGTGTCTGATTGAGATAAGTTTGGGGACTCCACCGTGACTTGCAATTGCATCAGGTACCTTCTTTGTACTGGGACTGGTCTCTCCTGTAAAGTCCTGGAGGCCTTCAAAGGACCTAGAAACCTTAAACACTGTCTTTATGTTTTGTTGTGCAGAAGTCTGGCTCATACTTTCCTAAAACACTCTTCAGACAGCTACCATCTTCTTAGCAAGGTAGTGACATCTCTTTATTCTGACATATTGCATGAAGTTTCAGGAGGAATAGGCTGAATTGGAATTAATTACGTAAATGCAGTTAATCAGAAGATGTGGTAGAGCTTGCTGACGTTCATGAATACGATAGAGAAGTCAGTTAATTAAAGCTTTGTAGCCTGAAGGAAGCCGATAGATACAGAGAATCCCAGTTCTCATTGGTGCGCGATGGTACCTGGATGTAGAGCAGACAGAGAATAGGGCCATACTGAACTTGGATCTACTGCAGACTAAAAGCATCTTACCCCTGTCCGACACGTCTGCACAGGGAGTTGGTCCTCATGTCCCATTTGCTGCTGCTGCTCAGCTGCCCATAACCCAACCGTGCTGGCATTCCTCGAAGACCGGGGCATGTGTGGGAATGCAGATCTGGGATGCTGGGGTGGCTTGGTTGCGGGGTATGTTGCATGGCCAAAGTCTACCTGTAAACTTGTGTTTCCCCAGGTTTGTGTCATGCTCACTCATACTGAAGCTTTCATTGTCGTCGTCTTCCCAAGCTGCATCTGTCCTTGGTGGGGCATTAAACATTATTTGTTAATGTTTAATTGAATCAACTTAATTGAACTTAGACATTACTGAGAAATTCTTTATTGTAGTTCTGGGTGGTTTTCATGTTGTAAAGCAGCAGCAGAAGTGTCAGTTCATCCCCCCCCTTCATCTCCACCCGAGTTTGACTGTGTTGAGCCCAAGCACAGCTCTGGGGAGTGGTGGAGGAAGATGTAATGTAGATTGATGTGGCCAGTCTGGGGTTTTACATTTGGCTTAAGGGGGTGGAGAGATGTAAAGGGAAAATTAAAAGCCCTCTCATTGACCTCTGCAGCCCTAGGAGATGCAGTGCCAAGGCAGGCTGGTATATGAATGGCTCTGCTTCCATACCTGGAGGTTTCCAGAACTTTTGTGTACGTGTGTTTTCCTTAAAATGCAGTCTGTAAGTTTCAATATCCTCCTCACAGTGCCTTTGGAGCATGACTTAGAAGCAAGAGCCACTTGAGTGTCCTCCAGGAGCTCCTGGATGATTCTGCCACCCGAAAGCAGCAGTGCAAGCTTCCTTTGGAGGAACCTCCTAAAAATAAAACCTTAAAATAAAAGCCCTCTTCTTGCTAAACTAACTCTCCACAAACATAGAATTATTTAGTTTTATTTTTGCTCTTTTGATGGAGAACCGGTGCTGAACAATTCTCAGGGAAAGCTGTGAGTCAGCTTGCCCAACAGTGACTCTATTGATAGATGGAAGGAGTGGCGCTGAAGTCTGTCTAGTCATTGTTGGTGCTTGGCTGGAGCGCCAGGGGCTCCAAGGGCAGGCTCAAACACCTCTCGCCAGCCTTGGGAGATCAAACGCTATGAGTCAGGCCGCAGAAAATCATGATAGGGCCCAAATTAATTAATTTTTTTTTTTTTTTTAAACCGCTGTTTTGAGAGCGGGAAGGAAAGGACATGCACACAGCAGGGTGTGTGGGATCCGCCAGCTCATGTGTCGTTGCAAGTTGACTTTTCTTGTGCCTCCCAAGCTGCTCCAGTGGAAACTCTGCCTAGTGCCTGCTCTGCTCCAGAGCGATGGACCTGCCAACTTTCTCCTCTCTTGATATCCTCTCTCTTCTCACCTTTCTGCGTAAGGACATGAGGCAGAGCTGGAAAATAAACACATAGCACTGACACACCACTCTTACGTATCCCTTCTTCTGGTTATTTTTCAATTAAAAATGCATAGAAGCCAGAAAACATTTCAAGAGGGGCTTCATTCTAGTTTTTGTGTAATTTTGATTGAGGTGGGAGAGGCGTGAGATGGCCAGAAGCACGGCTGTGCTGCAGACCTACCAACAGCTTTCAGCTGGGTTTTCCCATCTCCTTTTCCCAAGGCATGGCTTGCTGTCAAAGGTGCCGAACCACATCCTTGAAGCCCACACCTTCCAACAGAGCTTTGCCTATAAACTAAACCTTAAAGGTCATGGGCATGAAGGACCATACCCTATTAATGCACCAAGCTCTTCATGCCAGCACTGATATCCCATGCCATACCTTGGGTTGTTACTGTCCCCTGGGCAAGAGAGGGTTGCAATGGGCACCAAAGGCCTTGAATTTCACTTTGGTCTATTAAATGCAAGTGCCACACACTTCGATACCTCAGGCCATGCCACCCCAAGCTTTCTTCAGGTGCTCTGAACATGCAGTGTTCACCTCCCATCTCACCAGGCACCAGGAGCCAGCCAATTTTCAGCATAACGCACGATCTCAACTATTTTATTGCTTAATTTAGGCCATAAAGTCCCTTTGATGTGTTGTGTAATGCAACGTTCATTCTGAAAAAGTGGGTGGAGTAGCTTTATGGTATTATAAAAATAAATAAAATGCCTGGCAGGATTTTGAAACCACATGGTCATTCCTCCTCTCTCCACAGATAAGTTGATTGTTGAGAGAGAAATCTTGCTTAATATCTAACTTTGGGTGATTTATTTCTCCAGAGTCCTTTCATCTCCAGCATGTATTGGGTTATCTGTGACTTCTAATCTGATTGTTTTAAGTGTGATCAAAGAAACCAAGAGAATGCACTTTATTTTCCCACTGTATGAACAGAATGCTGTTTGTACAGTGCATTACATCACCTGTTCCTGCTGCTCCTGAGTCCTGCACCAAATGGCTGTGGTATAAATAGAAAATAGAATGGACTTGTAGGGGGTGATGAAATTTGTTCCACTTGCTGAGTAAAACAGAGTTAACTCAATGAATGCTTTCTTCACGCCCAACTCTACCTCGGCACACAACAACATGGGCTGAAAATGCTTGAAATAACTTACTCGTGCAGGGTATCGAGCCGGCATTCGGCAGCCGGCATTCGGCAGCATCAAGGAGCCGCTGAAAACCCGCGGGAGATGGCAGGCAGGGAGATTGCCGTCGTTGAAATTGCTGGGATTCTTTCCAGGCTATGCAAAGAAGGAGTTTGGCCTTGCTTCCGCATCGTTGTGTTGTTCTAGCTGTGATGGTCCACAGGCAGGGTCTGTGGGGAGAGGTGGTCGCTCTCCTTGCCTAGGCTTGGTGCTGCAGGATCCCTGCACACGTGGAGGGCTTTGCCATCCCAAAGAAACCCCTCTGTCGAAAGCAACTTGCTTTTGGAAGGTCTGGAGGAGGTAGACCACAGGGACCCACCTGGCTGTTGCTGCAGGATGCAAACTGTGCATTTCTGGGGGACAAGTGCTGAGGAGCGGCTCTGATTCACAGTGGAGGCCTAGGAGATACCTCTGAAGATGGGCCTGGGAGCTGCATTTCTCTGCTTGATCCTAAAAATCAAAATTCAGAAAAGGTTGTTTATTTTCTGACATGCCTTAATGCTTCACCACCACATAACCTCAGCGCTTCGTGGAGGTCACCTGTCCTTCTCTCTGCAGCTTTGCCACGTCTTCCCCCCGCTAACCTCTCCTGGCCTCTCCAGGGGCACTGAGCAGCATTTTCACTACAATTATCTAATTGATTAACATATTTGACTTGGAACATTTGTTCTCAGCCTGTATTTGACTTTCAGTTTCTTGCTTCTCTTGCAGACCAGGAGGGTAATCTGAGGGCCTGAAATCTTGCTTGCTAGCTATTCCAAGCTGTAGCTGTTGGCCTTACAAAAAAAAAAAAAAAAAAAATCCTCTCTCCTTACTGACCTTGCCTTGACACACCTACAGGCCCCCATGAAAATCCCACCCTGGGTAAATAGCTCACATTTTTATTCAGAAGAGAACCGCCATGCACCAAAGGGTCAGGGAAAATAATTTGGGAGATAAGTGGTGTTTTTATCTTAAGCAATTAGTCCTTAGTGTTGGGGGGTTTTTTTTAATTTTCTGATTGTCTTGGAAGTTGTTCTTTTGCAGCATGTGGTCGCTGTAGGAATACTAAACTTGCAAAAATGGCTAAAACTTGTGTCCCCCATCCTGCCCCCGCCACCCCACTCTCTTGCTGGCAAGCAGAAAGCCACCAGCATTTCTAACGTGCCATTCCAGCAGGATGAGCTTAGGGCCACTATCTCCCCCATCAGCCTCCGGGTAGTGATCATCTGATACGCATAAAGGTTTTGCCCATCCATCATTAAGCTGCTCGTGATTTTCTCTGTCTGTAGTGCCAGGTTGAAGGAGCAGGAAGGAAGCTGAAAGCGGGAAGAGGACTGAAGCATGGAGATTTCCCTTTGGATGTTGTCACGACATGGGTTAGGGTTGGGCTCTGCATGGCTTCGGCAGTGCTGACTGCTCAGGCACAGCTGGGTGTCCTCCGTGCTGCAGCCGTCACCCTCTGCAATGGGGAATTGTTTTCTCTGAGCAAACTGAGCCACTCTGCAATTTCCTTCCAGTGAATTGTAGGAAAATGAGTGTCCTTCTCCCTTGAAAGCTGTGCAGCACCAACATGGGATTGACTGAATCTTTCACAGTTTCCCTGTGGGGTGCTGAGCAGCAGGAACGACTGTGCAGTTACCTGGCCTTGTCCTGCCCGCAGGTCTGCTGCTGCCAGCCGAAGCAGCAATGCCAAGCTCACTCTCTGGAGACTTGCTGGCAGCGGCATGTTGCTCGCTCAAGGTCATATTGCAAAGGTTACCATAGCCAAAACACTTCTCATTTATTGTTTGCATAGCGGAGGTCTTTGGAGGCCCCTACTCACTCGGCTGTGGGGGGGAAACGTTACAATTTGCATTAGGACAGGGCATTTTCCAGCCCTGGAGGAATGCCATCTTCCTTAGTGACGTTTAGGCTTCCTTTTGGCATGGCTGGATGGTGGGCAGGAGTGTCCATCTGCAGTGGCTGGGAAGCTCCTCTGTCTGTGAGCCCTTGTGGGAGAAAGGGACTGAATTCTGGGGTGCGGACTGATGAAGCGATGAGCTGAGCTCACCTTATGGCTGTTTTATTGCTACTACTGCAGATCCTAGAGGCGTCTAGTTAGACTCTGCGAGTTGATAGACGCAGACCAGCACTGAAACAAACTGCATCTGCTTGAATTCACCAGTTGGGATATGAGGGTTTAATCTGTGTAGTCCTCCTTTGGCAACAGAAATCTGTATTTCAATGTGATACACTACTAGGGTTTTTTTCCCCCCACTGTCTTATGCAAAAGCACTTAACGAGTCACTTCAAAAGCATCCAGAGGTGTGAATTACAGCTGATGTAATTAATTTGTGTTTGTGGGCCTGGCCCCCTGCAGTCTAGGTGGTGTGTTGGGCTGGCAGTTAAGAAGAACAAAAGTCTAATCTTGAAGAAGATTAGGAATTCTTTGACAAAGGTTAAGCCAGGGCGCTGCTGCCTTATCATTTGTACTGGTGTCCTGTGGCAAATCTGTAATTTAAGCTATGAACAGTAGGCAGGCTGTTCCTCATGCTAGCTTTAAAGCAGCAGCATCTCTGCTCACCTACCTGATTGTTTTGCAAAGCAAAGTCTTAAAAATGGTTAGGCATAAAACGAGACCCAGGCAACTCTAGACCCTAAAGTCACTGCAGAGGTGCCCATTGTAGAGACATTCAGAGCCGGAGCCTGCTGTGTGACTTTTGAACTCTCTCCTTCCCGAGCCCATCTCCGCTGTCCCCTGTCTATTCTGCTCATCTATTCTCATCCCTCCCACCCTGGGGTGAGTGAGCAGCATAAATACTGTGCATAGACCGGGTGCTGCAAGGAGAGCTGGAGGCGAAACAGGCAGGGAGGCAGGCAGACCAGCAGCCAGCTCCAAAAGGGGAAAGCCAGCCTTGCCTTTCCTGTGGGCTGCCTTGGCGTGCTGAGCCCCAGCCCGGCTGCAGCAGGATTTAGTCCCAGCACACTTCCAGCCAGCATGTCATGGCAAGCTTCCCCAAGCAGCAGTTTCCACTTTTCCTCTTTGGTGTCTATTGTTTTGTTATTTGGGGAACTGGAATCCATGATCAAATTTGAAACGTGGTTAGCATTAGTCTCTGACGCAACAGGGTTTTTTTTTCCTTTTGGATTGGTCTGAGCCTGAGCACATCTTCCCCTGGACAGCTTCAGGGGTCCACAGCTCTCCTGTGACCCACGCACTTGGGCAGTGAGGCAGCGTTGTGTTCAGTGCTGAAAGACCATCCCATTTAGTCTCAGCAGAGCTGCAGAGTGCTGGCTTGGGCTAAATCGGGCAAATAGTCACTTGATTGCAAGTGAGTTTCCAAAAGGGGGAGGCTGTCTGAGTGCTGATGGTTTAGATTTAGTCATTTAATGAACAGCATCAGGAATAGGTTATGTTCTCAATTATTTTGATTTTAATCTAATGTGTTAATAACGTGAGGGTCTTCAGATGAAAATGTATTTCCAAGTTGCTTTAAGTATTTGCTAGCGTAGTAAGTTGAAGACATATGTGAAAGAAAGGGCCATCTGATGAACTGCTATTGTTCTCTTAATTCAACCCACCCCATTTGGGCCACTCTGCATGAATGGCTTTGTGTTTGCTAATAAAATCATGCTATGTTCCCTGCAACACATGTTCTGCATGTCCCAGCTAGTCAGCAGCAGTAAAACCTTATTTTATAGGTTTATAATGTTACCTTCTCAACTGTAGCTTCTTTTAGAGACAGCAGTACTTCCAGGGTTGGCCTTGGCACGCTTGAGCACACAGGGGTGGCTTTGAGAGCTGCCGTAACCCTGTGTTTCTGGTCCATCTTCCTCCTTTCCCTTGGTACCTTGAGCTTTTGCTCTCTGCATGGCTAGTCAGCAAGCATGTGTACCTCCTCGCCTAAAGGATACTGTGTTAGCACGTTGACCGTTGGAAGAGAAATAGAAATGTGTTCCTTGGACTGCATCCTCCGCCTTCTCCCAAAAATGTTTGGACGAGCCTGAGTTGCTTCTTGGGCTGGCTCAGGGAGGGTTCCAGACTGGCTGCGGGCTCCACAGCCCTTTTATCTGCTGGGCTTTGGAGACCCAAAGAGGTTGTGGGAAGAGCTCTGGTGTTGCATGAGCCCAGGAGAGCTGCAACCAGCATGACAGTTTCTTTGGGTAGTCCCTAAGATAGAGGGATGAAAAGCAACCTTCTGCCTTAGCACAGCATCTCAGAGGGGGTTGCTCTTAGCAGTTGGCTCGCAGTGGTCCTCCAGGAGCCATGTCCAAGCTGGAGGAGGGAATCAGTATGCATAGCAGTTACTCCCTTTCCTTGGCACATTGTTTTCTAAGGGCTGTAGGGTGGAGGGGATTAGACCAAGTTCTTAGGGGAGGAGAATAGCCAGCAGGGGATGGCTGGTCATTTTTGTTCCTTTTGTGGCACAAACAATCTCTCCCTTACTACTCATAGGGGCTCATGAGCCTTTATGATGTTTATTAGGCTGAAAGATTTGGAGACCTCTAGTCTAGATAGCTCTCCAACTGCAAAGGGGAATTTAGGCACTTGTGATAGTGTGGCCAAAGAAATTACAATAAATATTTGGGAGATTTTAGTGTTTGGCATTTGTCAAGAATGGTTTAGCAGAATGAAATCTTTAGTGGAAAGGATGGAAGTCCAGCTGAAATGACAAAGATGTGCCTGGGCTGGCGTTGGCACATCTTCCACACTTCAGGGATTGGAAGGAATTGTGTAATAGCAGCATAATGATCTGCAGAATTGGCTCATTTAAACTTCAGCTGCTTTTGTTTAGGAGATGGACTTAAAATCTGAAACTGGGTCAAAATCTTTTCTTGCTCTAGAACTAAAAGTTCCACACATTTCAGACTTTTGTTTGAAGAGCCCTCTTTCTTCTCACTGTTCAACCAGCCCTCCTGGGCTGAATTTCAGCCAGGCAGGTGACCTTGGCCTGCTAGTTCTCATGACTTGGGAAAGTGGGATTGATCAGGATCAGAAAAGATTTTATAGGGTCTGATGATCACCAACGCATCCTTTTCTGCTGATCGAATCACGGTCCCTGGTCCTCTTTAGGACTGATGGAAACATCTCTCTAAGACAAGCAGCTGAGCAGGCACTGTTCTGGGGGTGTATTCACTCTTCTGGATTCTTAGCACGTTTTTAGTGAAGGTCAGCGTCAGAGTTTTATCACTTTGTGAACTTGCCCTAAACTACCAGGGAGACAGAATTTTTCCTCAGCAATGGAGTTCTTCCAAAAACTGAAGCCCAAGTTTTTGTGAGCAGTATCCTGAGAGCTGTTGTGGCCCCGTATCTCTTCTGCTTGCAGCAGAGAATAAAATCCCCAAAAGGTTTTTTGGGTGCAACTGCATTTCCAACAGTAAATGAAGATTCTTCTTCCTGATTGCAGGCTCAGCTGCTCACAGGCATGCATGGCCTCCTGATCTCCTGGGATTGGCCCCAGTCAAGGAAATGTGCAGATGCTTCTTTGTCCCAACCTGTCCCTAACTTTTCCCAGGGAATACACCCTGGGGGGAGATTTGCAAGGTTAGTGTCAGGAAATAGCTGCTTGGGAAAGCCCTCCTTCTTGCTACTGGAGAAAGCAGCCTGATTAATTATTCTGATTGCTTGTCTGGACTGAGGTAGACTTCCAGTGGTGAGACTGAGAGAAGCTGTGAAGTTGAAGATTTGGAGGTCAGAAATTACGGCCCTTTGGCAGGCAGTCCCACCAGGCAGTCAACCTGCTGCCCACAGGCAAGTAACAAAGTGATCCTGCACATGGAGGATCTCTGTAAGTCACCAACAGTGGAATTCATAAATTCATTTATTATTTGCTTAAAGCTGCACAACAATTGCATGTCTGCAGCATACATAGACATCTATTACCATCTTGAGCAGAGAAGATGATGCCATTGAGCAGTTGCTGTGTTAGCAACGTGCATGTGCAAAACAGAAGAGTCTCTCTTTACTCACTTGACTCACAGAGTGAATTTTACATCATACTGTGGATATACACGTAGTCCAGAAAGATCAGTCCGAGAATAAGAACCACTGGCAAATATTCTCTCTTCCCTGGATCTGACAAGGTACCAGAGCAAAAGTTGGCAGCCAAGTCTCTCTGCTGTTGCGTTGTCTCATGCAGGAGTCTCACGACTGCAGATGCAAATGTGCAGGCTCAGACATCGGTGTCACAAGCTCCTGCATGTTTTGATTAATTCATCTACAGTTTTCACACACAGGTTCGGGGATGGGTGCTTTCATCAACTTTGCGATCAAAATGTATGCCAAGGATATTATGACTCATATTACAGACTTGCTTATAGTTTTGCAGGGGGGGGTTAATAGCGATTTTAAAATATCACTCATTTACTATATAGGCGGATCTGGCGGCAATGGTTGTAGTCATGGTTGCCTAACATTTCCCATTATATAAAACTTCGTTGTAGTTGCTCATATATTTATCAGACTGTATTGTTTGGTATTCTTCCACACTGAGATTCTGCCTAAGGCTGAATTATTTTGGCAAATTTTAGCAA
>JAVJGG010000061.1:3495132-3550594 GCA_035590195.1 Aviceda cuculoides | reverse complement strand
TTCCTTCTTTGAAGCAGGGCTGTATCGTTTGGCAAGCAGGTTGCTGGAGGTGGGAGGGGCGCTGGCAGCTTGAACATACCTTTTGGTGTCCATGTGAGAATCCATCCAATTTGATTAAATTATAAGCTTGTGACATTTGCACGAGCTCTATAGTAGATGGTTTAAAAATTTGGCAGCCAGCGTATCTGAAAAGTGTGTTTGATGATGCTCATAGCTAAGACTTTACAGACTGGAAAGTGCAATTCCTGTTGCTGATGGTGATGATTCTGGAGTCTCCCACACGCACTGTTAGGTGAACCGGCTCTTTTCTCGCATCCTCCAGGAAAGGCACTCAGATAAAAAAGGGCATTTTCAGCAGTGATGGGGAGGAGGTGAGGAAGGTGAGATCCTCCAGCGGTGAGCAGGTGATGTTGGGAGCTAGCAAGAGACAAGGCTGTACAGGGTATAGAAACTGGAAAGGGGTTTTCCGATCCTTCCTGGAGTTTTCAGGTGCTGTAGCTGAAGCTGCCTGTTTAGCCTTAGTTCAAGCCTATTATGCAGAAGGAAAATATTGCTGAACCACTCATCTCAGCCAGTTTTGATAAGGGGGTGAAATTCCCCTTCGTGCAAATGAATGGCAGGTTAGAAGAGAGAAACCCTGTTCGCCTCCAAGGGGGAGGACTGTGAGCTGACCCTAACTGTATGATTGAACCCATATAGCTGAACAGGGGAGAGGGACTGGGGATGTTTGCCCCACGTAGACATGGGACGGTGTAAGTCTGATTCATGGTGCTATCACATGGCGTTTTGTAACTTTCTCTGCTCTTGTAGCTACTTAGCTACTTGTTGGTGTGTGATCATAGACTCTTTTTCTTCAGGCCTCTTGCTTGTTCAGTGCATGGGATGGCTAGTGCCAGAGGAACTAACAGAGAAGGTGGGAAGGAAAGTGTACAGGGCACCTGCGTTACCTCTTCTGTCATTGAAAGGCCTTGCAGTGGAAGAGGCAGAAGATGCAAGCAGGCAAACACAGGTGCTTCTGTGCTGGTTTCTGCCCGAGACATCCTGTGAGACAGCTCTTTTCCCTGGGAGAGAGTCATCGTGCATGCCTTAGCTTTCTGTGTGCGACTTAAGAGCCAGATCAGACTTACCAACGTGCTGAGCATGCATCAAGGCAGAAGTCTGACAAAAATGCTGAGTGTTAGGCCCAGAGCATTTCAAATTGAGCATCCACATTTTGAGAAAATTTTGACAATTTCAACATTGCAGTTGGCTTTTTGTACATAAGAGGGTAACAGCTTTTCCTTCCTCCAGAATAGCAGGACAAATAGATACAAGATTCACTTGTGAAAATTGCCGTAGAAGGATCTCCAACAAAGTGAATAATACCGCATTCAGCATGAGATTTGGATGATGTGAAGTAGAAAGAGGGAGAAAATAAGAATATCAATCCATTTATCCTGTGCTCTGAGCAGATGAAGTTCTGCAGAGTAGTGCAGGATCAGGAACAGAACAGTGTGATACATGAGCACAACAGACGTGAGTAGAAGATAACTTTTTTTCAAAGCTGTAGTTTGCTTTTCGCTGCTGTCTTAAGGAGAAAACATCTAAAACGAGGCATTTTTGTATTACCTGCTTGGTCAATGAAATCCTGTATGTATAGTATGGCACATAGGCGTTCTGTAGCAGATGGCATGTTTGTGTCACGCAGATGGGCTCCCGTGTTTCACAGCTCTTGTGCTCCACACCCTACCCAGAAAACAGCCTTTTCCTTCATCCCTAGGATTTCATTTCTAATTATGGCAGCTGGGATGATTGCAGCACGTGGCCGTGGGTCAGACCAGCTGTGGTGCTCTGCTCCGGGCTCCGCTTGCTATAGAAGAAGAAAACGGTAGCAGCAACACATCGTGTCAACCGGAGGTGATTTGAGACCCATCCACTGCCAGTCAATATGCTGAACTGAACCAGGTCTCAGCACTGGGTCTCTCCCCAAGTGTGACTTTTGCAATGGGCCTGTGCTGACTTCAGTGCCTGGGAAGGTGTCAGCTGGAGCTGGAGCATTTAAGTAAGATCTCTTCTCCATGTAGGTTTTCTGCAGAGATCTAGCCACAGCCTCGTTGTTGTTCAGAGCACTTAAAAGTCTCTCCACACCTCCCCGTTTTCACTAATTATCGCAGGTCTTTGGTGCCTCCCTCCCCTGTTGAGTTTGCTTGGGTATCAGCAAATACCCTGTACTCAACTTCTGGAGTGAGTAAAAAGAGATCAATGGAAACACAGGGTTTGATCACCTAGCCGTCTGTCTTTAAGAAACTGAGGTTAAAAGAAATACAGTTGTCTTTTATCTGAACAGTGGGTAATTTATTTAGAAAAAAACCCACATTGCTTGCATTGTCACTTATTTTTCCTAAATGGAACCGTCAACTGGTTTTAATTGTATAAAGATATGTAGGAATGGAACAAGAGTTCAAACAGCTCTTTTACAGCACTTTAAATGGACATGGTACTTCATATATATCCCCACAATAATGCATACCAGATGAAAAGATACTGCGGAATTTGTGTAATAAAGGTAAAAGCCCATATATCTGCCTGTTCTAATGAGTGAGAATCAAAACAGAAAAATTCAATAAGGCAAAAATAACAACAAACCCCAGCACAGTTCTTGAAGTTGAGTTTCACTTGCTGTAAAATGCACCGAGAAAAACAAGCACAGGACTTCCGTGAGCAGTGGCCAAACATGGTAATGGCATGGACTGCATATATCAGCCTCCTGATGGCTGCCCTAACGCTCTCGTGGTACAGTTAAAGGTATTTCATCTCCCCTCTGGTCTGGAGTTTAGCTGGACCTTCTGGTATTGCAGTGTCCCAGGAGCTTCCTTGTGAGCTTCTGTGCAATTTGTCTGTAAGCAACTCTTTTTTTAATATTCTTTTTTCCTTCCCTGCCTCCTTTAGCTGTTTTTCACTACATTTTAATATCCATTTAAGCGAGGTGAACTGGTTCTTGCACCATGAACTATTTAGTGAATACCTCTGGAGATGTTGTCACCTTCAGGAGCAGACCATGCCCAGTGGAGTCCTTCTAGTTATGGTCAAGGTGTACATAGTAAGTAGACATTGGTAACCAGCCTGCGCTGGCTGGCTTCGGATGCTGATCACCATCTTTCTCACTGCTGAATTCTTTGCTCTTGGTTTGCCAGTCAGCCACCGAATTTAGATCAGTTAGTAAAAGTACAGCCACAAGAAATGAGAAACTGAATCCACTGGTTTCATTCATCATTTTTAAATATGACTTTGTGTGACCTCAATGCAGCGATTGATGGTTTGGCTTCCAGGCCTGGCTGGAGATGCAAGGTTCGGTGACTGTCCAAAAACTAGGACTGTGAAAGAAGACTTCATTCTGCACCACCTAAGAAGAAGTTACTTTAGTCCTTAAAAAAGGAAGGCTGTCTGTAGCATCTTCACAAAACTAACTTCCCTCTGTATTCCTGTTTTCTGCGGACAGCAGGAAGTTATTTGCTGTTAGTCTGCTAAACTCTTAAAAGAGGAAAAAAATTATCCCTAGAAAAGGAAAGATCCTTTTTAACAGCATCTGTCTCCCTTAGACACACTTTCTGTGTGGTTCGTTCCTTGTGGTTGTTGTTATTACAGTTCTTCTGGGGATTTGTCATTGCTGTCAACCTCTAATGGACCTTGTCAGAAGGATAGCATGACTCAGTCTGCCCTCATCTTGCCCAAACCACTGTGTTATATTGGCCAGATCAGTTTGAGCTGGGAAGGGAATGTCAGATTACAAGCTCCCAATAGAGACTAGGAGGCCGAGTTAGGATTTATACATTTGCTGGGATGCTGACATCTCTTCAGAGCTGAGCTGTAAATGATAGAGCAAGTTTAAAAGCTTTTTGCAGCTTGCCAGTATTTTGTTGTTGATACAGCCTGACGTTTGTTAACATGATCCAACAAGTATCATTTAATGACCCTATTTGGGGAGCTTGCGGGACTCCAGAGGACTGCTAGAGAAATTCTGTTTCATGGTGCTGTACTTCTGAGACCTACTTATATGTCATGGTTGCAGTCAACTGATGCTTATGAACTCCTGCTTATTATAAAGCACTGATTGGAGGCAGAAGTCTTTAGGGGGGAATATCTTCTTTTCTGTCCTGATTTAGTGGTATCTTGACTTTAAACTTAAATGTGTTCCCTAGATAGAAGTGAAGTTAAATAAGGCTTTGCAGGAATTTTTAATGCGGAGGTATGAAACATCTTTGTGAAGGTCTTTTGCTCAACTGAATTGTTTTTTCATGTGCTGCCAATATCTGATCCCACTTCTTGACCTTTAATATACACTGAGAGAGAAGATTAGGATGTTTCTAATCAGCTGAATCTCCCCTCTGGGAGCATTATTAAATCCTGACTCTCAGCTTTATCTCTGCCAGGTCTTGCCAGCCCTCTGTGTTTTTGGTGTTGTTACCAGCTGAGGTCGGAGTTCGGTCACCTCAAAGGTTCTTGTTCAGTTGGGGGAGTTTCTTGGATCCTTTCTGTAGGAGTTAAGACAGCAATGAGCAACTCCGCTTGGAGGCAGACCTCTTCGTTTCATGTGCGTTGGTGAGCCAGACCTTATTCAGTGAAATGAAGAAATGGGGGTTTTTCGTGCAGGATTATTGCTAATCCTACCTACCTCATCATTAGTAGGACTTTGTCAAAGGCCTTTGGGAACAAACCTGGGTGGGTTTGAGGCACTAAGTCAGGTGCCTCATAGATGTTCAAAATATTACATCAACTGGTTTCTTCTACCACCCAATTTTGTAATTTCATTAAAATACCAAGTTTGTTAGCAATAAATTGGTAATGAGTATTGAGTTTCATGCCATTGTTTCAATAAGGATTTAAATGAGGCTAGCAAGTCTGCGGTCGTGCGACTCAGCTTACACTATGTGGCCCAGTGATACAAGCAAATAGTTTAATGTCAAAGCTGCAACTAGTCTTTGTAAAATAGAGCCCCCTTGAGTTGCGTATCTTCCCCTTTCATTTCAGCTATCAGCAACACCACTGTTGTGATTTAAGGATCCAGAAATTTATCCCTGAAAGCAATCCAGACAACGGATTGCAGTGCTGGGGTTTATGCCCTCCTGAAGAGCTTCAGTGATCTGAGGAAGGACTGAGCCCAGGCAGTCTTATTTGCCCTTTGATTCCAATGGCTCCCACTCCCCAATATGGTCCATGTCCCTTCCCCATCCCATGGTGTTAAACACTCCAGAGGTTCTGTAGGTACGTAGGAAAGAGGGGGATGGTCTGGAGTCATTGGCCAAAGCTAGATGCTTTGTTCCCGTCCAAAAACTTACTCATCCTACAGGCCCTGGTCTTAAGTTACTGAGCTTGCAGAGAAATCTGCTCGTAATTTCTTTCTTGCAAGCCCTTTCTTGTTGAGCAGAAATTTTGGCAAAGAAGAGTCAAGGCACTGGAGAATCCCCAGTTCTGCCAGGTTATACCAGGCCTTCTCAGATCTTTCCTTGGAACGAGCAGGCAAGAGGAAATACTTTCCATTTCAGAGAAGCATGGACAAACAACGTTGCTTCAGATGGAGAAGAAAAGCAGCAGACGAAGTTAGAGCGCTGAATCCTGCTAGCCAAAAGCATGCTCTTGCCTTTATTCAATCATTCCTGGAACACAGTGTTCTTATTGTATTCCTCCTCGCCCTGCTCAGCGCCTCTCCTCAGGCTCGGGACTCGAAGATACCCCGACCACAAAGCTGGTGGGTTCAGGGAAGTTAAAAAAAGCGTCAGATGCATCTCGGAAATGGACCCTCTTCCTCTCCTGACATTAGGTAAATGTGTTTTCTGAAAACCTGGATCCCGTTAGAAAGGTTCCCGCTGTCTGGAAAACAAAGTACTCGCTTGCCTGGTTTAGTCATTAAGTAAATTTGTGGTTTGGTTGAGACGAAAAATAATGAAGAAAAGCTGTTGAAATCCCGGGATTAATTTGATAGTTTGCAGGCAGTGGTGTTTTCAAGTGGAGCTGCTGCCTTCTTTAGGTTATGAGCAGACCCAGGTATAAACCTGGGCTTCCATTTCTCCCTGTGCCTCAAAGGCAGGCATTTGGAAGTAATTTGTTTCACGAAGGCCCTCGCCACGCAGGCGAGGGGGATGCTCTGGGCTGGAAGCCGTGTTGCGTGGGTGTCTGCACGGCCGGCCGGTGGCTGGGAAGCTGGGAGGTGCTTTCGGCTGCTTGCTTCGTCTGCAGAGGGAGCAGCATCCTGGGCTGCAGGCAGGGTGGGAGGAAGGCACGGATGGTCACTTGCTTGGCATGGTGTGGAAAGCTCTGAACGGTTGGGGGGTTTGCTGGTATTTTTACATCTGCGATGTGATAGTTGTATTGCCCCTTCTGGGAAGAACCATTTTCTCTGCGACTCCTTTACATGTCCCAGCTGCCTTGCCTGCCTTCCCAGGGAAGGGAGACTATGGGGCAAAGGCAGAGGAGCCCGTGCAGAGACCCTGTAGCTCTTTGCAGAGTGTTTCCCCTCTCCACTGGCCCCAGTTTTCTTGGGAGAATCACCTGGGAAAGCAGAGAGCTGGGAGCTGGCACTGCTGCGTGGTATCTGAAATGGCTACTGTGTGTGTTCATCCACGTAAGCACATATATATATATAAAAAATCACTTGCTGTATTAAACATAGATGTCATTTCAGTCTGAGAAGCCAATTAGCAGAATGGAAAGGTCTTGCCTATCAGCCTGTTGGTGAATTTTCCCCAGCTCTCAGTTTAAGCAGGGGGAAGGAGACTGCATTATCAGTCTGTGTGCCTGTGTCCGCGCTAGCAAGCCCTGTGGCCAAGGGAGAGCACATTGGGAGGGTCAGAGAGTGGAGGGGGGAGTGAGGTCCCACTCGTTTCAGGGGGGTTTGCTGTGGGCTGTTCTCACCCAAACCCTTGGGCAGCTGGAGCACACTGGGAACGTGCTGGGACCATGGCATCCCCTGCCCAGTGATAGGAACCCCAGCTCCTGGGCATGCTGTAAGGATCATGTAGACAGGCCTTGTGATTTGAAAAGATTCATGTTTATTTTAATGCACGACGTGACCTTAAAGCACATCGGTGCTTCTGTTCTGACATTTCTCCTTGTGCATGTGATCCTGGGCAGGACCTCTCTGTTCTGGGTGTCAGGAGGATTTGGTCCTCGCGGCCAAGGTCCTCTCACTGCGTTCAGGATGCATTTTGATGTCAGTCACAAATTTAGTTATTAAGGCAACTTTTTCTGGAAACGTGTATGGATGTTCAGCACATCCCTGTATAAGCTTGATTCTGTCCCTTTCAATAAAATATTAAAAATAATTCTCCTATGGTGTATTGTCTGGCAGAGGCCATGACATGGAGGGAGGTGTGGCTTATGGGTGGGAGCAATGTACCCTTGATATCCAAAATGCACACAGGAGTATTTTACAGAAAATGTCCATATTTAATGTCAATGGCTAAGGATTCATATTAATCGTGTCATCATTCAAAAAAACAAACAAAAAACCCCAATGTTATGGTATAATTTCAGACCAATATGTTGAAATTAATCTAAGCAGATACTTGTTATTGTTAGATATGGAACAAAATGTTCTGTGACATTCACTTTATTTCAGGAAGATGATCCAAGTGTCCTGTTAATTGATGTGCAGACATTGTGTTGCCCATATTTTCTCTTATTTTAATTGATTTATTGTGCATTGAGCCATTAAATAAATGAGGGATTTGGTCTTATTCTAGGAAAGATGTGCACTGTTTTTAGGAAGGACTTGACTTTGTTGTGTGTCAAAATTGTGTTTTTACGGTTTTGATTTTAAATCTGTGACTAGTGGACAAAATACAGTATTACACTGGGGTGATGAATGAGCACAGCCTTGCCTCTTGGGAAGGAGGAGCTGGGAGGGCTGATTTGTAGATGCAGAGTCAGATGAAATCTTGAGGGACTCGTTCTGCAGTTTCCTTGGAACACAGTGGTTGCATCCTGTTGTCTGAAGGCGGTTAGAGTGGTGATAGGGCAGTACAGCCACAATATTTAGCCTATCTAGTCTTTATTTGCCTTCTAAAACAAACCATTTATTTCCTGTATTTCAGCTTCCTTCCTAGATTCTGACAAATTCTAAACCACTTTTCTCACCCACCTTGCTGTATCCTTGATCTAAATTATTGGTTTCAATTAACGCATCTTCTGTACCTTAGTCCTGCCTGAGAAGTAGTGTGTCCTCAGTAGATGCAGAGGAGTGAGAAATTGGAAACTCAGACTGGTAGATCTTGGGTTTAGCTTTCGTAACTGTACTTTAATGCTTCACAATAATTACTGAAGCTCACCATAAAATAATCTCCACATAGTCCTAAAATGGAATTGAATGCCTTAGAATAAAAGAGAAGAAGAGCCCTTATCTGTACTTTTAGTTACGTTTTTATTTATTTCCCTTCTTCCTCCAGTGTGGGAGGATGAATAAGCACGGAAGAAGATACAGATTTGCAAAGGCAAGGAGTGCTAAAGAGCGTCAGGTTTTTTATCAGCTTTTAAAAGCCAGACTGTAATCATAAATTCCCTGATAGCTGGAGCATGCAGAAGTCGTCTTTAAGCCTACAAGTGACAGGCTGCTGTTGCTTTTCAAACTTCAGATTTCATTTTTTTGTAAGACACAACTTTGATCTGGTTCCTTTGTAATGCTCTGCAGAGCGCCAGGGCCGCTGTGCTCGCCGGCTGCAGGGCTGTAAGTGAACTTTCTTGGCAAGAGCCATCTGGAGACCTCAAAGAACAGATTAACTTGTCCAGAATTGATGTGATCTTTGAAGAAGCTGCCCTTGCCTAGAACACATGTGATTATCTTGACATTGGCAGTGATAAAGTTAAGATGCACAGCAGTATCTGAGTACCTGGAGTAATTGGGAAGAGTTTTAAGTGGAGCAACCCCGAGGTTCTGCAATCAAATTATCAGCTAAATCCTCAATTTTAACCACTTGAGCAGACTTGGCGTCTTTAGTGCAGGTTAAATCCAGTCAAGAGTAAAGGTTTCAGCTTTGCATCTTCATAGACGTTTTGTTCTTAGCTCCAAGAACTGGTGATGATGTATTGGGGGATGCTGTGAATGCTTTAGGACATTTCTAATAGTTTTATAGCCAGTATGGTGCAACTTTTGTGATGGGTGTTGGTACCATGGATTGGAAACGGAGACTTTTCCATTCAGGTGGTAGCTTAATGTAATCTTGTAAGTCATACTTCGGTGGATGCTCTTCTAATCCCTTGTTAAAGGTGACCCTGTTGCTGGGACACTCTTGTCAGCACATGCTATTTAAATATGCTGAAGGGATTTGCTTTGGCTCGTACATCATAAGCTAACATGTGCACCTTTTAATTTGATTGACTGGTTGTGATAATGAAATGTGGTATTGCATGAAGGATGTGACAGTCACCCACTTGTTGGTAGGTGTATGTATGGGAAGTAAGAGAGCTGTTTGTGTCTGGCCAACCAGAGACTCAGCGAGCTGTCATTTTGTAAGCTTTTTTTTTTTCTTGAATGGAAGTACATAACTTTTTAAATGGAAAAAATAATTTTTTCACGCTGAATAAATGGGACCTGAAAATAATGAGCTGCAAGGATGTCTCAGCATTACACTGCATCCTCCCAATCACAAAGGCAAAGTGACCAGAGACACCAAATAAGACTAGCGCTTAGTGCTGGTTTCCTCCTGCAAATGTAGTTCTGGAAATAGTCATCTTCAAAAACACAGTCCTGTAAAAGTTTGGACTGAGTTGTCAGAAGTTGGTGTGAAAAAGCGGGGTGGGAGCACAGAGACTCAGTAACTAGGTCTTGTTGAGTTGCAGCCCTGGTCTGTGGTCTCTGGGCACCATCCCTCAGCTCAAACACCACCCACCAAAAAAGGAAAGGTGGAATCGTGCCCTGCCGCGAGGTTCCTCGCTGCTGTGCAGGAGGGAGGGTATTGCAGCCGCTCAACCTGTCATCAGCAGTGGTGAGAGATCTTGAGTTTCTGCGGAGCCCGTTTTGGGGTGTCCTTCCCTGGGACTTGCCAACATCCCTACATCTCCTGCAGCTCAGCTTTCCAAGGCAACTCATGCAGTTTGGGTGATTATCAGCTGCCTCATGGCTCAAGCTGTCTAGAAAATGGGATATCTCCCACGTCATAAAAATTCAGTGCTAGAGCTGGAGGAGATGGTAGCAATGAAAACTGATGAATCTGATGAGCTTCCCTGTTAGACTGGGAGCTGCTCCAGCCACACTGGAACTGCTAGCAGACTTAGGAAGACCATGTCTCTCAGACCTGCAAATAGAGCGTTGTGCAACCTATTCCCTCCAGTGAAAATTTAAATTCTACAGAAATCAGTTGCCTAGAGGCCTTTCATCTCCAAGGAAGTTTTCTTCTTGCCTTAGTTTCCCGCCCCCCGCCCTGGGCTTGATGAAGCACATCAATGAAGGAGGTACGTAACTGTTGAGAACCGAAGGGAGTGCCATGTGGATTTGGCTTTGTAAGCAGGATCTGTGAGATCTTGCTCCCACTGTGGATGCTGAAGGTGATGCAGTTCTTCCCCAGAGCATGCCAGCCCTACGTTTTTCGCATAGAGCAAGGAGTAGCATGTTTGGCAAAAACTGGGGACTTTGCATCTTAGATTTAAAATCGAAATAGCCATCAGGTGAAGCTGTGTGAAGGAGACTGGGGATCCCAGGCTGGAAGGAAAAGGATGCCCTTAGGAAGTCACAATGCAGTGGGAACTCCAGCTAGGGCAAGAGGACTGAAGAGGACCTCATCTCTCTTCTCACTTATATTGAAGCTCCACAATCTGACAGTGCTAATGTTCAAAGTGCTGTGTGCTGATCTTGGTTGGAGGAGTGGAAGATTTGGGGATGGGATGCAGCCAAGACAACATGCAAAATAAATTCTGAACAGGTAGAAGGAAGCCCTAAGGAGATGCTTGCTGCTTTTCTGCAACAGTTTTGGCCCTTGTCAGCATTACCAGAATTTACAGTGATCAGTGGAGGGCTTTATGCAAAGAAAAGGCAGCTGGTCAGGTTGACTTACTTGGGTCGCTGTGATCTCTATTATAATTGTTCCCTATGTGATTATTTTGAGGGTTGAGCAACTGAGAGCTGCAGAAGAGACGTGCAGCTTTATTTCTGCGATGTGTGAAATGTTCTGTGTTCATTTCAAAAACATCCATTGGTCTTTTTGTCTAAAAAAATAAAATAAAATTCCAGAAGTCTACAGGAATTGTTGTGAAGTCTTAACTTTAAATGCTCACCTTTCCTTTTATCACCCTTATCAGCACATAGAGCTTGGTATGTGAGGTTTTTAGCTGACATTTCAAATTGCTCTGAGTGTGCCTGTATCCCTTTTAAAGCAGCCTCCCCTCCCAGATCAGAAGTGACCAGGTTTTTTTGTTAGACTCCATGTTCCTTTAATGTTTTCCTCCTAATAGATGTTGAAAGCGTTCTTCAGAGGCATGGCACAGAACATTCAAATAGTGATACGAGCCAGCTGAAGAGAGTTGTCAGGGAGAGGGAACATTAGGAGAAGGATTGAATACAGATGGATTCCTCAAAAGTAGTGTAACCTGTTATGATTGCTTTGAAATCCTATACCCTTTCCATCTACTTACGCTTACTGAAAGTTTACATTTGCATTGATGTATTAGAGGCAGAGCTAAAATGGAAGTAATCCCTGTTGTATACATGCTTAAGTGTGTAATTTTAGCTAAATACAACAGTTGTGACCAAACTCTTGTCTGCATCCTCAGTGGGAAGCCCACAGCCATGGAGTGCTGCAGGAGAGCCTGTCCATCCCGACTCCTCCAGAGGGGCCAGGGACCACCCGGCATCCCTCTGCTCGCTCTCGGTTCCTTCAGCCATCTCAGATCCATACCCAACAAACTCTTCAGATGCTCTCTGCTGCTGTGTCTTTGTATCAGCAGATACAAAGGAGAAATTGATTGATCTGTGCATTTTATTCTATATATCGTAGTGCTTTCTTAATATGCTGCTAGAATAATCCATGCCTCTTCCAGAGTGTCCTGGCAGAAGGTCCACTAGAAGTTGGTGCTATATTTTAATTGGATTATCCAAAAAGCACCCTCTCTTTGCCTGCAGGGAAGGCCTGAGCTATCCATCATTCCTGCCTCAATTTAAGAGGTTGTATCAGTCTCCATCATGTAACTGTCATATCGGATTTGACAGGAGCGTTGCACTGCACAGTGCTCCTTTAATGTTCAGAACTGACCATTATGCAAGGGGAGAACTGGTGAAAGGGCAGCGGGTAAGGTTTTCACTTATTATACCTTGCTTTTTAGGGTGAACTTGTTCAAATTATTTCCAGCCTTAAATATTTGCCCTAGAAAGCTGTTCTGAAATCTGATAGAATATAGAAATAAGGTTGCTCCGGTGCATGTTTACAGTGACAGAGAGAAAGTTTGTGTGCTAGATGTCCACAGTGACTGGCCATCCCAAAGGGCCCGTAAGCGTTTGTATCCAACTGACTCTATTGCACCCGAGCATAGAGAAACCTCACAAGCCTCTTTTTTCCTCAAACAGTCGTGAAAAACCTCAGCTCACTCAGTTTTGAATGCTCTTTGCAGCACTCTGCAACTATTCTGAGCTTCAACATCCGAGGAGAAATAGCTTGAAGTTTTTGTTGGTTTGTGGCAAGCAAAATATTAGTTTTCTCTTTGTGAGTATAGGAGACCAATTTGTTTCTAACTGACCCCATAGTGGACCTAAACCAATGTGATTTTTCTTAGTGACCAGTGAACATCTACAGCCCCTTGTATTACAAGGAAAATTGGTTCTGTGTCTAGGAGCAGAAGGGCAGGGTGAATAGGAGCTATATGAGCAGTGTGTCAGCTGAAGGCTATAGCCCTGTTGAATTCAGGTTTTAAAATACTTTGGTAATGCCTCCATCTTTCTACAACGAGTACCATATTATACATAAATCATTCTGAAAACCTCCACCTTAAATGGGTTGTCTGCTAGTCCCAGTTCATGTAGTGGCTGTCCTGCGCTTATACTCCATACAAATATGCAGAAACTGCCAACATTTCCCTTTGATGGTGTCTTCTTCGCATCCGGTCCTTCCATCTGTGCATTTCTCATGGGTTTCTTTGTCTTATCTAAATGTAAACTCATCAGGCCAGGGACTGTTTTCTGTTGTCTGTAGGACTTTGACCACTGCAGTACAGCCAGAAAAGCTTTTCACGACAGAACGGGGAAGCACGAATTGCAGGATGTGTCCTCCTTGGAGGTGTTTGCTCAAGGTCCATTGCAAGCCACATCAACTAGGCACCAGTTGCTGAGTTACTAAATAAAAGATCATGCTGATGAGCTTCGTGATCTGAATTAAAACAGGACTCTGATTTTCAGAGCTGGTAACAGAGCTTGAAAAACCCAGGAATTCTTCAACTTCAAGATATCTTACAAATGCTGCTCTTCATGCAGAGGGGTAGACAGGGAGAGCGGGGGATTAAATGATGCTGTGCTGGTGCGTTGGTGTGAATGTTTCAGCTTGTTCTTCCTTCTGGCAAATTGCAAAATGACTTGAAGGATGCCTGCGTGGCCTGACTGTCCTGCAGTGTAGCAGAGCTGGAGGCACGTTGGCAGCAGTTGCTTTTCTATGCCAGTGGCAGAGTCGGCGTGAAGGAGCTCTTGCCTGCTTGTTTCACAGGCTGCTTCACCGTTAACGCAGGTCTCCTCATGAGCAAGGAACTCGCTTCCCAAGTTAGCTCACGCGGGCAGTCCCTCTTGCTGTAATTTTGTTGAAGAGAAGGAGGTTGGCCTACTTGCACGTGTACTTGAATAACCTGTCTGCAGGACAAGGCATGTAGTTGTGTACAAACTAGCCTCCATAGATCCCTGAACAGATTGTCCATTGGAAAAGCCGGTGTGATTAGATGGTCCTTCCTGGTGGAATTTGCAAGTGTTTGATGTACCCAAGTGTGACATTTGAGGTTGGCGTTAGGTAGTGCATTGTAAGCAACAGTGATTTCTTGCTTTAACTCCCTCCCTTGGCAAACATGTTGGAGTAAAGAGGGATGTAAAAGCAAGCATAGAATGGGTAAGCCGTGCTACACATCCCTTACCGTTGGAAGAGTAGAAGCTTGTTTTGGCTAAGAAAAATGCTGTCATCTTATCTATGTATTGCTTTTAGATGTCCTGCCTTGCTCGTAGAATGACAATGCTAAGCAGTTAGCCCGTGAACACCATAAATCCTGATGGGAACTGGACTTCTTCCATATAGTGTTCCCTCCCTTCTTCATCTCTAACAGTATCATCTTCATTACTTCATGAATTCCCTTTTGCTTCCAGTTATAAGTCAAATTGTTCATGGTTCTATCAGTGCAGCTTATAAGCTTATATATTCTGTATGCTGTCACCGATGCTGGGGCTCCTGGCAGAGTCCTTCTGCCTAGTGATGCAGAGTATGGTCAAGGTTGTGTCCTAATTTGACTCTCTCATTTTTCTTGCAGGCATGGGTCCTGGAGAGAGCCCGTTAACCCTTACTATGTCAACACAGGCTACGCTTTGGCACCAGCGACCAGTGCCAATGACAGTGAGCAGCAGAGCATGTCCAGTGATGCCGATACGATGTCACTGACAGACAGCAGCGTGTAAGTAACTCTGATCTCGAGTGGGACAGTAAGTGAGACAACAGCATGTTTGTTTCTTTAGCGGTGGTGCTGCTGCTGTTGGTCTGGGGGAGGCTTTGCCACAGCTGGTGTTGGGGAGAATATTTGACTAGACCAAGGTCATGATCATTCTTGCTTTCTTTTCAAGCGGGGTTGTTTTATCACTGTGCAGGCTACTCAGCCCTACCGGTCTTGGGAATGTTTGCAACATAAAATATTTTGAGTGAACTAAAATAAATCATGCTCGGTTGGAGTTCCTGCAATGTTTCTTGCCAGATGCAAGAAGCATTGGAAGTGTTGGATGGCTTTGTAGTAAGTGATTTGAGATACAGTATCTTCTGAATGTCAGACAGACCTTTCTACTTACCTGGGTACTTCTCTTGAGTTTTTTTCTGCCAAACTGTGCTCTGTCTGCACTTGCTCTTCAGTAAGATTGGTGGCTGACCAGTTCTAGTTTATGTCTGGTGGCCACTGCACTTTAACACAACTTGTACCGATAAGCCCCCGCCAAATCTTTTCTGCTTTTTTCTAGTTCTGACCCTCATGATAGCACCCTGTATCTCACCCATGAGATACGTTCCTTAAAGATGGTCTAAAAAGTGGGGAAAAAAGGGGTTATGAGATTTTGTTGTGACTGCATCTCTGTGATGGTAAAAAAGGATTTGGAGGAAAATATTCAATGTTTGGTCTGGTTTTTAGTAGTTCAAATGCAAAGTGTCTTTCTGTAGAGCAGAAACCCTTTGATTCTTCAAGCGAAAGATGACAGGTTTACAGAATTAGGAGAGGGTTTTATTAACGGCAGTGCTGTAAACACAAAGTCCTCCAAGAGGCTTGTTTAGTGTCACTGTGAATGTCAGGAGCTGTTCAGACCTTGTTGGAGAAACTTTCCAGCCTGTGTCACGGATGTTGTTAATGGGTGGTGCATGAATGCGTGACATGTAAGGGGGCTTCTGTGTCTGCTGTGGTGGCTCTATGTGAGCTGGTAGCATGCTTGTCTCTGGCTCCCTGGAGGCTTGGAGCCGTATAGGAGCAGCTATTGAGTCCCCTCTGCTCCCTGGCACCAGCTCCTTACACCTTGTTCATGTCATGTTGCAAAATGGAGGAGGCAGACCTTGGCCAAAGGGGAATGGGAGGCAGAGGATGCCCCTGGGACAGAAAGCTGTACAGGACCACTAATTAAAGGCTCCGTCTGATACAATTCCAGCTGCTTTGCCACATCCTTCTGCAATCCTTCATATTCATCAGTTTATGTGGAGGAGTACTCTGAAGCTAGCAGTGGTCATGTAACTTCTTGTTATCAGGAGAGACAGATGTAAGAACTCTTCAAAATTAATTAGCTCTTAGCACTTCCTTTTTCACTGGTCCAGCAGGCTCATGGGGTTGCACTGACGGTTATACCTGCAGTAAGTTGTGATCATTTATGCCAGAGTTCTTCAGTCTCCTAATTTTTATTGCAGTAGCCATAATTTATTTCTTTCACAGGCAGAATAATATCTGTTTGACCATCCTATGCATTCTTGTTTCTTTGTTCCTTTTTCCTTTAGGCATTTTATCCCTCCTATGCCCACCGTAGGCTGCTTCTAGGACTTTAATTACCACGGATATGTGTGCTGCCTTCTGCTAATAACTAACCCAATCTCAGTGGTTCATTTTAAGTAAGTCTCAAAAATCGTAAGGGTGAACCTGTGATCTTTCTTTCTGTACATCTTAAACTGGATGCATGCAGATTGATCCCCAAATTGGGATTCTGGACATGCAGCCTTGACCTTTGGCTTACAAAGAATCTGTCTGTTTTCAGCATTTGCTCTTCATTACATGCTTTAGAACTCCAGTACCAGGTTTTGTTCGGTTCTTACATGGCATTGCTGAACCTATCTGCCTCCTGAGTTTCAAAGGAATTTTTGCAGAATTGCTCAAGGCAGCAAAAATGAAGAACAACCAGACGCAAGTTAAAGAAGGGACTCCTGCTGCTTGACAAGACTTGCATGTCTCAGTGCTTTGAATTTAGGCCTCCTCTGAGGAAAATGGCAATAAAAGCTTCGTTTGCTGATGAGCGAGGTTCTTCCCTATGTGTGCTGTTTACATACAGCAGTCAAGCTCAATAATGAAGAAATGTGGTTTCTGCTCCAAGGCAGCACGTGAACCGGGTGTGATCCCAAGGCAGAAACCTCTGTGACCCTCCATCAGAGGAGAATGTGTCCAGACAATCAGGATGCAAACGTCAGCTAATTGAGGAGTGCTAATAAACCGGGAAAGCAGGCGGGTGCACAGAGAGCACGGCTTGATGCAAGGCGTGCTCTTGCAGTGTTGGCCAACTCAAGTCGGTGGAGAAGGCAGACGCACTGAGCAGTTGCTTGTACTCTGATGTATTGCAGTTGTCACCAGCTCCCTTCCAGGCTTTGATATTGTATTGATCACGGCAAAGCAGGTTTCGGATTTGGCTGCGTGCACAGCCCAGCTATGCGAAGCCGTTAGCAAGGACCTGGGCAATGCTCTGGCCGTCTGGCCTCCTGAGCTGGGGTGAAAGGAGGCAGGCACAGGCTTTTCAGGGGCGCCCAGCTCACCGATGTGTTTTTAAAAGTCATCTCTGTGGTACCAGCTACAAGCACCCTTGCCTAAAAGACAAACTTTCAACGGGATGTCTTTGCAAGCAGTGGTAAATATTATTGTAATGGGTTGAATTTATATAACGAATATGTTATCAGTCCCTGTTGTTCGAGGAGTTTGCTTTTTGAGTGGCTTAAAAAACATTGCTCTTAAATGCCTGCGCTCCGCTGATTATTTTTCAGTCTTCCTGTGTCATAGGAATTCCTCTGCCCTAGTAGGCAAAACAGCTCCAGTCCTCTCTGCTGAAACCTGTTTTTATAGCCGGCAAGGCAGCTGTGTTGTTTTAGCTGGTTTGTGTGGAGGCAAGGTCTGGAGAGGACACGGTGAAAGGCTCCGGCAAGCGCTGGCCCGGCAAGCCTGCCATTGCCACAGGTGGGGCTGAGTTGCTCACCGCTGGTGTTCGGTGGTGGGTCAGTGGTAGGTCGGGGCTTTGGGGCTCTGCCTCCCACCCTCGGCTGCTCGGAGCCTGCTCCAGGCTTGCAGCAGCATTTACAGCGCAGTCCTGGACTGCTCTTGCTGTCTTGAATAACCCCCCGCATATGGATAGCATCTTTCCGAAGTGGAGGAGACAGCCTCTGGGTGGAAGGGGTTGTCACAACAGAGATGCTCAAGGGAAATTAAGGCAAATCTGGGTAGGAAGGCAACAGGCAGAAGCTGAAATGCATTAAATTGCCATGTAACGTTCTAATTCAGATGCAGAAACGCCTTAGGTCCATATCTTTCTTCTCTTTATTTCTGCAAGAGCTTACATGGGTAAACAAGAGTAATGTCTCCTCTTTAGCACAGTGTTGTGGTCCAACTAAACAACAATACTCCTTCCTCTGGATCTTATCAAGTGTCGGAGTTTATCTTGGTGAGGAGACAGCTTTGCCTTACCCCAGGTGCTTGGGAAGCCCTCAGTGCAGAGTGGGCTTGCCCGGAGGGGTGCTCATTCTTCCCCAATTCCAGTCAAACCTGCTCCAGAGTGAGGATGGTCATTCCCTGGAGTACAGGGGTTTAGGACAGTGGTTACTCCTTCAAAAAAACCTGCGGCTTAAATATTATTCCTCGGATCACTGGCCTTTGGCCAAAATCCCTGGCGATTTTCCCATCGTGCTTCTTAATGTGAGAAAGGTCTCTTGGTGACAGTGGTGCTTTGATAAGAGTAATTGCTAGAAAATATCAGTTTTGCTGTGGATTTGTTTCCTGTCTTCCATATGGCCAGTGATCCAGAATGACCTTGAGTTCTGCTATATTTAAACAAGTTTAACAGCTTTTTAATTTAAAAGATCCCAAATGGTGATTTCCAACTTGTTAGGGTTAATGGTTGGATTTGGAGGTTGTCTACGGAGGAGCAAAGACAGCCCTTGTTAGAAGAGTCCAGCTGCAGAGCCACAGCAAAACCTCCCTGCTCACCAGAGGCTCTTGCAGGTTGGTTCAGAGAGCAGAGGAAGCCACCGTGTTTCCCCAGTAGCAAACCAATTGCATTAACATTAAATAAACAATAGAAATACTCTTGCCCCCCACCCCCTTGCATTTCAGTGCAAAGCTTCCTGGTGCTAAAGAAAATGACATGATGAAACAGGGGAAAACAGTTTGGGAAAGTTTTATTTGAAAAGTAGATGTGCTCTAAAAAAGTTTTGATTTTTTTAATATTTTTTTATATATATATATATATAATTTCTCTATCTATTGAAAATATCTCAAAGCAAGCTACCTGACAAAAGGAAAACAAAAGTACGGTATTGGTTTTCCTTGCTTTCCCCCCATCTATTGAATAAGGTTTTGTTGGGATAAAATTAAAGTGCTTATCTTTGAATTTGCTTCCTCTGGTTGAGTTGGCACAGTACATTGAACGAAGGAATGTTCCAAGTTCAGAGGTGGCATTGGGGAATCTAGTTAAAATGACATCAAAGGCAGCACAGCGGGGCTGAACATGTGTTTGAAGCCGGATAGATTAGAGGCCATTATCAGCCTTTCGCTACTGTGCTGGGAACAAAAGTCGCTCTTTCCGCTGGGACTGCTGCTGGGGAGAATTAAAAAAAAAGAGAGAGAAAGAAAAATTGCACCTTCTAATATAATGCCGCTTTTCCCGCAAACGGCTGTGTGGCTTTAGCGTGCAAGTTGTGTTCTGGCGCTCGGGTTTTGTTCGGCGGTTAAGCTGAAATGTTGTCTATTGATGCCGACCAGCGATGGCTAAAATAATCCCACGGATTTTTTTTTTTTTCCTGTAAAAATTGCCAGTTGTTTTG
The DNA here is from genome assembly GCA_035590195.1 of Aviceda cuculoides. NCBI lineage: Eukaryota > Metazoa > Chordata > Aves > Accipitriformes > Accipitridae > Aviceda > Aviceda cuculoides. The sequence continues at coordinate 3,531,143 of JAVJGG010000061.1, read as the reverse complement.
TTGCCATCCAGTCTCAAAAAATCACGTTGTGATGCGATGAAACTCCTTAACTGTTGTGACTCTTAAGTTATTTTTCAAATGGAGGTTCCTCATTAAAGAAAATGAAGCTGCCTAATGAAAGCTATCATAATCGCCTGTCTGTATAGCGACGCTTGGGGAAATTGCTCTGCTCCCGTAACGTGTCACTGCCAGGCGCAGCAGAGGTGATGCTCCCAGACGTGCTCTTCCTCCTCCCGCATTACCTGCAGCCACTAGCCAGAGCTGTAATTAGCCTGGCTAATTTTCTGTTCTCTCATTTGTCTTCCTACTAAAAAGCACTTGTCATTAATCACGGGTTTTATTTTATTTTAATGGTGTTTAATTTTGAATGCCTGGGTTACTGCATGAAATTGCATTCTTCTGATGTAATTTGGTGGCGATTCTGCCTGCACCCAGATTTCCAGGGAGCCAGCAGGGCAGCATGCACGATGGAAATGGGAAAGAGAGCTGCTGGTGACCGTCCTTACACAGGCTGGTGCTTGTAACTGGGGAGGTTTGCAGGCAGAACACCGCAGTAAATTGTGTTTCCCTTGCCAAATGGCATCTCTAACTTTAAAAATCTGCTGGTTAAACTGTTTGGTTTATGTTCTCTTGAAGCAGCTGTGCTTGGCAATTGGGGAGGGGGGTAGATGCTGAGTACATTTTGCTTGTGCAAACATCTTGTTGTTGTGAGATGTGTTGGGACTGGCTTGTTTGCACTGCTCAGAGTGGTCCGGAGTTGGAAGGAGACAGTGCGTGTGCATGGAAGTTATTTGGTACTTTGGGCAAACCAAATCCCTCCATTCATTTCCACCCATTTCTGTGCCATTGCACAGCCTTCCCAAGCAGTTACTTTTACTGAATCAGGGAAATGTGTAAAATAAAAAAGGGAAGCTCCAGATTGCCAAGCTCCAGGCTGGCATTTGTTTTTGCATTCATCGATTTTTCTCAAGGTAACCCAGTGTCACCAGGAGATGGGCCCGTGTCCTTATCTTGTAACTGGGCTCCGCTTCACTCGCGTTCTCCTTGTCCCTGGGTGTAAGCAGGGTGGTCGCAATGGTGAGAACAAAAATGCGTTTCCTTTCTTCTCCTGAAGTCATACTCAGCCCATGATGCTTTGCCATGAGGGGTGGTTAGCAAAGCCTGCTGCTTCTGACCCCCCTGACACCCTGTCACTGAGACCCGCGTGCACCCAGGCCTCCATCTTCGCAGAAGGGCTGCGTGTGGCTTGGCAGAGCAGGTCTGACCCGGCTCCCAGTCCGTCAGGATCAAGGATTGTTGCCACCGCTGTCTCCTCCCTCTGCAGAGACCTCAGTCGACAGCTTTTTTAGGAAGGGCACAAACCTGAGCAGAGCTGGTTCGCTTGGGTGCTGCTGCCCATGGCTTCCTTCCCTAATCTTGTCCGGCCTCCTCCGGCGAGAGGGCTGGGTAACTCCAGTATCAAGCCCATAACTTCTGACTGAGCTAGAGATCGTCTTAAGAGCAGCAGAGCCTACCCTTTGCTTTGATAAGCCATTTGAGAAGTTGTCACGCTCTCTTAAAAATAACATACCTTGTTCCCTGACTGAGTTCCCCTTGGTGTAGATGCTCACTGAGCTCCCACTCCTCCTCCTCCTCCCCCTCCTAGCCTGCCCTGTGGTTTACTGTGTACATTACAGGCTCTTTTATAGAAAGCAACCAACTATAAAAGGTACCAGGATGTGGTCCAAGTACTTCTCCCTGCCCTCTGCCTAGGGCAGCAGTCGCAGGAGCCCTGCCTCGCTCTGCTCCTGGCAGATATCATGTAAGTCCCTCTGGCACTAGAGCATGCTAGTGTGGGGACCTGGGCGAGCATCATTCCCCACACACGTTCTGTGCATGCCATGGATATACAAGCCTTTCTCAAACATAAAGGGGTTTCCTACCTGCCACTCTGCGGTGGTAAGGCTTAAATGAACGTCGTGTATCGGAGAAAGGCACTAAAGCAGGGCATGTTGTTGTTTTATTCCGGCAGAGATGGGATCCCACCGTACAGACTCCGCAAGCAGCATCGCAGAGAGATGCAAGAAAGTGCCAAAGCAAATGGACGTGTGCCACTACCTCACATTCCTGTAAGTAGTACTATCTCCTTCCCCAGAGGTAAATATGCAAAATATGTGAGATCTCTAGCGTATGGTTGCTCTGCTTGCTCAAGTTTAACCCCCCTTAGCACTGTATTCATTTGGGGATGTTTTAAGACAGAAATCCATGTGCTAAGGAAGGACTTCGTAGCCTTCTGCCAAACTCATCATCCAGGGCTCCCCAAAACACGTATTTTTTCTTAACTGTTCAGTCAGTAGCTGGTTGTTTCTCCTGGATGAGAATGGAAGCTCTGGCTAGCATCTACCTGCAAGCAGGTTACGTGCCCTCAGGTGAGCTGGAGGTGTTTGTGGAAGGTGTAGGAGGCCATTGGATAGGAAGGCTAATGTAGCTCTCAGCCAAGGTCAGCTGGGGAGAAATGCAACTGTCCCAAGCGGTATTTCTGCACTGGGCAGCCAAAGGGAGCTGTAACCTGTTCTCAAGGACTCGGCAAAGCCTGCCTGGGGATACGAGGCAGGAGAGCAAAGACGATGCAGGCATAAGTATTTCATTTGTCTGATACCGTCTCCCTGGTTGCTCCAGGTAAGCCAACAGCTTTTGGAAGATGAGCATAACTGCTAGGGATCTGCAGCACCATCTGCAGCTCTGGTTATTATTATTTTCTTCTGGTGAGAAGTTACAGGTGACATTGATAGATATTAATGGCAGGGAATAAAGGTACGTCTTTCCTCTTTGGACAGCTGGACTCCAGCACAAATCAAACGGGGAGAAAAAAAGCCTCCATCTGCTTTTTCCAGAAGTGCCTTCAAACTTGACGCAGCTGTTCTCATCCTGCCTGCTCAAAGCAGCACAATACCAGCAGAAATACACCCTTGTTTTAATCTGATTTAAAAAAAAAAAAAACCACAAAAAAAAACCAACCCCACCACTCTTTGTTTTGCCTTTTAAATTAGATTATTTTCCTTAGATTTAAGAGGGTCTCCTGTGCTTTGATCACTGGGTTGACAATAAAAGCCCTGGCTGTGGACGCTCACTAGCCATCCTTGCTCAGTCACCTCTCTTTTCACACAGTTGCTTTCACAGTGTGGTCGCTGTTGAAAAGGCTGGCTGGGTGCCTTTTTATTTCACTTGATGCCGATTTTACTGTAAGCATGGCTTTGTTAGAGTTGAAGTTTGAAAGCTTGGCCTTTATTTTTTGTTGTTGTTGTTGCTGTTCCCCAACAGTGGGAACTACTGAGTGAATATTCTCTGACTTCAAAGCTTGTCAGTGGCTTTACCTTTTGGATAAAAATAATAGTGGCTTTCTGTTGATCGTGTGCACTGGCAATGCCTCAATGAACTGCAGGTTATAAACTCAGAGTATGGAGCATTAAATATGTATAGTGAGCTCTGCTTTAACGAACTTCCATCTGCCAAACATTTCTTTTGTTGAACTGAATAAGTGTCATTCCAGCAGCAGTTCCTTGCAGGCTAATTAGTTTTACTTAGCATTAAATTTTTTCGACCTTTTTGGAACCCAGTTAAAAAGGGGGTGGGGGGGGGTGGGGGGCAGGAACAAGGTTTAAATTGGCCACCTGCTGCTTATAAATTTTTATATTATCCTACTTATCTACACAGTCTTTTAGAATTACATATTCCTCTTAAACTACACACAGACGCTTCACAAGGATTTTTCTGTGAAACATCCGCTGTTCCCATTACGTTCTGCGCTGTAATTTAAGTCCCAGGGAAAAAGGCATCTTGATGCATATTTATATGGGAGCAGGGGACTGAGAAGTTGAGTTAGTTCTAGTCTTTCTCCAGGGAATAAAAGTTTGGTTCAGACACTCTGGCACCTCCTGCCAGCCAATTACTGACACAGAATTGGCATCGACTTCAGAGAGGCACTGCTCTGCCCTCACTTATCAATCAGCCAAGAAAGGAGAAGGTAATTAGACAATATGTTTTGACAACACCAGTGTGAAATGTTATAAAGTTAGTCTTTTAAAATCACCTCTAACTGCACGCTTATTGAATTAAACGTCCCCAATTAGCAAGGAGCCATGCAAATGTTTCTTCAAGTGTTGCTTTCCAAAGCCGGTGGTTAGGGCTATCTCGCAGCTCGAAGCTAAAGCAGTCTCCATCAGCTGCCTGGACCTGGTCGTTAGCACACTTTTCAATGTGTAGCAGTGACTAAATGGCAACCTTTGAGTGAAGGTCTTTATGGACTCATATCTAAGCAGTGTAGCCAGAGTCCTTACCGATAGTGCTTGCAGAATGCATGGCATGTTTTCCTAGTGATAGCAGAGAACCTCCTACTTCCGAAAAGTCATTTCAGAAGTCCTTTAGAGACCTTACTGTTCCCTTACAAATGAGTTATGGGGCTATTATGCAAAATTCTGAAAGAACTTACATTGCTTTTAGTAGCAGCACTTTTACGTAGGTCCAGAAGCTATAAACTGTAGTGGTTATAAGTTCATAGGAGTCTCCCTGCTATGCGGCAGGAGATCTTGGTGTGTGGATGGCTGTGTTCTGCATCTCCCACACTTAGAAACTCACAATGCTCTAAGTTCGGAAAAGTTGTGTTTTGTGAAATGGCGCTCTGCCCAGGAATGCAGTGGGTGAAGGTCTCTAGCAAGCAACGAGACCTTTGTTTTGTACCTCTGGCAGGAACCCATTATATGGCAAGTGAGTGTTGCTTTTCATGTGGTTTTCCATCTCTCTATTGGTTTCCAGCAGAGTCTTGGAGCACCAAGGCAGGAAGGAGCAAGCAAATTCCCAAAGGAAGGGTGAAAACCCAGTGAATGCAGGGCTGTACCTGTGCTATTGCACTGTATTTACCCCACCTCTGGCATTCATCCGTTCCCAAGAGAAGATAGGAGATGCTCCCTTTTCCCAGCAAATTCAGAAAAATCCAACCTCAAGCATTAAGATTTGAGATTCCTTTCTTTGTTTGTTTGTTTAACTGCATAAAGAAGCCGTTTTGTGATGTTCTTGCTGTAGCTCGATCATTGGGTGGGAGCTTTCCTCTCCTGCCCCACAATCTAGCTGCACAGTGGCTTCTGTAGTGTTCTGGAGTGGAACAGAAGATTTTGAGTGACCACTCTGCTATGCTGTACAAGTGAGGAGTGTACAGGAGGAGCCCTAGTCTTGTGCTGCCTGCATACCTACAGCTAAATGAGCTTTCTGCTCCTGCAGGTTGGGAACATGTTCAGAATTCCCATCAGCTGTTTTACGCCATTTTCCTCAAACGCCTTACAGCAGTGGGACTCTTTCCTAATCCCTCAATGCTGCTAAAGCGGATGCTGAAATCCAGCTATCCGTGAGCTCTGCCACAACTGTTTCTGGTATGGAAACACCATTTATCCTTTAAAAATGTGTGTCAGAAGAATGCATTAATCTGGGAAATGTGGAGATTCAGAAGTTCTTTTCTCTTGGCTTCTCTAGTCTGCCGTCTTCCTTTCATTTCCAAGACTGACTTGTGATCTAATATCAGCCATTCAGACATCATGGAGGCATCAAGCCTCCTGTAGAAGAGGGAGCTTTACCGACAAAGAATTCTTTGGTCCAGTCGGATCTGTCAGAAATGGTTCAGCCCAACCTGTGGATCCCTGGGGCTGGTTGGAGACTTCTGCCCAATAATAACATTGGAAAACTTCCTGTTTCATCTCAGAGCAGTTGAGATTTATTCTTCCCAAGGGGAACCTGCAAGCCGCACTGAGATTCTTCCCTTTCAGCCTTTTCACATACAGATCATAGTAAAACCACACATTTAGGATGCTGGTGTGTTCTGATGTGCAATTTCATCCTCACACCTCAGGGAAGGTGAAATCCATCAAAACACAAGACTTGCATCTGCCTCATGGAGCAAAATCCATGCAACTCCCACTCCATCAGCTCCAAGAAAAGAAGAAAATATGATAGCAGGTGCTAAGTGGAACTACTAGAGAGCTTGAGCATCTCACATGTTCTTAGCAGGCTGCTTCCTCCCAAAGGTACAAGAGCTTCAGACACTTCACATGTCAAGGACAATGTCCTGGTGATAGGTACCCCAAGAAATCCTTCATCACAGCTGTCACTAGGAAAGATTACTCCATCCAGACCAGCTCAAGCAATTTCTTTCTTACCAACCCATCTGGCATTCAGCCTCCCATCTGCTGACCTCTGCAACCTCCCCAACTCAGCATGGTTTGGTTCTGGACAGACCCATCTGAACTAGTGGCATTAAGTAGAAGTAGATAGATCATTAAATAAAGCACTAAAAAAACCAGCTGTAGGTAAAACAGTTCTTTAAAATGAAGCGCTTCCTTTCTGAATTGTTGACCCAGAATGTCCAGAGATCTCATTCTGGTCCATACTGGAGGGCTGGATCCTCCCAAACAAGCCAGCTCTCAGAGTGCTGCACCCTTTATTTGGAACAAAAGCATTGGGAGCCCTTCTAATTTCAGAACAATAAACAGCTTATTTGCAACTCCCTTGGCAGGGCTCTGTATGCCCACAGGAAGCCAGGGGCAGGTTCAAAATCCCGAAGCCCTGAAGGATCCTCCTCCAGGCACAGGCTTAGCCTAGCTGGTTTTTGATGGAGCATGTCTCCCTTCTGAAGTCAGGCCTGTCATTTGACAAAAGTTTCAAACGCTTTTTTGTCTTAAGCCTTTTGAACCAGGTCAATGCAGTCCATGTTTGCTGTCCAGGGAGATAGAGAGAGCCCTCAGCAGTTATCTGTATTGCTTCAGCACAGGGAATTTGCGTTCATTATTCTGAAATATTCTTAGTTTTGGGGAAGTCTGTGTAGCTCATCCTTTGAGATGGGAATAAAGTCAGACAATGTTCAAAGCATCATCCTGCTTGCCAACTTTCCATGAGTCACCATTACAGGTACCCACCAGGACAACGCAGGGTGCATACAACTGGTATCCATGGGGTGAAGTGATGTTTATTTTAGTTGCATTGAACTTGGATGGTCAGGGAGACCCTTGCAGAGATGGCTTCACAGAGGGGACTGTATCTTCCACCCTCGAACGGGCTGCTGAGGACTTCTGCAGGCTGTTGCGCTGAGTGGAGAGCTCCAAGGATGGGGCAGGGGTTTTGCAGATGCAGTGGTTTATGAGACAGAGAGGAAAATGAGTTCATCCTAAAGATTCTTGAGTTTGATTATTTTCATTTCTGTAGTCGAGCTTCAATCACCTCCAGACTTTGAGAGACTGTGGATAAACGTGCTGAAGTATTAGTTGTAAAAGACCAATATTGTCTTATCTTGAGTTCCCTGGTTACAGCAGTGACCCGGAATGTCTTTAGATCCTCATCAGAGATGGAGCTGTGGTCCTTAAGCATTGCTGGTCCTGGAGGGAACCACCGTATTGTATCAGGACTCAGACATGCAGGTTAGCAAACTTCAGCCTTTGCACCCACTGCTGCTGGGGGCTCGGCAGAGACTTTGGCTTGGCATGATGCATTGAATCAAAGGCTATGAAAATAAAGGTAAATTCTTTCCCAGTTCTGCTTTTCTATGGCAGATGATGACGGTAGCTGCAGTGAGGAGACCCAGGACTGTAACTGGTGAGTGCTGAGCTGCCTCTCATTAGGCTCATTAAGTTTCTAACGGAGAAGGGCTTGGTGCTGCCATCATATAAACAACCCCAGGGAGAGTTGGCATGTCTGAGGTGGCAGGAGGGAGTGAACGCATCACCCGACAGGTTGTGACTTGTCAGGCGAGAGAGAGATTTCCCTCCTCGGGAATCGCTGGCGCTGCCTCACGGAATGGATGGTGGTGGTCATGGGTTTGGGGTTTCTGATGAAAGCAGACTCCCTAAGCCAGAAGTGCTCCCCCAGGCTATGCAGGGGGAATGTGGAAACATCACTTGGATCACTAGAAGCTCCCCAGGGAGTAACAGAGCAGGGACTGGCTCTGCCACATCTTCCCCCATGACGGAGCACGTCTGGGGCCCATTTCTGGACAATACAAGGTCCAGGCACTGGGATGGAGCATGCCACTTTGGCCCTTTTGCCAAGATATAGTAAAATCTTTTTCTGCAGTGTTTCTTTTTGATACAGGCCATTGATTTGCAGGGCTGGAGGTCCTGGCGGCAGCAAAGACTTTGTCATCTCAAGGTGGGATCCACCTGGTAGCTATGTGTTATGCCCTTAGCCATAGTGTTATGCCCTCTCCAGCGGCTGCATCCCTGTATGAAAGGGATGATTGTTTGGGGCTGTTCGGAGCTCGGATGGGTCAGTCCTGCCTGGGACAACTTCAGGTGGAGCTGTTGGTCCCTCTGCTTGTCACAGAAAGCGAATGCTAGAGCAGGCAGTCCTTTTGTCTGCAAAGCTGCATTGTGTCTGCAGATGTCCCCAGGGATGCTGCAGCCCAGCACCATCCCGTGCGGAAGAGAAGGCAATGGCATTGAGCACTGAAATTGAGGTTTGCTGTCAGGGTTGGCTGGGTCTTGCCCTCGGTGAACAAAGCACATGATGCTTTAACTGAGACCTCTGCAACCCAACTTGGGTGTCATAAAAAATGTCTTCAGCTTCTCGGTGCCATCGGTAGGATACTTACTGCCTCTATTTTTCTTCACTTGCCTTCAACTCCGCAGCTGGCAGAGAGAAAAAACAATATGATTTGCATACTTCCGTTAGGTTTTGGGGCAAAGCATTATTTTAGTCTTCCACAGTGATCTTTTGGTTGGCCTGGGATAAATTTGGGTGGTCTCATCCTCCCTTAAAGATTTCAAGCTCGATGTCTGCTTCTGGCGCTACATTTGTTCTTTTGCTATGAATTATCTCACGTCTTCACATTTAATTTTATCTCTGGTCCTATAGAGTGTATATTTCTCTCATGCTGGTATTGAAATACTTGAATGCAGGTTTTTATACTGTTGAATTTCCCATATATTTTTCCTCCAAATTAAATTTTTATCTCTGCTGTGTCATTTTATTTTTTCTGCTATTTTAACAAAATAATGCAGAAGGGATAAAAATAAGGGGAAAAATACAGCAGCTGTCAGCTTCATACTTCACTACACAAACTTCTTATCCCAGAGCTCAGGAATTTGGGGACAAGGTAACTCAGCATAAGGAACCAAGAATGCCCTTGAACTCCCATAAATACTCATTTGTTCACCCAGAGCAAACAGAAAAGTGGTATCTCTGCACTTGTAGGGTTGCTGTATTGATAAAGCAGGCCGGGGATAGTTGCACAGCTCTGAAGAGCCAAGATGCAATCCTGCAGGATCCTCTAGTAAGAGAGGATGTTTTGTGGGAGCTGTGGCCTTTTGTGGCTGTGCTGGGTTGTAACAAGATGAAGGGAAGTAAGATGTCTTGGGTGTGACAGGATTTCTGCTCCTTTCTGTGGCTGTGGGCTAGATTTGCAGAGATTGACTGGCATACACAGATCCACCTGGGATAAGCTGAATATGTGTGTGTAAGAGTCCTCCTTTCTATCAAGATGAAAAGATCGCGACCGTACACATGATTTTTGAGACGTTTGTCTGTATGTCCGTTTCCCACCCTTTGAGACCAGGATATTCCTGCTGACTGTGTGTACATTGGTAGGAAAGCAAGCACATCCATCCCAAAGCAGAGTTTGGTGCTGAAAGAGCTTGTTGAATTGTGGCTCCAGAAAACTTTCTCTTATGTGGGGTGGTGTGCGGAGCTGGTGCCGGACAGGGAGCTCGTGGTGGTGGCTCAGCTTCCAGCCCACCGGTCCTAGGCTGCACCTCTGCATCTGCCAGCCTCTCCTCCCTCAACTCCCCACCAGAACGACTGGCATTTCCAATTATCAAAGCCTCCAAAGTAAACGTGTGATTTTTCATGCATCTTTTGCTAACCCTTGGTGTGTTTTTCCTCCAGCGTACGTACCGAATGCCAAAGGATATCCACGTTGAACCAGAGAAGTTTGCTGCAGAACTGATCAATCGTTTGGAGGAAGTACAAAAGGAACGTGAAGCGGAGGAGAAATTAGAGGAGCGCCTTAAACGCGTTCGAGCGGTTAGTAACCTCCCTGCCTCCTCTACCAGCCTGGGTGTCTGTCTGCATACTGTATACCACAGGGAGCTTTCAGCTGCTGTGGAAACAACTGGGGTGACCACTTTCCTGCTCCAACAGCCATGGTCATCACTTGCACAGGACTCCTGGAGGCTCCCGTTGCCCCAGGAGCTTCCACAGTGCTGTTCCTGGGTCCATGCAGGGCTCTCTGAGCTCCAGCATTCCCTCCCTGCTGTAAGACACCAGCTATGGCACAGCAGTGCCCACTTCTACCACCAGTTAGGGGCTGTGGATGCTCTCCATCTTCTTCTTTGGCACCCTCACTCTCCTGACTTCGTGAGCAATCCCTTCCATGTGAGGATGAGGACTATGTAACAGGGGTTCACCTTCCCCTCTGGGGTTTTGTGTGATCCCTATTTCCCCAAAAATGGTAACCAGATGGCAGGTGACGTTATGCTTGGAGGTGTTTGTGTCTGCTATCGGGCTGTTTCTACCACAACCATCAGTGCCTAGCACATCCCTAGAAAATTTGGAACTGATGAGGTGTAGCATCCAAAAACCCTCTCCTGGGCAGAGAAACGCACAGACTCCACATGGGTGGCTGGTGAAACCCAGCCCATGGCACTGTCTGCTGTGAGCCCTGGTAGTGGTGGGGTCCTTCAGAGCTCGAGAACTTGGTAGATGAACCAAGGGAAGCATGCAGGGTCTTTAGCTCCACAGCAAGCTCCACAAGGGAGAGAATGAGATATTGTTCAGGTAGTATTACCTGTGTGAGACACCCTGTTCAGCAGCATTCACACCATATCTTTTCTTCTGAGAAACTGCATGTCATGGGTACCTGTACATCTTGTGCTGGGGATACAGGAGAATTTTCAGAGGACACCACAGTGTTACTGAACATCACCAATGTCAGTATAACTACAGCCCTGTGTGTAGAAATTGTGGGTCTCTGCAGTTAATAGCTGCCATGGCCCTGAGGCAAAGGCTCTGTGCTTAGTAACCCACAGCTCTCCCTTAAAGCAGAAGTTTTGGTGCCTGTCTTGGCTAGCTCTGTGCTTTCAGAGAAGCCCTGAGTCTCTGGGGCTCCAGGGCAGACCCTCCAGCCCCATTAGAGTATTTTTAAATGTTCATCTAGTAGTTCTTTAAACAGAAAAAAGCTGTAGGTTGTAGTATTTGCTTTAAATCACATCTGCATTTCAGATGCAGAGAAGTGAGGAAGGCAGAAGGGTCTGTAAGCTTTCCTCCAGCTCCAAGTGGTGTCCAGCAAACTCCCTGCACCTCTGCATCCAGCCAGAAAAGGCCAGCAAGGTGCTGTTGTGTGATTAAGTTCCTGTTCTTATGGAATAGCTCTGTTTTCCTGTCTGGTACCTGTTGCTTTCTAGACAAAGCCAATGTAACCAGCAGCATTTTCTGCTAACACAGTCCTAGAGTACTCCTCTTCCTCCTCCTCCCGTAGCTCTGTTGCAGCCCCCACCTTTACCAGACTACATTATCCCTCTGCCTCCTTGAAGAAGCTGCCAGTAGCAATACCATAAAATCAGCAAATACCTATGTGCCAGAGAATAAATTTAAGTCTGTTTAAACACATTTTTGTGTGACTTAATCTATTTTTAAGCCCAGGACTCCCACTAATGCTATATATTAAACCTCGTTGCTGTCTCCAGAATGTATTTCATTGACTGGCTGGCATCTGGCATTAGCCATTCAGGAAAAACTCAGAGTAAGCAATTGCAGCTTTTTTAGGTCAGCACTTAAGGTGCAGGAGCTGCTGGTATCAGCAAGAGGAGAGCTTGAATCCTGATAGATCACAGGGCGTTTTTCTATGACCTGAACACCAGGACTACAGGGTAACCTCCTACCAGGTCTTCATGGTCCACTGAACAGCAGCACAGGGAAAACCACGAGTGTTAGTCACACTAGGCAGTTATCAGCTTAGCAGAGAAGATGGAAATATTTTGCAAAAGCTAAGAAAAAAGAATTTTTCTCCTCCATGCTGAGCTGCCTGCGGGTTCTCTTTCAAAGTCACATCATGCAGTAACATCGAGAAGAAGCATCTGATTTAAAGCCAAACGCCTTCTACTGAAAAGACTGTAAGATTTCTGTTTTTCAAAAAAACCCAAACTATGAATTCATTAATTATTCTGAGCAACATGGGAGAGGACTAGAGAGTATACACTTTCCCTTATTATTTTTTGAGCCAATTCAGCGTCATCTCCATGCATGGAAGCTGCAGTATTATATCATACAGATCAGTATCGTATCATACAGATCACTCTGTCTTTGTCTGAACTGAGCTAATTGACAATAAGCCAGGAGAAGCAAAACCAGTGCTTACTATTTGAATGTAAACCATTGCCTAACTAGAGAGGGAAATCATTTGCGTGTTGATCGAAAAAGCACTCGTGGTTAGATGAGCTATTTTGCCCTACCGACCAGTAGCAGCCTGATGGGTGGGACTGGGAGAAGGCAGAGGAGGTCTGCAGCAAGGTATTGCTTGCCCATAGCTCATCAGTGCAGATCTCAGCCTCCTAATTCAAAGGGAAGGGCATCCCTGACCTTGCTGGAGAGCAAAAATAGCTCAACAGACAGTCAGCAAAGTTGAAGCCTGCATCTCTCCAACTGCTGCTGCCTCTGGGAGTGGATGGAAGAGGTTTCTGACAATATTATGTCAACAAAGCACCATCTAGTGGTTATGGCACCCGGGGCTTGCCCGCCTGCCGAGAGGCTGTGCGTGCCGCCAAGCTTTGCCCAGCTCACCACGTTGAGATGCCGAAAGACGGCTCCGGAGCGCATGCCACCCCTGTGTCCAGGAAAGCTGAGCTTGTGGAGGAGGCTGCTCCCCAGAGCCACAGGTTTCTCTGGTGTGAAACGCTGCAGTTATTGCTTCTTGCCTATGCCTCCTTGGCGGCGTTGTTGTCTTCCCTTTCTTCTGCCTGTGCCAGCCACGGGCAGGGCGAGGGTGCTCGGTGGGCAGAGGGGCTGCAGGTTAGGCAGCAGGCTTGTGCAGCTGGGCGCAGGCAGGTTTGGGTGGGTTGGAAGGCTGCTGCTGCATTGCCAGGCATAGACTGCGGTCGGATAACTCGGGCAAGGAGCACCTTGCAATGCACTAGTGCATGCGGTGGAGCCAAGGCTAGACTCTGCTGTATCCAAAGTCCTGCATTACAATCCCAGCTTGGGCTGCCCCAACCTCATGCTGTATGTTGTTTTTTTCCCTGCAGACTAAGCATGATGAAAAGATTCAGCAGAATTGGTATCTGCAGCCTTGACTCAAACCTTTGGCCTCTGCCCTGCTCGAACAGAGAGGACAGCTTGGGATAGTCACCCCAATTCCTTCATTAGCTGCTATTTTCTCACTGTTGGGGCTTTCCGACCCGATGTGAGGCTGAGACCAGTGCTGGGGGGTGGAAGCCAGCTGGCCCAGGGCTTGACTGCACACCACCCACCCCAGCAGCACTTGCTCCTGCCTGAGGACCTGCTCAGGGTCCAGATCTCCTGCTCAGTGATGCAGAGCCAAGGCAAACCGAGAGCAAGCCAATGCATCCCTCTCCATCCCTTAGGCCACCCTGATCTCAGTCTCAGACCAAAGCAAAGTACCAGGTCCCAGTTACTGGCAAAATGGAGTTCCAAGCAGCCAGATGATTTCCCAAATCCCAAGTACCCACTTGGCTGGACCACCCTGCATTGTCAGTCCCACGCCACCCTGCTCTGGACAGCACAGCTGGAGCTCTGGGCTCTGAGCAGAAGGGATGCACTGCCATTCCTCAGGGATCTGCGCCAGGATCAAATCTTGCCCTGCACGTTAGTTGGTGTTTAAACCTAAGAGTTTTCCAGAAAGTAGGTACCAGCCCTAGAAGCCTCCCAAGTGCTGAGCACATCTTTGGGTTTTCATAAACTGCTAATAAATGCTTACCCCAGTGGTAGGGATTTAGTCAGCACATGCTTTATCTTTTCTTTTCCCTGAGCTAGGTGCCTGGGGACAGTGGTTGGCAGGCTGCAGCGCTGTGGCTGTAGATGAAAGGTGCCTCTGATGTTCTTCAAAGCAATTTGTTAGAAAGTGGTGTGTCCCCTCCAGACGTGGGCATCATGTCACACCCCTAGGCTTGCAGCATCCATGCCTTTGGCATTTTCAAAGCCTGACATTGTCCCCTATTCAGGTTTGAACCACCAGGTGTGACACTGGGAGGAAGTCTGTTATTTGCTTTCTTGCTCTGTGGTTGGCAGCTGAGACTTTGAAGTTGATTAGCAAGTGATGGATGATGACATCTGACAGGCAAAGCTGATGGGAGTCAGTGTTTTCTAGCAGATGCATTTATCTGGCAGGGCAGAGATACCCTGTGCTGCAACTGATCTCTTTACTGTGCCAAAGGAGGAAAACAGAGCGGGATTAAAGGACTCGCAGGAATCCTGCTTATGTAATTTAAAAAAATAGGAATCCTGACTTCCAATAAAGAAACTTCATAAATATCTGCGTTTATGTTGGAGCGTAAAGTAGTTTGTCAGCATCAAAATTGTGGCTGTCAGCATGGGGGAGTTTTATTCTTCCTGGCAAGGACTTAAGAGTCACTAACAGCGTGTCCTAGACCGTTGTGAGCTACTAGAACAAGCAGTTAGTTCCAACCCCTTTCTTTATCTGCATTAAGTGTTTCACTCCAGCCTTAGCATGCCCAAGAGAAATCAGTGTTTGGTTTTTCAAAACTATTCATGCTGCTGTTGACCTTCAGTTGCTCCCTCCTGTTACAAGCCTGCTGTTTGCTTTGCCTGGTGAACTAGTCATTCGGGTGAGAACCTCCCCTGGTCTTGCCTGACTTGAGAACTGTTTTGCTGCATATTCTGTGCCTTTGGCCTTTATCTGATGAGCTTTGAAGCAGTGCCTTACCAAAGGCTCATAGCAAGTCGCAGGTACAGTGCGGTAAGTTGTGTTTCGGCTGCTGGTTGTTACAGAACCACCTCCAAGGGACTTGGGGAACTCTTTAGTAAGGTTCTGCCCTCTCATATGTCCAATTGAGTTGTTACACTTAGCAGAAAAAGCCGCATCTGTAAATCCTGGTTGTGATGTGCGGGCTGTGTGTCAGAGGTTGCCTCAGCCTCTTTGGGAGACCCTTGCTAATCGTGGCTGAAAAGGCAGGAACAGAGACCTGAGCAGCTCTGCTCAGTGACAGCAAGGTGACAACCACAAGCTGGGACTGCACAGGATCAGGTTGAGCATTAGGAATTTTTCTGCAGGCGGGTGGTGCAGTCTGGGACAGGTCTCCAGAGTGGCGGTGGATCTCCATCTTGAAGGTTTTCAAGATCTGGCTGGACAAAGCCAGGCCTGACCCCTTCAGGGGTTGGCAGCAGTCCTGCTGCAAGCGGGAGGTGGGTCTAGGGACTCCTTCCACCGCCCCCCTGTCATTCTCTGATTGTCCTCTTGTTTCTTGCAGGAAGAAGAAGGTGAGGATGCAGATATCTCTTCTGGTCCCTCAGTCATTAGCCACAAGATGCCTTCTGCCCAAGCCTTTCATCACTTTGCTCCTCGTTACTCTGAGATGGGCTGTGCTGGGATACAGATGAGAGATGCCCATGAAGAAAACCCTGAAAGCATCCTTGATGAACATGTACAGCGTGTGATGAAAACACCAGGCTGCCAGTCTCCAGGACCTGGCCGCCACTCTCCTAAGCCACGGTCCCCGGAAAGCGGCCACTTAGGAAAGCTGTCAGGGACACTAGGAACAATTCCTCCAGGGCATGGCAAGCACGCAACAAAATCAGGAATGAAACTGGATGCAGCTAACTTATACCACCATAAACACATCTACCACCACATCCATCACCACAGTGTGATGAAACCAAAAGAGCAGATCGAGGCCGAGGCCACACAGCGAGTGCAGAACAGCTTTGCTTGGAATGTAGATTCACATAACTATGCAACAAAGTCACGAAACTACACTGAAAACTTGGGCATGGCCCCTGTCCCCATGGACTCTTTAGGCTACAGGTGAGTCAAGGCAACACCCAGTGGGAGTCCCCAGAGCCACGGCTTCTCTAGAAAGCTCTTTCATAAATGGGCTGTAGCATGTTGGTGAAACAGGGTGGTTGAACCACATTTTCTCATGAAAACCTGTGCTGGGACATGGTTTAAGGGCCTCCCACTGCTCTTCCTCTTCAGAAGTCGGTATGTCCCCCCACAACCCTTATAGACCCCTTTTCACCTCTATGATCTGGTGCTGAAAGACACCCTCTAACCAGGATTTTTAATGGCCTTGGTTATAAAGTAGCTTTTCTGCTCCTTAAAGCAGTGGAGGTGCTTAGAAATTGCAGATGCTGAGCTACTTCCCTGTGCATCAGGAGTTGCTAAGTATAGGGCTGTGCCTCAGGGTCTGGGTAACAGAAACCAGTCTCCTAAGGTGTTTATGAGAGGACAGAAAAGCCCTCCTTATTGCAAGCCTAACCCATTCACCAGAAGGGCTCCTTTCTCTTCCTAACGAAGTGATGGATGCTGCGATGATGCCGTGGCATCCTGTCCCAAGGGGATGTTCTCTGGGGGCAGGTGACCCTCTGCCCAGGAGAGACATATTGCTGCCCCATGGCCTTTTGTCCATCTTCTGTGGCCATTTGGATTCCTCTGTCTCCTCTGTGCTGAGGGGAGAGGGTGAAGATCCTTCTTTGCTGTAGGTTTTGCTAGTCCTGTTACTGGATGACTGCAAAGGTAAGAGCAAAGCTTGGGGCTTCCCAGGATAACGGATGGTGACGGAGCAGCCACAGGGGAGACCTGTACTCACCTTGAGCTTGGCTGGCTCCCCAATGCTGTGGTTTTGGGGTGATGCTTTGCAGCATACCAGAGATGAGATATTTAGTGAAGGCAGGCAGCTGTGTCAGCAGCAGGCAGGACCAGCTTTCTGGGGTGGCAGGAGGGAGGCAGAGTGCAGAGGCAGCTGAAGCTAGCTGCTCTCCAGGGAGGGAGATGCAGTTAAATCTGCCCTGTTTCTGTGGGGAAGGGGTTGTTGCCTCAACAGAGCATCAGGTCACAGCATGCTCAGGCCATGCTGGATCAACCCAAAGCCCCATCTAGATACAGGACTTCTCTCTAGCATCAACTACAGCACATATTCAAGGGGATTGTAAGAGGGCACATTCAAAGCTGTCCTTCCTCTGGCACAAAATCACAGGTCCTGACAGTCCCCAGGTTAGGAGCTTCACAAGACAAGAGTTTGCATCTAAACAGTCTTGTTTGACAGCCAGCAGTCTCTTGCAGTGGCTTGTCTGGCTCTTTGTTGAACCCAGCTGGGCTGCTGTCCTCCCAGGCCCCCACGGCTGTGTCTGCAGGGTGATTACAACCTGTGGAAAAAGGCTTCTTTCTGTTGGCACTGGATCTGCTGCTGGAGAACTTCATTTGATACCCGCTAGTCCTCATGTGGGGAGAAGCAAGGAAGTGTCAGTTTGCCCTGCCTTTGTACATCCCTCTCCAAGTTTTTTCCCCAGAAAATCAGCAAAGCTGTCTGAGGTCCTGTTACTCCTATGTGGTGTTAAGGTTATTTTTCCTATGTGGTTAGTGAGCATGCAGAAGCAGAAGTAGGGAGGTCCTATGGACTAAATCGGGTGGGTGATTAGGACAGTGGGGGTCCCATGAAATTACAGGCTGTGGCAATGACAGGCCAGCACGCGTGAATTCTGTGTGGCCTTGCGAGCATGGGGCTGCCCAGCTGGGCACACGGGCGTGCATGTGGGCAAGGAGCGGTGGGGTTTCTGTAGGAGCCTTCACTGCAGCCACAAGCGTAGCCAGAGTGTCGGTTACTGGCTGGTGACCACCTGGCTACAGTGTTGGAGGTGGCTGTGCTTCCCAGTGCACCAGAGCCTGAAGAAGGCAGCCCCCCCTCAGCCAGGATGTGGTCTTCCACCATGATGTGAAGCCTTGGTTCAAGCTGGGGTGAGAAGCGAATGTTGGGTATGGCAAATCAGCAGTCCTGGGGTATCAGCGAATCTGGGGGTGATGGGTAGGGCTCAGGTTTCGAGCAGTGGTCTGATGTGGAGAGGCAGCCTATGGATTGCAGCACCAGGATGAGCCTCCTGCTCTGAGCAAAGAGACAGGAGTTTAACACAACCCTTTGTGTGGCAGATCTGCTGGGCTTTTTGCCACGTTGCTGTGGCTCATTTTCCCAGAGGAGAAGCTCCCTTTCCCTGCAGGTGGCTGGGCAGAGGAGCCTGCTGTGCCTAGGTCTGGCCGGTCTTGCTCTTAGCCTCAACTGCAGCACAGTCAGTTTGAGCTATGGTAGAGCCAGGGGGCTGTGGAAGGCAGCCAGGACCACCTCTGCACTGCAGGCAGCACCAGACCCCGGCAGGGCTGAATATGTCTGGAAGTAGACGTGTCCATCCTCTGCCGCGCTCTGCTGTGGTTTGGCTTAGGCAAAGCGCTAATGTCTCAAGCTTTGTTCTTGCAGTGGGAAAGCAAGTCTGCTCTCAAAAAGAAATGTTAAGAAGACCGATTCAGGGAAAAGTGATGGTGCCAACTATGAGATGCCAGGATCTCCTGAAGACGTGGAGAGAAACCAGAAGATCCTTCAGTGGATCATAGAAGGAGAGAAGGAGATCAGCAGGCATAAGAAAACAAACCATGGGTAAGGGCTGGCAGAGTGAGGGGTCTTCACGCTGTTGTACTGCATCTCCTGCACAAGGCTGTCCCGCCGTCTGCTTTGTCCCTGGAGACCGTGGGAAGACAAGAATTCACTAGGCACAAGCATTTAGACCCTTTGGAGACTGAGGATGCTCGGGGGCTGTAAGGGCTGGTTTTTCTGAGAGATGACTTGTGGCCGTGGGGGGAGGTTGCAGCCCCAGGGGAATCTCACAAATTGCCACTATGGTTCCAAGGTGGATAACATGGCATGCAGTAGGTAGTATTTTTCCTTTAAGCATTTGCTGTATGTAAATGTCTGTTACTCCTGCAAGGTGCTGATAGAAACGTAGGACTTACTGCACTTTAGCCATTGGTCCTGAGTAAGCAGTTTAGCACAGCTCAGGGTTGTCAGGCATTTTGGCTTGCTGGGAGCATCCTCTGGGATGGCCTCACCTGCCTAGAGTGGAGCCAGGGACATGCTGTCTCAGGAATCTCGCTGCAGTCAAACAGATCTCCTGTGGGCACTGATTCTTAGTTGCAGTCTGGTCAGTCTGGCAAAAAACAGTGCTTGCTGGGTGTTGACAGGAGGGGTGTAGGGTCTCATTCCCTCTGACACAGCTGCACTGGTGCCTGAGTGCTGAGACTGCTGGTGGTTTCTTCTCTTGCTTGATGGTACATGCCAGGGTGGGTTGCACTGCAGGCAGCTGGGGCCAAGTGCCAGGGCCATGGGCAGTGCCAGGCCACGATGAAGTCAGGCAGCAGGTTCTGCCGCTGGAGCTGGGGAAGGACGAGCACATCCCCACAACATCCCTTTCCCTGGAGGGGCCAACCAGTGGCTCATGGAGAGGCTCCCAAGCTGGGAACATTGGCAACACGTGGGAGGGCATCTTCTGAGGGAATGGCATAAATGGTGGAGCTGCCTTTTGCTGGTTTTATTTTTATGTATTGTGCACTTGATGAGAGCCCTTAAATGGATCAGTGGGCTTTGTGTCAAAGTTGGGTTGCTCACCCTGATGTCTCAGGGCTTGCTGTCCTGAAATCTTCTCTAGAGGTGGATGGTGCTTCCCTCTCCCTCAGAAGCCACGCTGTAAGGAGCTTCCCAGTGGTGCCCATAGTCAGCTGCAGGAGCAGTAGGTCCATCTAGGAGTGACTGTGTGCCTGTGCAAAGCAGCTTGGTGGTCCATGTAAAACTTTTGTGTTTGTGTGTAGCTCTTCAGGTGCCAAGAAGCAGATGTCCCATGATATGGTCCGACCCCTCTCCATTGAGCGACCTGTTGCGGTGCATCCGTGGGTCAGTGCCCAGCTCCGAAACGTGGTCCAGCCTTCTCACCCTTTCATCCAAGATCCTACCATGCCGCCCAATCCAGCCCCCAACCCTCTCACCCAGCTGGAAGAAGCTCGCAGGAGGTTGGAGGAGGAGGAAAAAAGGGCTGGAAAACTCCCCCTTAAACAAAGGTAGGGATTGTGTGGGGGAGGGAAGGGGGAGACTGCTCTGAAGTTGGGCAGCTGGGGGAAATATCCATGTCCTCTGCGTTGGTCTCCAGCTCCCAGCACCAACTGGGTGGCGTCACGTGCAGGGAGGTCAGAGAAATCTGCTTCAGTCCCTCTGATGTGGTGGTGCAAATGCCAAAACCCACCTTGAGAGCCTGGGCTTGTGGTTTGTGAAGAGGCTGGAAATGCTCCTGGCAGGGTGGGGAAGGGACTGCTGAAAGCTTGAGGAGGAGCTGGGCAGGGGGAGCTTGTCTAAAAGGGGCATGGTACAGGAGAGCTCTCTTCCCCCAGTACTTGCTGACTCTCCACTCATTCACACTCACATGATGATTTCAAAGGTTGGTGCAGGAACAGAATTCAGCAGGATGCAGCAGAATTAAGTGCAGAAGAAGAATATGTATTTGCTCTTTATCTACATCTCCCACAGGCTTCTGGCAAAGGCTGCTCATGGCATCTGGATGAGAGCACTGCACTGTAGTCCTGCTACAGCAGCATTGACTCGCTGCATGGCCGTATCCAAGTCACTGCATCTTTTTGTGACTCGGCTTAATGCCTGTGGCAGAGCTAATTCTCCTGCTCCTGTGTTATCTTTCAGGGAACATTATTTGCAAGGCACATGGAGCTCTCAGATGAAATGCATTTTGGAAGGGCTAGATAATTACTGTTAACAGCTAAAAGCACTTTGTCCATTAAAAACCTTTTACAACTTTATAGCTGTCTTCTGAAAACTTGAAACTTTGCACTCTGACACTTAGAAACACAAATGTAATTTAAAAAAGAAGCTCTTTTAATTGCCAAGCTCCAGTTATTTTTGCTTGCAGTGACCATGTAGCAGACTTCTGTGTTTTTATGTCAGAGCATTGATTGAAAGCCAGGTAATTAGAGGGTTCTCCCAAGTCAGGTTAAGCCATGTTTATTTGATCTACCTTTCAGTCAGTGTAATTGGATAGGGTTTATTAGTAGAGTCATTTATAGTTGTAATAAATTCATGCACCTTCCCCAGAAATGTCTAGATGAAGATGCACACTTTGGAAACGCTGGCCTGGGCTATATGTGTATGCAGTTAGTACTGTAGTGATAATTTGGCATGTATTGTAAGTGTAGCCTTTGTAGGAACCTCATGGCATTGTAGTAAATGCCGTGCAGACCAGCAGGAGGACAGCCTGAGCAGTCCCAGTGCTGGGCTGCTCTGCTTACACTGCCTCTCCATGAGGTCTGGCTCTTCTCCCGGTGATGCAGGGATCCCCCTGACTTGCCCCATGTGTGGAAAAAACAGGGAGGCATGTTCACCAGCGGGGAACTGCTCATGAAAAGCAAATGTGCCTGTGTTCAGTAGCAGGCAAGAATGGATGCAACGGTCCCCAAGGGAGCCAAAGATTTCTGAATGTTGAAATCTCTCTGCTGGATTTTGGCAGGATTGGGTGCTCCAGCTGAAGCACGCCTGAGCTAGCAGCTTTTTACAGAGCTCCTGCTATGGTTAGCACAGGGGCCTGCCTGAAAAGAGACCCCACAGCTCTTTTGAGAGCAAAGGAGAAACAGAGAGAGGAGCTCACATGAAAACACCATTTATTTCAGTCAGGAGCTTTGAAGAGCCCTGGGAAATTGGAGCCAGTGTCCCAGGTTTGTCGGCAGCCTTGGGGCAGCACAGTGCTGTCGGCAAGAGAGGTGGAGGTGAGCCTGGAGGTGTCCTTGAGGCACTGGCTTGAGCTGGCTGCGGGAGAAGAGTGCACCGTGCCAGCTTTGGACGGCCAAGCTGACCTTGCCGGCACGGTTACCCGGCTCACCAGCCGCTCTCCTCCCGCACAGCCCTCGCCAGCAGTGGCCCTTCCCAGCTAACTGCCTGCTGCCCTGGATGGGGGTGCCAGCAGCCCCACTCCCACCCCAGCACTGCTCTGCTAGAAATAAAGGAGGCACCTTCAGTGCCTGTACTGGGAATCATAAATGTTCTTCCAGGAATCACACTTCTATTGCAGAAAAAGCCTTTCTCTCCCTATTCTGCAGCATTTGAGGGGACATCGATCTCTGAGATAGTTACCTGGCTGCTGCTAGAAAGCAATGCAGGATTAAGTGTCCAGTACTGAATGACCTGCAGATCCAGCATGCCCAGCATTGGTGTCCCAGTGACCATCAGGTTTCTTCCATGTACAGCCAGGCTTTGAGCCATTTTCTGTAGCTCAGTGTCACAGTTCACTTACGTTTGCAGCTGGATGAAGTAATTAGTACCAGCTCTTCAGAGAAAAGATTTTTGCAAGCAGTGAGAACGTTAGCATGATCTCAGTTTGGAATTAATTGGGTTGGGCTAAGCCTGGAAGAGGAGCAGAGCTGGCGGCTGGGACATCTCCCAAGGTAACATCTGCTGGGTGCATTTCAGGCTTTCCAGGGCTGAGTTGGAGCGAGCTGGGCGCCTCACCTCTGCATTGCAGTGAGGTTGGATTGGTGCTGTAACCCAGACTTAGTTTCCCTGTCACGGCACTACTGGGTTATACGGCTAAGAAATCAAGACTGAAATGCAGATGCAGTAAGTCAGATGAGTGCTGCCGTTTCCTTACTGAATAACATTTTGTGCTTGCGACAAATGCAGCAAAGGGAGGTGGTCCCAGAAGGGGCAGGGTGGTGGTACCTGGCTGTGTTTCTGGGTCACACTGCCACCCGGGAGATGGGTGCAGGTGGAAGCTTTAATGAGTCAGGGCTCAGAGACAGTCTGGTGGCCTGTTTGGGTAAGCTGTGGTCTCAGGAGATCTCTTGGCGATGACAAAAGCGGAGACAGTTGTGTTTTCTCATTCTCCTGAGAGGAGCTCTTGGAAAATTACATTTTCAGTGATTCCATATTCATCAGCTCTGTTTCAGCCTGCTAGAGATCCGTGGCTGCGGTTTGGGATGTGTGTGTATTCCGTTCCCGGCGGGCCAGTCCCACTGCACAGCCTTGTTCAGCCCCAGGAGGACAGAGGCACCGCAGCATCTGCCCTTGCTTTGATTTATGGCAAAAGTAGGGGCATCCAAAGCCATAGGGGTTAGTTTTAACTGTAGCTCTGTGAAGCATTGGAGAGTTTCCACTTTGGGGCATCATTTTGGGCATCATTTTACAGCACACCTCTGCTCTGGAAAGAGGTGAGCGCTGGAGCCAGGCTGACCACGTTCCGAAATGGCCTTTCAGGGATGAATTACACAGCAGGAGGAGGTGGAGGAGGAATGAGGCTCCCAGCCACCCGCATGGTCCCCCTCTTACTTCTACCGTGGCAGAGCTTGGGAGTGTTGTTTCCATCTCCCCGGGTGAAGGAGAACAGCAGCCCTGGGGAAACGGCTTTGCTGCCTGCGCAGGGTGCGTAGCTGTGTCCCCAGGTCCCCAGGCACACAGCAGCTCTCTCTTAGTCATGACTTGTTTCTAGCAGGATTAAGAGAAGCTTAGGGACTTTGAGGTTTTCCAAACCCCTTCAATTAACTTCTGGCTCGCAGGGTTCACAGAATTTGTCTGAATTTATGACCCATTTTTCCTTTAAATGCCTCTTTTTTTTTTTCCAAGGATGACTCAATTGCCTAATGTTTTTCTAGCTAAAGGGCATCCTGTGCTTTGATACGGGAATGGGAGATGCTCCGAGAGCTCTGCTGGCACCAGGAGCAGACCCTTGCCTCTCAGGAGGCTGCATCTTCTCCAAAGGTCTTCCAGGCAGAGCAGGCACCAGGAAGGTTGTTCAGTTGAACTTCAGACCTCTCATGCCTTTAGAAATAGGTGAAAAGATCGCGTCTGGTCTTGGTTTGCAATGCCGATGTTTACGTGGGCATGCCATTAAAAAGGTGCTCTGCCCGCAAGCCGATGTTTAAAGGTTAGGGTCAGAGTCATTTCCAAAACTGCGATTACCTCATGTGCTTGGCAAATTCTGTTTTTTATAGCAACTTTCCAGTCATGTAAATACAAAATCATCTTTTTTATCCAGCGTGCTTTTAGAATAATTTTTTAAAGCTGCCAAATTTGTTTTATGTGACTTTGAAAGAGAAGGGTGCCTCTGGCTTAGACCACGCATGCCAAGTTACCAATTTGTGTAGGCTGCTCCAATGTTTGTGCAGCATTTACGGCACCAAAGATGAAAGGCTCTACAGAAGGGCAAAGTACCCTGCTTTTTAGTATTGCTACTTTTGTCTGCTTCTGAAAATGGGGTTAGGACTGGGCTGACGCTTTCGGTCTAGTGATGGCACCACGTAGCAGAACCCTAGTGTGTGGGCTGGAAGCAGAGACCAGACCAACATCCTGAGAGTCAGGAAAACACAGGAGATTTAAAGTCACTGAGGTTTTGGGGATGGCGGCTGCCTTGCCATTCTGCGTGGATGGGACGGGCAGCAAAGCCTCCAAGGACACATCCCGCTGGGAGCTCCATCTCCTCCGACCTCCATCTACGCTGGGAGAGGTGCCCAGGGGAGCGGTGGGGAGCAGGAGCAATCCTGTCTGCACAGCCCAGCAGATGTAGGTCAGCGGAAAGCCGTGCTGAGCTATTTTGGCCACAGCAGCAATAATCCCAAGTAGTCTGAGCAGTGTTTGTGTTACCGTCCCCAAGCGTGCATCCAGCCCTGCGTGCTCAGTGCGCACCAGGAGCGTGCCGATGGCGACCTGGGTCTGCTGCCATGGGCCAGGGTTGTTCTGCCTTGCCTGGAGCTTAGCAATGACTCCTCAAGTCACCAGTGCTGTGGGAAGGGGTGTCCCCTCTCAAAGCCCGGGGACAGGTTTCTTCAGCACCAAGGGGCTGAGCTAGAACCTGCACGCTCCTTGTAGCTGCAGCCTGGCCCCATCCAGCCTTTCCAAGTGCCTTTTGCTCCTTCACTGGTCTCAGCATGCGGCTGCGTGCCAAGAGAGCTGGTGGTCAGAGCAAAGGATGCTCCTGAGGGCCCTGGGTGTTAATTCGGCAGGTCCATCCAGGCTCTGCAGATATGGGCTGTCGGGCCTGCCCGTGCTGGCAGGTGGGCTGATACTCAGCAGGTCGCTTGTATTTTTGCACAGCAGGTTGAAGCCCCAGAAGAGACCAGGCAGCGGCACGTCCCAGCCGTGTGAGAATATCGTGGTCGCTTACTACTTCTGTGGAGAGCCGATCCCTTACCGCACCCTTGTCAAAGGGCGTGTGGTAACGCTGGGACAGTTCAAGGAGCTGCTGACCAAGAAAGGGAACTACAGGTAAGGGCATCGCCCCGCGTGCAGTATGGTGCCAGCAGACTGTCAGTGACCCCTGGCAGATGCCACTGCCAAGACGCAGCAGTGTTGCCCCCACCAAGGCAAAGGAACATGGTGGAGATAGGTCGGGGACTCCTGGAGGTCCCAACAGCCTTCCAGGGGGGCTCTTGCCAGGCATGCTGCACTGGCGATGTGGCAGTAGAGCCGTGGCTGTTGAAGAGGCAGGCTACAGGGACAGGGCGGATTGGGTTTTTTACCAGAAATGTCCTGCATCGTGGTTTGCACCTTCAGCAGAAGCTGCTGAGCTGCCTGCAGGGTACTGTGAGGTCCTGGGCTAGTGAGGAGCAGCATCAGCCGGTGCTCAGTCATGCTGTGAGGAGCCCTCCAATTTCCAGAGCCGTTTCATCTTCTCACAAACTTTCCACCAGTTCCCCCTTCGAAGTAGGAGCTGCCATGGCAAAGCTTGTACCGGCGCCTCCAGCCACTACTTTTGGAAGAGCTCTGAATGGGCTTGGGTTCAGGGCTGGAGCTCCTGAATGTGCCAGCATGGATCCTGACCACTCTTTTTTGCTCACAGGGTGAGGGCAGTGGAAAAAGTGTGGCCGCAGTTGCCTCCACAGGCACCATGAACTCAGGGGCTTGGAAGGGCTGTACCTGGGTTTGGGAACTGTGGTGCCCCCCATGACCATTCACCTGCTTTTTTTTTTCCTCTCTGCCCCCATGTTTTGGGTTTTTCAGGTATTACTTTAAGAAAGTGAGTGACGAGTTCGACTGTGGTGTGGTCTTCGAGGAGGTGCGGGAGGATGACACCATCCTGCCCATCTTCGAAGAGAAGATCATTGGGAAGGTGGAAAAGATCGACTAAGCTCCAGGGCTGCCGAGGTGTGAGGACAGGACTGTGAAAGACTCTGGGAACGGAGGAGAGGGCCTGGGGCAGATGCTGGCAGTACTACTGCCACAGGTGCCGGGCGAGCCCAGGGCAGAGGACGGCAGCCTGCTCCGGCACGGACCTGGGCAAGCTCCGGGTTGCCGGTGGACATCGTTTCACCTCGCGAACCTGCCAGTGGGAGCCTGGGCTCCCCTCTCCATACCGAATATAAGTGTAATGTAGCATTGTACAGTGCATTAGAAAGTGTAATATGACCTTGTTTACTAAAGCTGCATATTTTTGATATATTGTAATAAAAGGAAAATATTTCCAATGTCACAGTGCTCTTATGTAAATGTAAAACATACAGGTACTGCAGAACTCACCCAAAGTGTACAGCCATCCGTCAGACTCCGTCTGCTCCTCGCTTTCACAGCACCCTGCCCTGGCCCCCAGTCGTGGATGGCTTCGGAGCGCAGCCGGGGCAGAGCCGCTCTCCCCCCGCCGGCGTGGAAGGGGCAGCCCTGCTCCGGAGGGGCTGTGGTCCCAGCTCACCTCAGAAGATTATTGAGCCATTTGGAACGAGTCAGGGTCTCGCCTCCCTGGCAGTCTCAGCTGCTGGACATGGTAGGATGGGTTTTTTTCCTCCTGAGCTTTCTTGCGACCGAGTAAATCCTCGAGGGTTAGAAGGGTCAGAGCCAGCTCTCAGGGCTGGGGGCTTTCCACAGTGCAAGGACTGGCTCGGAGCTGGGGCAGCAGGCTGGATGCTGGCATCCCACAGCCCCGTGTGCTCATCCCCCTACCCCATGTGCCCCTGGAGAAGGGTTTGCTTCCCAGGAGGGTGCTGCGGGTCTGCAGAGTGCTGGCACCTGTGTGCCTGGCGCAGACGTGCCCAGGCCCCTGGTGCCAAGCTCTGGCTTTGGTCAGGGGACTCTTTTTAGGAGAAACATAATAGAGGAGGGAACTGATTAGACACTAAAACTGAGGACAAGAAATGTCTTTTTAGGAGTCCTGCGTCCTTTGTTGGATTCTGTGTCTCAGGGGAGGCAGCGCATTGCAGCCTGCTGCCGAGAGCAAGCGGGGGTTGTTGATGCCAGTTTGCGGGGCTTGTGTAGGGCCAGGTCACCCAGCGGGGCAGCCGGGGGCTCCTGGGCTTACTCGGACGCAAGAAAGCTGGGGGCTGTGCCGGTGCTCCCACCACCCTGCCCTCCAGTCTGCCTATCCCCTAGCCCGGGCCATACCCTGCTCCAGCTGGCCCTACCCGGCTGCAGGTCTGTGCCGGCTCCTCTGGAGTCCAGCCCTCGCCTGCCCACAGAAACCAGGGCAGCCCCCAAAGTCAGGGGGCTTCCATGTCAGCGCTCGCCCTGCCCTGCTCGCAACAGTTGGAGCTGCCGGGGACCCTGGGGCACCGTGCCAGGATGCGACTTACCCTGTTTTATATGTCACCGAGTGCCTTTAAAACATGGTTCTGTGACTTGCCTATACGCTACGTGAAGTCCAGCAAAATCCGCAATCATTTTCAGCCCGGGAACAGCGTTATGAGCGGTTTTCCTCCCTGTTTTTTTAAGTTCTGATGGTGTTGTGTCTGGTGAGGTTGTTAACATGCCCGGGATTTCCGTCTCCCCCTTTTTTTCTCAGGAGGTCCCCTGTAAATATGTACAGCGGCCGCGCAGCCCCAGCAACGTCTCCTCTGCATTCTCATGTGCTGACTTGTACAATGATCTTTTCAAAGGTACTTGGATAAAATGAAATAAAACCCCACATCCCACCGCCTGCTGCTTTCTTCCTTCCCCGCGGAGCAGGCAAGTGGGCCCCCGGCAGCCGGCTGGAGTGGCCGGAGGATGGGGCAGGTCAGGCGAAGGGCCTGGGCACATGGTGGGGCTGAGGCAGCCGTGGGCTGCCTGGAGCGGTGGTCGGGCAGGTCCTGGCCCCAGGGGACCAACACGTTGCCCTGGAGGAATCGCCCAGGGTCTGGGAGCAGCAGGCCCAGGGGAGAGGGGATGGTGCCAGGGTTTGGAGGGGATGCTGGGAGGGTCCTAGAGGCTGCGAACCAGGCTTAAGAGGAGCATGTGGAGCCCTGTGGTTGGGCTCTTCTTGCCTTCCCTGGCTGTGACAGCAGCTCCTGGGGCTCCCCTGGGGCTGGTACACGATTGTGGAGCCCTGGGGTGGGAGGGCTGCCTGTGAGCCACGAGGGAGAGACCCTGGCTGGTCCCCCCCTCACCTGCACGCCGGCAGCCCAGCACGAGGGGCCAGCCCAGCCGCAGGGCCGTGTCCTCCACAGCCTTGGCCACCCCGTGACATCGCAGGGCTGCCAGGATGAGCACTGCGGCACGCACGGGGCCATGCTGGCCCAGCACCCCCTTTCACGGGGGCCTAGGGCCAAGCTGCCCTGCGGTGGTGGGGGTCTGCCCATCGTCAGCCCTGCTCTGCCCCCAGGACATGTGGGTGCTCCCCAAGACGTGCACCCCACGGTGCTGGGGAGCCACAGACACAGACCAGAGCCCACATTGTTTCCAGGTTGTTTATAGCACACGCCCGAGCGATACAGGGCTCACAGCTCATCCCGGGATTCGGCTGTCCCAAGCGGACGGGGTTCCTCGCTGCCCGTGCTGTTCTCAGGGGTCTTGGGCACCTGGAGAAGGCAGCGGTGAGGCACAGACAGACACACAGCCCCTGCCTGTCCCTGTCCCTATCCCGCAGGATCCATCCCCCTGCCCAGCAGAGGCTCGGGGCCTCCCCGGGGTGGGTGGGGGTCCCTGGCCCTCAGGGGGATGGAGGGGGGACCTCACTCACCACAGGCGGCTCCTCGGGCAGCGTTCCCCCATTTTCCAGGAACTTGGAGAAGGTCTCCACATCTCTGGCGCTTTTGTACTCAACCATCTGGAGCAACAGGATGGAAAGGGGATGAGGGGTCACCCCATACTCTGGGTGCTGGCAGAGCCAGGGTGGCCCCATGAGTGCCCCCACCTACCTTTCTGCCCGGCCCTGCGGGGAAGTAGTGCAGGGTGGGGAAGCCTTTGATGGTGATGTTCTCCAGCTCGTTGGCCATGGCGTCCAACTCGGCAATGACGATGTCCTCGTGGTCCTTGTAGCGCTCGCCCAGCTCCTCCCAGGCAGCTGCCATCGCCTGGCAGTGGGAGCACCATGGTGCATCTGTGGGATGGGCGCAGTGCCGGGGGATGAGCCGGGGGCCCAGCGCTCTGCTGGGGTCCAGGTGCAGCATCCCCCAGGCGAGGAGTTGGTGACGGGGCTGGGGGCTGTCGCGGCCAGGTGCTGAGCCCCATGGCAGAGCTCGGGGAGGGCCGCGGGCAGCCCTGGCACTTACAGAACTTGACGAAGACGTTCTTGGTCTCATCAAATGCCACCTGCTCGAAGGTCTTACCCACCAGAACTTTAACGGGCCGTGTGTCCCAGTCTTCGGGAGGCTCCACGCTCATCAGGTGGGGCTGTGGGGACAGGCAGGATGGCCACAGCCTGGGCTGAGCAGTGCTAGGGCCCCATGGGGCACAGTGCAGGCCAGGGCAGGGGGCCCTCGGTGTGCAGCCAGGTGTGCTCCTATGCTGCCTTTGGACAACCTCTGCCCCTCTGCCACCATCCCAGCTCTCTTTGTCTCTACATCAATGGTCTTATGCCTCCTTTCCCATAACAATCCCCCAAATCCTCAGGCCTCGCAGCACGCGCGTCAGCAAGCAGGTGGGTGGTGTTCACCACACAACTGACATCATTAGGCTTCAGAGTTAACAGCCCACTGCTCACCGCAGGGAAGCATCCTTGGTACTGGCTGGCACGGTGCCACATCCCTCACCTTCACCTTGCCATCCAGCACTGCTTGGACAAAGGCGCGTATGGCTGTGTCCGAGAAGGTGTCCTGGTCCATCCGGTATTTGCGGTTGTTCTCCATCTTGACTAAGCGCAGGGTGGGGGCGTCGGCAGGTGTCAGGCCAAAGAAAGGCAGGACGTCAGCGCCATACCCGGTCACATCCACCACCACAAAGAGCACCTGGGCAGGAGATGGTGACACTGAGGCCGGGGTGCCCCACAGACACCCCCCCCCACAGTGGGACCTCCTCACCTTGCCTCGGAAGGTGCCAGCGGCCACCCGGAAGCCATCCCGCAGCGTCAGCTGCGCTGATGATGACTTGTTGAGGAAGAGCAGCATGTGGTGGGGGATCTTGGCACTGAAGATCTGGTCGGAGGTCTGAAGAGGAGGAGGAGGGTGAGGGGAGGGTGGGCCATGGCCCTTGTGGGGACGGGGATGGGGTTCACCATACCTCATTGGTGAACTCCATCACCAGTTCCAGGCTGTGGACGCGAAGCAGCTGGGTGAGCTCGGCTGCATCCAGCCCCCGCGCTGGGTCCACAGGGAAGTCTGTCCGTCCCTCGTCGAACTGCCAGGGTGGGGCCCATGAGGGCTGGGGCGGGGGGGGGGCCCCGCAGGCCCCCCCCCCCCCCCCTGCCACACCCTTACCTTTTTGAAGAGGCAGACGGTGTCAGCCGACAGCCCGTATGCCTGGAAGAGCTCGGCCGCCTCGGCTGCACCGAATGGCACGTCCACCATCTCACCAGCCACCTTGTAAAATGCCTGGGCTGCCTCGCCCCCCAGGTCCTGCGTAGCCACCCCATGAGCAGCCATGCTCACGGCCACGGCCCCCATCTGGCCCCCGCCCACCCCAGCCCACCTTGAAGAAGCCGACGACCACCAAGTCCTGGGAGCTGATGAAGGCGGCGGCAGTGTCGGCGTCCTGCAGCAGCGTGGCACTGGGGCCGGCCCGACGCCGCATCCAGTGCACGATGCCCTTGGCATCCATTTGGCCTGCCACGCGGAGCAGGGCCCCCACCGTCACCCTGGCCAACCCTCACTGGGCTGCTGCCCCCCACCCCACCCCATTCCACCCCACCACTTGCCATCAGCCCCCACCTACCATCACCCCACGCACCATCGCCACGCTGTCACCCGCCCGCCATCACCACCCTGCAGCTCCCCCCATCAGGACATTGCCAGCCTTCTCACCATCACCCCCTGCCACCCATCCTTGCACCCCAGCCGGCCCCAGCACCCATCGTGGCATCGCCCACGACAGGAGCTGTGGCCATCATGCTGTGCCACAGCCCTACCGGTGTAGGCGAGGGGGTGGGTGCGGTTGCCATCGCGGAAGAGCTTGAGCGTGGGGTAGGAGGTGATGCCAAACTCGCTGGCCAGGGCTGCCTGTGCCGTGGCATCCACCTTGCCCAGCCGTGCCAGGCTAGACTCGTTCCTCAGTGTGGCAGCTGCCTGGGCGAAGGCGGGGGCCAGCCGCTGGCAGTGCCCACACCACGGCGCATCTGCGGGCAGGGCACAGCATTGGAGGTAGGGACAGCCCTGGGACACCTTTGGGGTGTCCCCAGTCCCCAGGGTGGGCACAGCAAGCAGCCGGGGCACGTAACGGCTGCGTGAGGTTGTTGGGCTCCAGCTCGTGCCCCTGCCCACGTCCCCTGCACCAGGGCCCACGTCCCACAGCCCCACCATGTGTCCCACACCCCTGCAGCATGTCCTCCACCCCAGGCCTGCCCATGTCCCTGCTCCATGGCCCTGTGCCCATCCTGTGCCCTATACCCCTGCCCTGTCACAAGCCATGCCCCTCTGACCCACAGCCTTGCCTCTTGCCCCCCCCCCCCATCCTGGGACCCATTCTGCACCCATGCCCATAGGTCTGCTTCTGCCCACACCCACGCCCCTGGCCTGTACCCCCTGCCCATATTCCCTGCCCCATGGCCCTGCCAACACCGACCCCCCACATACGCCCCTGCCCACACCCCTGCCTGTGGTGGGGGCACTTACAGAACTCCACCAGCAGCAGCCGGTGCTCGCTCAGGGCGCGGGCGAAGTTGTGCTCGTGGAGCACCAGGACGCCGTCCTCCTCCTTGAGCTCATCTGAGAGCACTTCTTCCTTCTCCTCCTCCTCCACCACAACCTCCCCATCCTCCTCCTCACCCCCCAATGCCAGGCCCAGCCAGGCCAGCGACAGCACCACCAGCCAAACCAGCCGGGCCCCGCGGCCCCACATGGTGCCAAAGCCGGCGCCCGGGGGGGGGAGGACACAGATAAGGGCCCCGGGGCGGGTGGTGCCAGTCCCCTGGGGCTCGTGGCCCTCCGCTACTGGCTGCCCAGCACCACTGATAAGGCACTGGGACCAGGTGGGTGTTTTCCAGCTGCCCGTCCCCACAGCAGGACCTGGCCCTGCCAGCAGGACGGGACAGGCATATGGATATGGGGGGGGGGGGGGGCGGGCCGGCAGAGGCGTGGGGGGCACAGACCCACCCGTAAGAGACCAGTCTGTAGGGTTTAATGGCGATGGAAGAGCATAGCCTGCAACCGGGCGGGTAGCCGGGCACGGTGCCGCCACGGCAGGGTCATGGCCCCGGCCCCAGCAATGGGGATGCCATGAGAACCGGGCGGGCGTCGGTATTTAAAAAAAAACAGCAATTAAAAATAACTTTGGTTGCGAAGACCACGACTGCAGGTGCCCACTCGTTAAGGGACCCCCCCCACAACCCTTCACATGACGGGGGCAAGCACGGCGGTGCCGGCGAGGGGTCCCCCGGGACGGCAGGCACCACGTCCCCGAGCTGGCAGGTGGGGGGGGAGCTGGGGTGCGGTTGGGGGGTCAGTCCTCCCAGGCCTTCTTTATGCAGAGGCCCCACTCCCAGGAGAGATGCTCCATCTTGTCATCGTCGGTGACGAGGGAGCGGACGCGGTAGGAGCCCCGTGCCAGCCAGCCCCGCGGAGCCTCCTCCGCCGGCGTCACCACCTCGTACTCCTCGGCCCGCGGCGCGTAGCTGCCCACCATGAAGACGTCGCGGTCCACTGGGCAAGAAGGGGAGAGGAGGGACGGGTGAGCGGTGGCACACACCCCACCACCACCCCCTCCAGCCCCCTGACCCCACTCACCGGGCCGGCCCCGGCGGTAGGTGAGGTGCAGGCACCGCAGCCCACAGACGATCTCCCTGTTCACCTGCAGGCAGAAGGCAGGGGCACCATGGGTGTTGCCCTACGGCATGGTGCCCGCACCACCGCCCTGGGGACCCCTGGTTTTGGGGGGGTCACCTACCCGTCCTGACACCCCCCACCCCTCCAGGATCCAGCCTTTTGGTCAGGATTGGGCATTGAGCAGCATCAAGGGTGGCAGGGACCCCGGGGTGGCAGGGACCCCCAAGAGGGACAGAGATCCTGAGATGGCAGGGACACCCCCCAGCCCCCAGGAGGGGCAGAGACCTTCAGGGACCCCTGGGCAGGGCTCCAACGTGGCTGGGACCTTTGAGAGAAATAGGGACCCTGGGGTGGCAGGAACCCTCAAGAGGGACAAGGACCCTGGGGTGGCAGGCACCCTGGTGTGTCAGTGATGTTGGGGACAGCAAGTATTCCCAGGGTGGCAGGGACTCCAGGGTGGGCAGGAACCCTAGGGGCGAGGGGCAGATGCCCCAAGGCAGCAGGGACCCCAGGTGGCAGGGACCCTGGGGCAGCAGAGACCCACGGGTGGCAGCAGGAACCCCGTGGGACAAGGACCTCAGGGTGCGAGGGCAGCAGGGCTGCGCCCAGCCAGCAGGCACAGGGCACCACGCACCCGCCTCACCTTGAAGGACACCTTGACCCTGTAGTCCACCCCCTCCTTCAGCACGAAGGCCCGGCCCCGCAGCACCTCCAGGTCTCCTGCATGGGGAGATGGCCCATCAGCTCACTACCCCTTCCTCCTCCTCCTCCCCCACGGGTGCTCACACCACTCACCTGTCAGGTCCATGGTGATGGGCCCCGGCGCCTGCTCGCACATCAGGGTGAGCCTCGTCACCTGCACGTTGGGCACGCTGGCATCTAGGGACAAGCGGCAGGGCGCAGACCTTACCCCACCCGTGCCACCCCACCACCACCAGCACCTCCATGCCAGCACAGCTGGGAGCTGCCCACGCCCCCTGTAACAGCATGAAGGGCCACGGTGTCCATGGTGGGGGTGTTAGGAGCCAGCGAGTGCCGGGCAGCCCAGGCAGCATGCAGGAGACCAGGGGCATCTCAGGCCAGCCCCAACATTGGCATCGACGCCTTTGGGGTAAGACCACGTTTAAAGAAGTGCCCAGCCACGGGTATCTCCCGGGGTGTGATGCTCCCTGCCTTGGGAGCGGGCCAAGAGGAGGGGTGGGAGGCAGCACATGCAGGCAAAGGCGTCCCTCGAGGCAGGCACTGGTCTAATTCACCCCGACAGCCCAACCTGCACCCCATCAGCCTGCAAACACTCCCCCCAGCTTGCACACACACTGTCGTGCACCCCACTGGCTTTGCACGCACCTCACCAACCTCACACGCACACGTCCCCAGCGGTCATGCACCCATCAGCCAGTACACCAGGGTGCTGGGCCCGTTGGAGCACCCCAGCCTGGTCCAGGCCCCGCAGACACAGAGGGCAGCCCTGGGCTGGGGTGGATGCCATGGGGAGCGAGGGGGGGGCAATGTCTGGGCACCGACAGCTGTGCCACCCTGGGCCCCGCGGCTGCTCGCTCATCTCTGTCATCCCAATGAATTTCCCGGTCCCTTGTAACCGTTCCTATGGAAACTGCGGTGGTGATCCCGTAACCAAGGCAACCGGTCCCCGGGCAGCCGTTACCCTGTCGGCAGGGGGGTGCTGGGGTCTCCACAGGTGGGGGGGCACAGGCAGCACCCACAGGCGATGCCAGCGGGGACGCACCCTCCCTGATGGGGATGCCCCATGGGTGCTGGGGATGCCTGAGCTCCCTGCGCCCGCTGAGGCTGCATCACCGTGCTGGGGCGCGGGGGTGCTGGGGTGCCCAGCCCCGGCAGGCAGCCCCCTGCCTTACCCACGGCGGCAGGGATGGCACCCAGCAGTGCCTGCTTGTACTTCCGCAGGCTCTCGTCCCCCGGGTCCAGCTCCTGGATCTCCCGCAGGCTCTTCTTCTCTGGCGTCTTGTACGCCAGGGCCACGTCGGCATCCTCCTCCTCCTCCAGCGACAGCGTCACCCCCTCCTTGTCAGCCATGATGTCTGTGGGGGACAGGCAGTGGCAGTCCTGCCGCCCTGGGGACACCCCCCCACCCCCTGACATGCAGGCACTGGTGGGCGGGGGGTGGCCAAGCTGGGACCTGCCATGAATGGATGTGGGCAATCCCCCACGGGGCAGCGGAGTTGTCCCGCTGCTTGGGGCCGTGGGGATGCCGCCAGGCTCTCTGTCCCCAGGGCCTGGTGGCACAGCTGAGACCCGAGCTGTTGCTGCCGGCCGCATTTCCACACGGTCATGGAGCAAGACAAGCCGGTGCCTACGTGGTGTGCACAGTGCGGGGGTGTCCGCAGCCTGCCGCGGCCCGCAGGCGCCCTTCGTGCCCTGTCACCCAGAGGCGTCGTTGTCACCGCCCTGCGGCCCCCTCCAACCCCGCTGGACAGCCCCCAGCCCCAACCTCCCACCCCAAACCCAAAACACCAGCAGCTGCAGGGGAAAAAACAGCAGCTCTGGGGCAAACGGAGGCTGCGGTGGGTGCCAGGGGGCACAAGGGCAGGCGACGTCCCCACGGCCCCTGCCTCTGCCCTGCCCCCCCACCCTTCTGCCTGCGAGCCCTGAGCTCCCCAAAGGCCCTCCAAACCCCATCCCCGGGGACACGCTGGGGACACAGCCCGGGGCAGGGGCCTCCGCGCTCAGCCCCCGGGGCCGCAGGGCCAGCTGTGCGGGTCCCCGGGGCAGCGGCGGTGGCCCCGCTGCACCTCCGGACCCCGGCAAAGGCCCCTGCCCCCCGGCTGTCACGGCAGCGTGCGGCACCCGGCCACGCTGGCTCCCGGCCCAGGGATGCGGCCGCCCAAGGGCTCGCCCAGCCCCGCACGGGTGGCAGGACACGGCGGGGGCGCCG
>JAVJGG010000061.1:3466294-3493649 GCA_035590195.1 Aviceda cuculoides | reverse complement strand
GACCGGGCACCGCGGGGACCGGGACCGTGGGGACCGGGCACTGCTACTGCACGGGGCAACGCGGGCATCGGGGACCGGGCACCGCCGGCGGCACTGGCGTCGGGGTCGCCGGGGCCGGGTACCAGCACCACCCAGCGTACCGCGGGACAGCAGGCATCACCCCGGCCCCGACACCGCCACGGGGCACCGGGCACCGCCCCGCGCGGGGACACCCACGGGCAGCGCCCCGGAGCTGCGTGCTCAGCCCCTGCCCGCCCGCCCGGGGTGCTGCCGCAGCCCCGGCAGAGCTTGGTCCCCAAAACCGGGGCTCCCCTGCCCAGGGATGCCCAGAGGATGGGGCCCCACAACCTCCGGCAGCGCAACGCTCGCCCGGCTGCTGGGTGTCCCAGGTCCGGCTGCAGGGTGCCAGGCTGCCCCCTCTCCAGGCACGGGGCGCCCAGGTCCGGCTGCGGGGTGCCAGGCTGTCCTCAAGCTGGGCACAGGGTGCTCTGGGTCAGGGTGGGGGGAGCCAGGCTGTGCCCAGGCCCAGTGCCCCCGGCCGGGGGGCTGAGCGTGACGGGCACTTGCCCGGCAGATGGAGCGGATGATCGTCAGCATGCAGGACCCCGACATGGGCATCAAGATGAGGAACCAACGCTTGCTCATCACCGTCATCCCCCACGCCATGACAGGTGGGTCCCGGTGGCGGGGTGCCCCACAAGGCATGTGGGGTGGGGGAGGCGTGCGGGCGCTCCCCGGGTGGCTCTGCCGCTGCACCCAGCACCCAGCCCTGCGCCGCTTGCTTCCCCGCACCCGCGGGTGCTCAGTGCTGCAGCTGGGATCAATTATGCATCGGCTGAGCGGGGCGGGCGCTCGCTGGGGCGGGCGGCCCAGCATGTCCTTGGCAGGGCCCCCGTCACCCAGCGTGACCCCCTCGGCATCCGCTGTGCCGTGCTGGGGTGCCTCAGCCTGGGAACCTCCCCGTGCCCAGTCTGGGGGACCCCATGGCACTCCGCTAACGCTGCCTCGGTCCCCAGGGAACGACATCGTGGAGTGGCTTATCCAGAAGTACGGCATCTCCGAGGAGGGTGAGTGCCCCAGCACGGGTGGCCGGCACCGTGGGGGCGACTGGGACTGCCGAGCCGCCATGCAGCCCCTGCTTCCGCTCCTCCAGAGTCGCTGCACCTCGGCAACCTCATCGTGAAGCACGGCTACATCTACCCCCTCAAAGACCCCTACAGCCTGGTGCTGCGGGCAGACGAGTCACCCTACCGCTTCCAGGTGCGGCCCCACTGGCAGCGTGGGCACTGCCACAGCCTTGGGGCTCCCCCGGCTCGGCACCACGGCACCCCACGGCATCCACCTCAGCCTCTTCCCCCCCCCACCCCGCAGACCCCCTATTTCTGGACCAGCACCAAGTGGCCGGCCACGGAGCTGGACTACGGTAGGTGCCACTTGTGCCGCCGGCACCAGCACAGGCTGCAGCCCCTTCCCAGCCCCCCTGAGGTGCCGCCGCTCCTCTTGCAGCCATTTACCTGGCCAAGAAGAACATCCGCAGGCAGGGTGACCTGATCGAGCATGAGAAGGTGAGTGGTGCCCTCCTCACACCTGTGGTGATCTGGGGGAAGTCTCGGCTCACCCAGGAGCAGGGGCTCACCCACGGGGCAGCACCAGCTCTCCCTGTGCTGGAGCGGTGACGGGACCCAGAGCCAGGCCAGGGGCTGGGTGTCACGCCATGCCTACCCACCACAGGACAACTACAACCTCCTGCACAAGCGGATCAACCACACGTGGGACTTCGTGGTGATGCAGGCGCGAGAGCAGCTTCGGTGAGTGCAGGCATGGCCCGGCACCGCTGCACCCTGGGGAGCCGCTGGGGATGGAGCACCCTTGGGTGCCAGGGCACGCAGGGTGCCAGCACCTCCCCGCTGCCTTTGCACGGGCAGGGCGGCCAAGCAGCGGCGGAAGGGCGACCGCATCGTCATTGACTGCCAGGAGCAGGCGTACTGGCTCGTCAACCGGCCCCCGGTGAGGATGGGTTGGGGGGGCGAGGGGTGCTGGGTCGGTGGGTGCAGCCCTCTGGCACCAGGCATGGCCCGGGGAGCGGGGCTGGGGAGCGCGGGGGGTTCCCGCCAGCCCCCGGCACGATGCTCTCATTGCAGCCGGGAGCCCCCAACGTGCTGGAGCAGGGCCCCGAGCGCAGGAACTGCCACACCACCCGTGTCCAGCTGGTGAGTGGGGGGGGCCGGGCACCCCTGGGGCTGCTGGCGGGCACAGAGCACGGCCCCCCTGCATGTGCCGAGCTGCCCCGGTGGGTGCCTGGCTGCCCCTCCCCCTCAGGCTGTGCCTGTATTTTGGGGGGGCAGGGAGCCCCATCTCTGCTAACATCCATGTGTCCAGCTTGTCCCCCCGCCCTGGCTGAACCAGGGGGGCCGTGTGTTTGCCCGTGCACCCACCGCCCCTCCATGCCAGCACCCCTAATCCCCATGGAGCAGCCGCACTGCTGGGAGCCCTGGCACCCCGAGGTGCCTGCAGCCACCGCTGGGCCCTTCCCTGTGTTGTGGCCCCACTAACACTGCCCCAGTCGTCCCCCCCACCCCAGCCTGTCCTCACTAACCACCCGCTTTCTCTTCTCTGCGCCGTGTGCCATGTCCTGTGCCCACGTAAGTGTCACTAACTCAGGGCCGGTGCCACGCTGGGGTGGGGGGTGGGGGTGGGTGGATGCCGGGGTTGACCCCACGAGGGGTGTGGGGATGAGGCTGGAGACCACGGGGATGGCCATGGGATGCCGGGACGAGGATGGGGGCTGGATGCCTGGGTCCTTGCCCAAGATGGTGACGGCAGGGCTGGTGGGCACGATGTCCCGGCCCACTATGTCCTCACCGAGCCCTGCACATCTCTTGCAGACCAAGAACATGGATTACTACAAGCGGGAGGTGAGTGGGGCGAGGGGCTGGGGTGGCTCCTGGGGACATGGGCATCCCTGACATCTCCCCTGCGCCTGGCCCCAGATCGAGTACTGCAGGAAGGCCATGGCCAGGACCAGGGTGAAGTCCTCCATCTGCCTCGAGGGGTGAGTGACTGGCAGCTGCCCGGTGCAGGCAGGGTCCCTGTTGGGGTGACAGGGGCACCCACATTCCTGCGGACAGCTGCTGGCACCACAGTGCCTGTGCTGCCATCACCCTTGGCGAGGAGCAGAGCCAAGGCTCCATGGTCATCTCAGAGTCCAAGCACGGCCCCGCAGCGGCTGGGGCCGGTGGCAGTGGTGGGACAGTGGTCCTGGCCACCTCGAGCCGCTGCCCCTGGCAGGTACATCAAGTTCAATGAGCAGTACATGCCCCACGACCCCATCATGTCCGGCTGCCTGCCCAGCAACCCCTGGATCACGGATGACACCACGTACTGGGCCATGAATGCCCCCACGTAAGTGCCCGTGGCGGGGGGCTGCCAGACCCTGTTTCCCCCTCTATCCCAATACATGGGGTGCAAGGGCGGGATGGGGTCATGGCTGCCCCGACACCAGTGTTGCCCGCAGGGTGCAGACCCCCACGAAGCTGCGTGTGGAGCGCTGGGGCTTCAACTTCAGCGAGCTCCTCACTGACCCCCTGGGCCGGGCACAGCTCCTCGACTTCCTCAAGAAGGAGTTTAGCGGTGAGCAGCTGCAGCCCTGCACCCCCTGACCCATAGCCCTATCCCAGCACGCCCAAACCCATCATCCCATCCTGGCACTCCCAGACTCACCAACCTGTCCCAGCACCCCCAGACCCACCACTGTGTCCCAGTACCACTTAATCCACTGCCCCGTCCTGCAACACCACACCCACTGCCCCACCCTGCCATCCCAACACCCACCACCACATTCCAGCACCCCTTGACCAACCTGTCCCGGCAGCCTCTGACCTCCCCACCACATGCTTGCACCCCCTGACCCACCGCCATGTCCCAGTATCCCTGGACCCACCACCCCACATTGCAGCAGCTGGCTCCGTACCAGGGGGTTTGGCCCCACAGTTGGCTGGGCCACGGGCCCAGCAGCGATGGCCTGGGGATGATGTCCCCATCCCCAATGCCATGTCCCCCTCCTCAGCTGAGAACCTGAGCTTCTGGGAGGCGTGTGAGGAGCTGCGCTATGGGGAGCAGTCCCGCATCCCCGAGATCGTGGACTCCATCTACCAGTGAGTGCCAGCGGGGTGAGGGTTTGGGGGGAGGCCAAGCCATCACGGTGCTACGTCCTGCTGCGGGGCCGGGTGCTCACCACCGGCTGCGACTCCCCAGGCAGTTCCTGGCTCCTGGGGCCACGCGCTGGGTGAACATTGACAGCAAGACCATGGAGCGGACGCTGGAGGGCATCAAGACGCCCCACCGCTACGTGATGGACGATGCCCAGATGCACATCTACATGCTGATGAAGAAGGTGAGGTGCCCTGGTGAGGGCAGGGCTGGGCAAGGCAGGGCAGGGCAGGAGCCTGACACTTCTGCTCTCCCAGGACTCCTACCCACGGTTCCTCAAGTCGGAGCTCTACAGGAACCTCCTGGCCGAGGCTGTCATCCCCCCGGAGACCAAGAAACGGTGAGGGCAGGGGCCGGTCCCCCGTGGTGCTGGGCTGGTCCCCCCCAGTGCTGACCCCGCTCTGCCCACAGGGTCTTCCCCTTCATGCGCAAGCAGCGGCACTCCAGCCCCAGCCCGGCCCTGCTCCTGCCCGCGGGCGATGCCGAGGACAGGAGCAGGGGTCCCGCAGCTGCCCCCGTCCCCGAGGAGGAGAGCTGAGGGCCCCGGTCCCCCTCCAATGTGG
Organism: Aviceda cuculoides; assembly: GCA_035590195.1. Classification (NCBI taxonomy): domain Eukaryota; kingdom Metazoa; phylum Chordata; class Aves; order Accipitriformes; family Accipitridae; genus Aviceda; species Aviceda cuculoides. The sequence continues at coordinate 3,488,877 of JAVJGG010000061.1, read as the reverse complement.
GAACCCCCTGGCACCCTCCGGCTCGGCCGCAGCCCCCCACCCAGCACACCCAGCCCCGCCGCAGGACCCTGCCGGCAGTAGCACTGAAGGAGAGAAGCCATATGAATGTTACATCNNNNTAACCACCCCCCAGGGCCAGGCTGGCCCCGCTGCAGCCCCCACTTATATCCCTGCACCCCCTTCTCCCTCAGAGAACCCGCACCCAGCCGGCCTGGTGCTGGGTCACCCCTCCTCATGCCCCCCCACCCCGGGCACAAGACAATAAAGCCCCCATGGGGAAACGCTGTGACTCCCATGGTTTTTGGGGAGGGGTGACCAGGGAGGCAGTTGCAGGGTGGGGGGTGCACATGGCGGTGGCCACTGCTCTGGGCTGGATTGTGTCCTGTCCCCTCCCTGGGCTGGCAGCAACCCCCTCCCCTGCCTGCAGCACCTAGCCAGGGTGCAGACCCCAGGCAGGGGACGACGACGACCAGGCACATGTGCCCATGGCACAGCCACGACCAACAGCCCTTCTTGCTCTGAGGGGCGAAACCAGACCCCGTTGGCAGCCCCAGCTGCCCTCCTGCCATGGCTGAGCTGGCACCCAAGGCACTCAGTTACCCTGCTGCCACCGGTGCACCCATGTACCACCCCCAGAGAGGACAAAAAGGCCTTTTGAGCAGGGCCAGAGGTGCCATGGGTCAGCAAACCTGGGCTGCAAGGGCCCCACGGGCTGGCAGTGGCATGCAAGGAGCAGAGCTGGCAGCTGAGCCACTCTGCCTGCTGGTGGCCTATTAATCTGAGCAGAGGGCAAGGATCTCGTCAGGATTATTCTCTTCACGGGAGCCAAGCCCCAGCTGTGGGGGATTAACGCTGGTGGTTATATAAAGGAGAGGGGGGCTGGTACCCGCCAGTGCTCAGCCTTGGACCTCAGCCCACCACCCTGCATGCACACAGGGACCCGCAGAGCAGAGCACACCGGGGACGTCCCCAGCCCGCAATGGACTAAGCAGTGCCAGCCTGCACCCCGGCTAACAAACAGCATGGACGCTTGGGATGCTCAGGACTGCGGCATCCTTCCCTGCCACAGAGCTCGGGACTCCTGGCACAGAGCAGGGGCTATTTTTCAGCTCAGTGTTGGGGCAAACAGAAGGGCCTTGGGGCAGAGGAAGCTGCAGGAGCCTCGGTCACAGGATGGAGCTTGGGACCTTGGCACTGGCAGCCACCAGGCAGCGACAGATGGTCCCATGCTCCAGGAGACAACACCTGCCACGTGGCTCCCTCCAGCTTGATCCAAATCCAAGCCCCAGCATGAGATTTTCATGCTGATGGACTGCAGCAGGAATCTGGGGTGTAAAACCAGGTCAGGGAGCCCCAGGCGGGGGGCAGGGATGGGTTGGCCCAGCTTGGTTATCTAACTCCGGCCTCCCTCCACATGCTCCCTTCTCCCGGTCCATCACCTGGTCCATCACCTGCCTGCAGCGAGACAGGGCAGAGCTATGGCCAGCTCAGCCATCAAAGCATCACCAAGACACCTGGATCCCTCCCAAAAAGGGGGGTTTCTGCCTTCAGGAAGTCACACAACGGGCTGCCAAAAAAATCCCAAAGTCTTGCATAACCTCAGCTGCAACAACAAAAGCGTGGCACCATTTACAAACAATGCAAAAGAGAATTTATTGAAACCATTCTGGTTAGACCAAGTCCTATAGGGAACAATTTGCAATAAGTTAAAGAACCAAACCAAACAGTCTTAGTGTTAAAAAACACACTAATACATAACGCAGTGATATATGCCATCATCACCCATCTGAGTTATAGAATCAAGGCACAAAGTCATTCATTAAATACTGCAAAAAAACAATTACACAAGGAAATAAGCTGGAAAAAGGACTTGTTTTGTTAAGAAGGTGCTGGTTTGGCACTGATGCATTTAATTGAGCTGCCACAGGGAAATCTGAGTTTCCAAAGTATCTGGAAACATTAATGTACAACTTAAAGCCAGAAAAGCCCCCCAAAGCCAAAAAAACAGCTCTCCTGAAGGAACATTCAGTGTGCCTATGGGAAAGGTCAGGTCTGGGTAAGGATCAGAGGACGGAGAGCACCGAGACTGTGTGACTGCAGTGAGAACACAGCCCAGGCAGCTTGCTCCCTGCCAGGGGAATTTCAGTGGGATGCAATCCGCATCCAACACTCAGATCAGACCAGCATGCAATCCTGGGGCTCCCACTGCCCAGCTCCCACAGCCACGCTCCCACCTCTCCCCCAGCCGGCTGAAGGGCAGGCTGAATCCGGCCCTCACAACTTGGGTTCTGCAGCGCTGGCGCAGCCTGTGATCCCTGCAATGCTGCAACGCTGGCACAGGGGCTTGCAGGGCTGCTAGGCTTCAGGTCTTTATGGTGCTGACCAAAGAGGTGACTTAAGCTAGAAGGGGACACAGCAGGGGAGCCTCCCTGCACCCCCAGACTTCCTCAGAAAACAGCGTGGAAAGAGAGGAAGAGAGGGGGAAGCCAACCATTTTGAGTTCAGGGTGCATCGGGGGTTGTGGAATGCTCTTGTGGGAGCACTCCCAGCTTCTTGCACAGCCCAGATGCCCCAGGACTGGACCCCACTACCAGTGCACCTCTGCAGAGGCCAGCAGCACTCATCCTACATGGCTCCCTTGACTGCCCGAGCTACTGGTCACAGGGCAGAGGGTGCCAGGGCACCCTTTAGGCAACTACCAGGCCAGCTGAAAGCAGGAGGTAAGCGTCCGGGCAGACCACTGATGCTGCAGTTCATTTTGCTGCAAGGCTGGGAGAGCTGAGGCTGTGGGCATGAGCCTGGGTGACACCAGCTGCCTGAGCCAGCAGCTGCCCTGCAGCGGGTTAAAGCTCAGCAGTTGCCACAAGAGCAGAACTGATGCCCAACCCTACACAACCCAGCATTAAGTTTCTCATCCTACAGTATTTTTACACACACCCCAATATGAGACTAGGCAAGGGAGGGAGGCACTGGCCAACCCCCCAGCCCAGCACTGCAAAACTTGGGAGAGGTTATCTTTAGGGTGTGTGTTTTCCGTCCACCTTCCTCTCACCAGTCAGATGGATGCCCAGCAGTGTGGGGACAGGGCTCATACCTCAGTGCGGCTTGTGTGGAGACCGCAGCTTTCAGGACCAAGCAGCGAATTCAAATAATTTTCCAGGCTTTGCACCTCACTTCTACAGTCCACACTGGTGCCCACCAAGGAACAGGGCAGAGCAAACACACCACACTATGGAGGTCTCCAGGGGAGACATCATCTTCACACAGCAACCTGTCCTATTCCCTCGGGCTACCAGGCTGGACAGAGAGAACGGCACCCAAAGATCCTCACCCAGCATCACTTCGATTCCAAGGGCAGGCAGGCAGCCCAAAGCTCTCTCTGGAGCTGTGCTGCAAAGAGAGCTTGTGTCGTTTCCCCACGTGGCTCATGCCTGTCTTACAGCCTGCCCACCTGCTGGCAGAGGGGACAGTGCTTGGAGAAGGTTCTTCAGCAGCTACAAGGCTGAAGGAGTATTTGCAGGGCAGCTGGCATTGCCACTTGGGTACAGGGCTCCCCGGAACGGCAAGCCCAGCTCCCAGGATTGGTTAAAGTGCAATTCTACTCTGAAAAAATGTCCTAGATCCTCTGGCACACCGAAACCAGCAGGAGAGGTGGTGTCTGTACGGGCAGGGACCAGCCAGCCTGGGCTTAGGGTGGATTTCGTATCTCCTATAATCAGACTGGGGGCAGGGAGGAACATTGATGCACAAATCAGGTGGGAGACCAGCTCCCTTTCTCTGTCACCAATGCTGCCCAGCCTGGCTGGAAAGGAAGCACCAGAGGAGACAGAAACAGGTAGGCTCCTAACTGCAGAGTAGGGGACATGGAGCTGTTCTTAGGAGAAAAGGTCATTTTCTAAGTACAGTGACACTTTAACCTGTGCTCTGCTGGCCCAGGTAACACCTAGCCACATCATCAGTCACGACTGGGGTCTATCACTACACACATCCCATCACTACTGAAGCAGGGGCCCAAATCCAGGAGAGGGCAATTGCAAATCAACCTGCAGCTAAGCAGCTCTCCCGCAGCCAGGAGAGCTGACTTGGAAAGGAAATCTAACACCACACATCGAAGCTCCACTTCTCACACAAGCACCCAAGAAATAATGAACTCCAGCATCCCCAGCGAGCACGTGTTTTCCTCTAGTCAGCACAGTTCTGCGGGCACAGAAGGATCAAGGGGAAAGCCCTCTTCCCTGAGCTGATGACACTTCAGTGGTGGCCAAGCAGTGAAGTCCCATCAGCTTTGAGGACAGATGCACTGGCAGCTGCCCCCACAGCCTGGGCATCCCCAGACACTGGAGTGCTTCCCCGCCAGCCACACTTTGGTTTGCAGATCGAGAAAGGTAGCTTCCCATTTGAATCCGTGATCTGGGTTTGGGAAGAGCACGGCTGCAGAGGAGAGGCAGCTTGGAGACGTTTGGCCCAGGGCAGACTCTCCCCCTCCCTCGGCAAGCTCACACTCGGCTGTGGAATCGCATCCTGTAGAGGCGGTCCCGGACATACTGCTCGCTGTCCACAGCCACCTGGCTCAGCCAGATCACCCTGCTCTCGGAGACATCCTCCTTCAGCTTACGCTTCATCAGAGACACTGACCCTGGCTCCTCACTGGGTTGAGGTCCCCTCAACAGCACATAGCAGGCATGACGGCTCCGCTCAAACAGTGTGGCTGTAACGCAGAGCAGAGGGAAAAGCTTGACCTAAGGTGTCTGTGTTCAGACTGGCCACCAGACCCAACACAGAGTCCAGGAGGTACCAGAAAGCCAGTGTCCTCCTGCACCTCCTTGTTGGAGGGCTGGAAGGAGAGGACTTACCATTGAATGCAATTATTTGGTCTGTGCTATTGCGGAGCTCCAACAGGACATTAGTGTAGGAAGGATGGAAAAGATACAGCTTCTGGAGAGGAGCTCTGGATCTCTGCAACCAACAGGACAGTATCAGGACATGGACCCACACGTCATCCCAGAGACAATGCCAGAACCAGGCTCAGCTTCACAGAATACATCCAGTCAGATACTTGTCCACGTCAGCCCAACTCATCCTGTCTGATGCCACTAGTACTAGCGTTGGGATTTTGCTTACTGCTTGGTGCTCCTCCCCGCCACCTCAAGTTTCCTGCAAATAGCAGACCTGTCTGCTACAGGCAAGAGACAGATTTTTGCCTTAGGGCTGGTAGAGTTAGCGAGGAAACCACAGGAAGCTCAGGTGGTGCTCAGGCATCCTCCAAGACACAACCTGTCACTTACACTGCCAGCCACTGCCCCAGAGGGCTCTGTTATGCAGCTGAGCTGTGTATTGAGGCTGCCAGAGACTGCCTTGGCGCAGAAAGAGGATATTCACATGGCCACGGGAGATCACTGAGTGCAGTACTGCTGCGGGAGGCTCCCGGACAAACAGCAGTAACTTCAGAGGTACCAAGCCAGCAGCCTTTCACCTCGCCAACAGTACCACACCAAGGCAGGGCTCTGGACAATCCAGTGACTTTGCTCGTAGAGCCACTAAGTCCCTTTTCTCTACGTAACCAGGCTGAGGATGACAAAAGCTGCTGGTGTCACCACCAGCTGCTAGCAGTGATACCGCTATGGACACTATGAGGACCCAGTAGAGACCAGACCACTTACAGAGGTTTGCCTGCTTCTAGCAGACCAGACTGGTCAGAGACCCCACACCCAGTACAGGAAGCTGCAGTGTTAGTGGCACAGACAAATGCAAATGTGAACACCGGGAGAAGGGGTTAGTTTCACCTAATTCTGGCCCAAAGTCCGGAGAACAGCAACCATTCAGCACCACCGCTCACCGTTTCATTTCCTGGCACCTGGTATTCACCCCAGATGAGGAAGGTGGAGCGGTGATCAGCAGTAGAAAGTGTGGCTGGCCCAGGGCTCTCTGCTCTCGAGTTCAGCTTCAGGTCCCACTGGACTGCTCCAGATCCACTCTCAACAATCACAACCTAGTAGGGAAGAAAGAAAAGGAACTCATACCAGAGAGGTCTAACAAGCCATGAGAGAGAAGTCAAGTCAGCTGTCTGTGCCCCACACTGTCTATGGGAACAAGTATCTGACACATGGGAAGATGAGGAAATACTTGAAGCTGAGCATCACAGAGCTGTGAGACCTGGGGCAGGCCATGCTAAAGTCACAAGTTTTGCAGCTATTTCAAGTGGTTCAAAGCTCTGTCATTGAACCTTCTTACTGAGAAGAGAATTAAAGTGCCTGAGCCAGCTTCAATAACCTGTTGAAAGAGATCCTTTCCCAGCCTAAAGCTTCCTCAAATCAGCCAGAGTGAACACATCCCACCAGCTGTCCTTGACTTAATGCCTGCTTGAGCTGTGACATGCAGAGAAAAGGGAAGTTAAAAGGAAGAGATTTCAAACCTTCTTCCTGTTGGGTCCAATTTCACTCTCAAGGACAATACCAAGAACATCGGGTTTGTAGTAACCAAGCAGCGGCTCACTAAGGGAAAGAGAAGGGACAGATCACAACACACCCTGATGGCACCGGCATACCTTGTTCTTTCAGAGCAGCCTCTATCCTCCCTCAAATCCTGTGGTAACAGACTTGACCGCTACAATGTTAGGTTAGCCTGGTACCACTCCCAACTCTGAGCCCAGTCCTAGGACAACCGTATCACAGCAGGCACAGAATGAAGAATCAAAGCTTGGGCTCCTCCACTATGAAGCGGCACCTGACATTTGCTAGCAGAGGACACACAACACAATAAGCATGATCCAGATATGACCACAGACCAGGCTCCTGTGTTTCAAATAAATAAATAAATAAATAAAATAGCGCCTGCCAGGACACTGCTGTTGCTGGGAGCCTGGAAATGCCACATACAGCCCACATTGGTAACACTACCTCACAACACGGGACACATTGAGGGTCCACAAAGTCTGAAGATTTTGTGCATTGATTAGCGTAGCCATCTCTGAGTTTACAACCAAGATGTTCTCCCGTGATCGCCCAGGAATTTTTGCCAGGTAACGAATGTCTCCAAAGCTGACAAAGGACAGAGAAATGATTAAGCTTTCTAGACTGTGGATGGTTTTATTGCAGGGTTTTGTTTTTTTCCCTGCACAGCAAATGCAAGTATGAAATCCCAGCCTGCTTTCCCTCCTTTCCAGGCCATCAACATCAGCCCTCTCTCCGGGCTTTGGATGTGCTCCTAGTCCAAAAGCCATGTAGCCAGGAAAGAACAAAGCCACACCAGGCCATCCTGTCAGGAACACCAGTACCCTCCACACCACCAGCAACCAAGACATAATCTCACACCTGAGAAGGGATAAGCGGTGCGTGGTGCGATCAATGTTCTTCTCCCACTGAGGATCTTGCTCAAGGCTGGGAAGCTTAATTTCCATCCCAGTTGCTGCACTGTAGAGATCTTTCAGGGAATATGCATAGAGAGAGTTTTCTGTAAAAAAAAAAGCAAGAATGAGGGAGAGAAATTATCCTGCCCTTGTTCTGAACTCTACGATTTTCTAGATCTGGCAGGTCAACTGTATTTTTAGGGTTTGCATCACAGAATTTTAGTGGCATTATGAGACTCAAGCCTGCTTTTGAATGCTTTTAACATCTTTATCTGTTCATAATCCAAGTGTTCCACAGTAGTCATTTGCTATAAATGACTACTTAAACCTTACATTCTCAACATTTTTAAAATAAAATTACTACAGTACGTAACAAACCTTAGCTTAAGCAGAAGCCCCCCCTTCCCTTGGTCTTGAATAGCTCTTTTGCTAGGTGAAAGCATGACATATCTTATAAGAATGCAAAACACTCTTTCAGACAACTGTTTAGTAATCCTGATTTCACAGTTATCATCACTCTTTCAGACTGAATTCACAAACAGAACTGTACCTGTATAGAAAAGGAAGTAGTAGGAAGAGTCCAGGTTCAGCCTGATATAGCGAGCTTTCCCATCCACGTTCAGGCTTCCAGTGGAGCCGATCTGTTTGCCATTTTTCCCTGAATGGATGAAGGTCTTAATCTACACAGCGAAGGGATGAAAAAAAAAAAAAAGAAGGTTAAAGCTGCATCGCACTGTTACTGCTCCAACTCGAGTGTTTCCCAATGCTTCTGAGCAGCTGGTACTGAACAGCAGCTGAATGGGAACAGCATAGGCTCGGATGAAAAGTCTCTCCCTGGTTTTGGAGGTGTGGGCACAAGTTAGATGATCCCTCCGCTGTGAATACTTTTGCAAGTTTGAAAACCACTTACAGCACAGCCACTTGCCCCGAGATTTTACTACCTCTGCCAACCACCTTCTCTGCAGGCTGGGACCGCTGAACAGCAAGCTCCAGCTCTGCTAAGAACAGCAAAGATCGATTCAAGCCTACTGAGCAGTCACAACGATGGAGAGGACCTAAAGGCAGAAACAAAGCAGCATATGGACACAGGGGAAACTTGGCTTCACACAGTAGCTCTGCTAAATATTTTAAGAGCCCTAATCTACTCCTCCTAAGGCTGACATGAGTCCAAGGGGATAAAAAAGCTGACAGGTTTCTTTATATTCTTTGTGCAGGGTAACAGAATCCACTAAAAACATTTCACCCAGGAGAATAAAGGATAAAATCAGGATCAGATTCAAATGTCTGGGCAACAGTCATGGTCTGGGGAGAGCAATGAACACTAGGGAAAAGAGAAACATCAGACTGCGAGAAACAGCATCCATCAGAGATGCTGAGTCAGGCAGGAACCCTTCCCTCTTCCTTGAGAGGGAGGGACTGGGAAAGAAGGAAATCTGCTGCTCTCAAAGTGAATCTGGAGAGTGTGGCAGGTGAATAAGGGATAGAGTTTGCTGGGGAGAATGAAGAACACAGCTGGAGAGGGAGAGCAAAGCATCCACCAGCTAGTCCCAGCCTCCTGCACTGGGAGGAGACATATACCAGCTCTCGTAGATCAGCTTCACCTTTACTCACAAGCACTGGTTCAGCAGCTGCCCCGGGACAGTAACAGCCAAAGGTAGTCATACAGCGAATGAGAATACACACCACCTTATTCACTGCATTGCTTAATACTTCTGTGTGCTGCTACAGGTGATGTATCCTGAAAAACACCATATTTTCCCGGGTGCATTTGTGCTGAAGCTTGCAGCAGGTAGGGGTCAATAAGACTCTCAGAAAAAGCTGTCATCTAAACCCTCTGCACACAGACCCTTCCCCACAGACTGCTCAAAGCTCTGCCATTTCAGGAAACAGCAGTATAATGTAATGTTCAACTTCAGCCCTTGTTAGCCAGCCCTTGTTAGCAACAAAGCTAATTTACTTAAGTTCTGAATCTCCCTGCCGACGAGACTGTCTTCTTCCAAGCTGCAGAGCTCCACCCAAGCTCCCTATGTTTTGCATGATTCTCAAAAAAGAATGTACTTTTACTTAAGTTGACAGAGTGCTTGCCAAGTGCAGAGGGAGGAAGAGATTTCATAACAAGATAGCTAGAGAGGTTAAATGGAAAACAAATCAAAAGGCAGTCCTGCAGAACAGAGACTACATTCAAACATTCCTTGGCCGCCTACAATTTTAAAAAAAAAAAAAAAAAAAAAAAAAGTATTGAGATACCTGGGATAGCAAAAGCAAGGAGGACAGAATACAGAAAAGAAATGTAGCAGTCGGAAAGGACAGAATTTCTGATGACTCTGGTAACAACGATGCTTTAGACAGCAAAACGCTATTTGCTTCTGGAGGACTCTGGTATGAGGACATGGGGCTCTCACTGCTCCCATCAGACTTACAGGGAACCGTAACTTTTGTATGCTTTAAACAGGACAGACTGCGCATGCAGATGATGCTGTACAACTCAATCATGGATGCAGATGTTTTAGTATAAAAACACTTACAGCTACCTGACCTTCCCCCTCTAAGAAATGGGAAAAGCAATATTGGAATGGAGATAACACAACTAGCAGCTATTTCACTAAATGAACCCAAGTCAGAATTAACCAGTGCAGTGACACTAGGAAGAGAGCCATGCAAAGCAGACCACAGGCTGCAATATGAAAGGTATCAGAAAAGGGCAGTGGTGGTACAAAAGCGCTGGCTGTCAGTCGTGCTTTGATCTAAGAGGCAAACCTGTCAGGGTTTGTTCACTTCCACTTCTCTGAGCTGAGTCCCAGAATACTGCAAGCTCATCTAGCCTAGGCTCACTCCAAACACAGCTCAGGAACATGCAGTGAGGAGCGCCCACTGAAAAGGGGGAGGGATTTCTGACTGGCTTTTTTCTTTTTTTTTTTTAAACCATAAAACACTTGCATTGATTTGGGAGTACATCTCTGCAGGGTGGGAAAGAACCTACCTCAAACCCACAGACAACAGAGGCCCCTGGACACTTCCTCTTAGACCACAAGATCGAAATAAATAGCATTCCTGCCATCCCCTGTGGTCCAGCCACTGGGTTTTTCATAGCTTCAGAGTGACATACCTTATCTCTTGTAGCAATAAAGATTATCAGATCCTGAACTCCATCACTATCCACATCTGGAATCACCGACACAGGAGTCAGCACAGTATAATTAGCTCCAAAGTCATTAGACTGTCTCCACCGAACTTCCCCTAGAAGACAATTATTGGGAAACATTCACTAAAATGCACTTTAGGTTGAAAGGCTTTTAACGCCCCTGCTCCTCGAGGTAACTTTGCAGTAGCCAGCCATTTACAGATGATCAGCACTGCAAACCAGCCACATTTATGCTCATCATGGGGTACTTTGCTGTATTTCAAATGAGTCCCAGCATCCATCCACAATTTCAACTTATATTGGAAAGTAATTCTAGCTGTCTGCACCAATGCACCTAAACATTCTAGGCACAAATCAATTCGCGGGGCACAGCTTGCTTTTCTTGCACCTTAGGTTAACAAGCTTCCATGCTCATGGCGGGGAGGATCCTTTTTTTGTGATCTAAAATCTTGCTGCTGTGTACTTAAATCTGCACAGACATTTTAAGACCATAAAGCAGCTAAATTCTGATCACAGTGTTGCAGCTACTCCAGACAAAACCTTTTATGCTGCAACTTGCCTCCTGCAGATGTTCCTGCAGATGTTCCATGCTGACACGACCAGCCGCAACTCAGTTCACATCCCACCTCTCCCTTGTCCAAAGAACACGCACAGCACATTCAAACTTGTTTGTAAATAGAGGTAGCAGAGTTTTGGTTTTTAAAAAACAGTATTTGTGTTGTGGGGGAGTTTTTCTTCGGCAGCTCCAGGCCACTTGGGTGACTTTAGTCCATGCACTCTGCCCAGGGCTGCTGGCCACTTTCCAGTCACTGCCCAGTGGAATCTGCAGTGGAATTTGGGGCGGGGAGTTGGGGGGAAGACCAGTGGGGATTTTTCTTTTTAAGGAAGACTTAAGTGACTAACTAGGTGCTCAAAAGGGAAATTCTTACCCTCCCCTTTAAACAGTATCACAGACAGCAATTATCATTTCAGGAATGCAAAGTAATCATCTGTTCTTTGTCAGGAAGGCAGTTGCACTGAAGGTCAAGGAATAACTTACTACCTGACCCCGTCTGCAATAATTTAAGGCAGGCTGTATTTCCAGTAGGATTCCTTCAAAGCTTTTGAAGCTACTGAAACACTGAAAAAAATACTTGGATTTGTTACTATGACAACAGATGTGAAGTAGAAGAGTGCCCCTAGGAAATCATGGGAAGGCAAAGAATTTTACCCCCCGAAGAAAGCAAGTAGGCAAAGGAAGGAGAAAACTTAAGTTTTAAATAACTATATCTTGGCTTCAGCACACTCCAAAGCTAAAACAGTAAGACCAGGCTGATGAAATTCGCATTTCAGTGCATAAGGCTCTATTCTTTGCTGGTTAGACAGTGGATATAGTTTTGGAGGAAGCATCTTACTCTCTTAAAAGAGCAGTCTGGCTTAATAGAAAAAGGTAACAGTGAGATGGATTCAACACAAAGGACTTGAGAAGCTTTCATGCTCTAACACAACTTCCAAAGAGCATGGACTGTGAATCCAGACCCATCCTGCTCCATCAACAGGAGATGGGACTATCCTGTCCAATGTCTAGAGTGCTACGGTGCTTCCTCAGAGCCCGAGGTCACAGCAGAAGCATGGCAACAAAAGCCAAACTGGAAATTAGACAAGTGCCTAGACAGCAAATCTAACCTGGGTGAAAAGGGTTTTTTTTCAGTCCAGAAGGAATTATAAAATCAGGACTTAGATGACTGACTTCAGCTCTCACTTCAAGCAGCTGCGGAGGACACAAAGCAGGATTGCTTGCTTCGGGCTGGATGAGGTCCAGACACACAGCCAAAGACTGCTCTCCCAGTCTGCAGCTCACAAGCTATCTGAGCTAAAGGCAGGTCTTTTCTACTGAGCAGTGTTAGACCCCTCTCCCACGCCCTTGCCCGCTCATTTACCAAACAGCTGTAAGCTTCTGGCATCCACCACACAGTGGATGTGAAGAAGTATCCCCTTTTGGTTTTTCTGAACCTATCACTTAATAAAAGAACCATGGAGCAATGAAGAATTGGAACAGGAAATCATCATTCCCTGTTCTTCTACTTATCACTCATAATTTTATAGACTCATTTCTCCCTGTTGCACATTATCCAGGCTGGAGTGCTGGTTTATTTAGTGATTTCTGGCACAGAAGCAATTTCAAAGATCTTATAATCATGGTCCCCTTTCTGCCATATCCCTTAGGAGACCAGAACTGCTCACGGGGCTCACAATACAGGCTAATGGAGGATAAGGTGAAGAGAGAAGGTGTAACAAAACACTTAACTCCCGTCCTCTTCCTTGAGACTCTGCTTCTGGCCCTGGCAGAGATGGAATACGCAGCTACACAGACTTTTTCTTTGACCTGGAACAGCTAATCTTAAGCTCTTGTGTCCCAGTTTGCTTGTAAGATAAACATGCAGGAATGTGAGATGTTCCACACAAACAGAAGTATGTAATCCTACACTTTCCTTCATGTTTGATCAGGTCACTTATTCTGGCAATGAAGAAAACAAGACTTAACACAACTCAAATTGACAGAAAAGCACTAACTTTATCAGCATTTAAAGATCAAAACCATATCAGACATTTTCAGACGATAATCTGCCTACCTCTCCTTCAATCTTCCTACAGGCAGAAGCTAGGCAGCCTGAAAGCCCTGGAATCTCACCAATCCTCCGTGAGGATGAATCATTAACAACTAAAGACTGTTCTGACTACTGTTTTTAGCACAATGTGATGTAAGTCAGACATTGCCACTTTAAATACATTTAGCCTATTTAAATACATTTTATTCTGATCTGCCCTCCTAACCCCCAGTAAAAGTCAACTACGCTAAGAAGCCCCTTTTAACCTACTTAATCGCAAAAGGGTATCAAATACGTCAACTTCTGGGTCATTCACTTTTCTATCTGAAGCAATTTTTCATCTCTTGCTTTTAATTTATCTATGGAATGTTTTCTTACCGTATTGTTGCTGTGACCTGTGGCTTAGCCTGGTTCTGTCTCTCCATGCTTGTGCTATTCCTTTACAGCTGTCTTTAGCTATATGCCTTTGGCTTGGCAGCCACCATTCTACACTTGACCTAAAAGCAACTACTTCGTTAATAGTCTATAAATAACCTGTGCTAAAGCCTATTGATGAGTGAAATAGTGCTAAGATATCTCAGTTGGTACAGAAGCTTTCCAGCTCTGTGTGTCTACACTTCCATCTACACTGGAAATAAAAAACTACACTAGATTTTGCTCAGATTCCTTAGAGCTATACCTCTTGCTATTTATCTCTCCCAGATTTTGGAAAATAGGGTGTGAGGGTTTCAATACAGATACAGATGAGATCCTAAGCATGTTCCAAGGCAAAACATGCATTGTTTAGAACCTTTGAAACAGTGACCCCCAAAATGGAAATGTATTTCAGGCTTCATCAGCAAGGAAAGTTCAAGGTGTAGTAGGTGGTCACTGCCCTGTTCCTAGAGAAGTACAGGCACTCTTTATCCTCACTCTGTGTTAGGCAAGATGATGATGAATTTCTCCATCTATAGGTTCAGAAATAAAGAAGGTTTTCCAGAGAAACAAGGCAAAATCCTGGACTACTGAAACAGACTGGTGAGTACTTATCGTGAGTGCTCTCCTTGATGACTTTAAAGTCATAAATCCCTAGAACTCCTACTCCTCTTGCCACTGCAGGTACTCCTAGCACTCACACGCAAATGACTGAGAAATATTGCAGGTGCAGGTTTGTGTCCAACCCCTGAGAGTATAAAGTAACATTCACAGCTAGTGACTGCTTCTCCTGTTTCAACAGCTGTTGAAACGCTGGTCTTATAATACAGCGGCTGGCACAAACTGCCACAACAGAGTCCAGCCTTTGGAACAGAGAGGCTGAGAGAACAGGCACTTCTCAATAGGCCAGCAAATGGCTCTGGCAAGGTTTTCAAGATAATAAATACCCTGCACCCATTGTTCGTGTACCAGCAAGTCATGTCACGCTGACGTCCCCAGCCTCTGAGGTCTGAAGGTCACCAGGTGAGGAAAGCAAGTAGCACTGTCCCCTGTATGGCAGCAGCACTCTGCTCCCCACTCACCTGTCCGCAGGTCAACTGCGGTAAGAGACACCGGCTTCCCCACGACCAGGCAACCCTGGGCCTCAGCTGCCCCGAGCTGCTTGATGCCACACTCCATCCACTCAACTTCCTCAGCAGCAGGCCTCTCCCAGAGTGCTCTGCCGTTTGTGCCAGACACAGCAGCAACGAAGGCACATGGAGAAGGCAGACCTGAAGAGAAGAGATGTCAGAGGGAGTGCTACCAACACCTACCTTTGTTGCTTTGCACCACCCAAGAGCTGGGACTCACCCAGTTCCTCTTCCCACCCAGCTAACCTGGTTTTCTCTCCCAGACCCACATCAGCATCACTAATTAGAACTAAAAGAGAGACAACAGCCTTTTTATTACAAGGTTTTCTGTTTCTGAATCACGCTACCTTCATCCAAACAGGTTCTGTTGAAGCTGCTGCTGCCATTGCTAGCTTTGAAAGCAAAGATGACATCTTGCACTTTGTCTTCATTTGCATCTTCAATAGCAAGAAACTGGTAGGCCACTGTAAAAGAGACCACAAGCCAGGCACTGGTGAGGATTGCCTCAACCAACAACAGAGCTAGCTGGAGCAAAACACAAATTCCTAGAGACCTACTTGCTGCCTCCATCTCTGACAGTATAACATCAAGACAAATTGGCTTTTGTATTAAAAAAAGCCATCTACATGAGTACCAAGGACTGGAAGTCAGTGCCAAAGGATTTTTTAAATCTGCTATCCCCCAGAGGATTTGTCTTTTTTTAAAGCCAAGCAGCCAGAATCTAAACTATGTTGAACAAAGAACAACTCTGGTCTTGGAGTGGGGTTGTTATTCCCAAAATAATAAAAAAAACAAACCAACAACAAAACCCAAGAAACCCAGCCCCAGATATCCCATCTTTCTCACCTTCAGCTAAAAGCAGCTTTCTTCAGCTCAGAGTAGCAGAACTTGGTATTTCTGCATTAACACACAAAGCTCAGTCCCCACTGGTGAGCACTATCTCTGTGTTTATAGCATAACTAGCATACACCCACTGCACATAAGATTAAAGAAAAGCTTTCACAGAAGCAAATGCTGAGCCACCAGGGAGCAGTACCCTGGCTAAAGAGCTGACTTAAAGCAATTATAAATTTGTGCAATTTATAAAAAAAACAAGATGCAGTTCCTCTTCTCCCCTTCCTGTTAGCCATGGAGAAAAGTTAGAAAGTCATACCAACAGAGAGAATGCCTAATTGTCCCCAAACCTCAGCTCAGACTTCAAGGAAATATTTTATAGACCAAAATTCAATAAAGATTTATTCCCAGATACCCCTCCCCATTTTGGTTTGGTTTTTGGTTTTTTTTTTTTTTTTTCAAATGTGGCCCGCCTGCTACCTTGTTAGAGCATCAGAGCAGCATCTAATTTCTCTATTAGATCCTGTAAACACCTCCTGGAAGGCCCCTCCAATTATGACGGGCCACTGCTTATCCAGGTCAGGTATTCACAGCTCTCGCTGCCAAGAGCAGCATCTCTGCAGACCTGGCTCCAGACAGTGCTTAGGTAGAGGTCCACGATTCAAATTTGTGGCACATAAAGCAAAAGGACTGTTGGTAAATATTTATTCTGCTACAGCAAGCTCACCTGCATTGTCATAGTTTCGGAACCATGTTCTTTCTGAAACTGGCCTCTCTGGGCAAGGAATGATAAATGAGAAAGCAAACACAATTATCAGACACAGAAATAATGAGATGAAGAAGGCAGCAGTGCGCCACCGTGACAGCCGTGAAAGTCGCAATGACTGATTGCTGACAATTCTTCTCTCCACAGAGTTTTCATGGTTCTCTTGAGCTTTTACGTCCTCAGTCTTCAGAGGGTGGATCTCAGCTTCCGAGTCTTTGTTATCCATTGCAGCTCATTCATCGGTATTCAGATGCCCTTCTCCCCCTTCACCTGCAACAATAGAAAGAGCAGTTAAAACAGATTTTGGAATATATCCAAAAAAACCATCAAAATATTCTGTTACTACCTGATATTCATGCTGGAAACATTTAATGGGAGGTGATCAAATCAGTGTATTGTCACAGAGCTGGATAAAAAGCGTTGTTGGTACCAGATCTCTCCCACATGGAACAACAGGGAGAGACCATGGGATGCAGGAACAGCACTATTTCTTCTTCAGAGGAGGAAGTCAGCTCTGCTAGACCCAGATAAAGAAGGCTACAGTGTCTACGCAGAACGGACTGACTGGTCTGTAGGTCCCATTCATGAAAAACACGACAAAAGCTCCTTTTGCTGCAAAGACTTCTTGCCGCCTCCCGTGTATGTCAGTCTGACTCCTGGCTGGAGAGGTGAAAGGAAACACTCGCGACCTTTATATCCCAACATAAGGCTGTTCCCTACTGTAATGAGCACTTGAGCTTCCCCAGGAGAGTGAGAGAGAACAAACACCAGCATCTTCTGGATAGCAACAAACCAAAGCTATTCAACACCTTCTCAGATGAGAAACTACTCGATAAGTTTAGCAACTCGGCCCTGCAGAAGGCAAAAGAACGATCACTTCCCTCCCCAGAGGAAAAAGACAGCATGAGTTGAGACTAAAATTAGGCAAATTTGATTTAATCAGAATGGAAGAGGAGCTAACAACTGCTATTTTAGTTTCTCCTGCTTTAAATCATAATCTCAAGCTACAGCTACAATAACAGAAGGGTTCTGTGCTAATTTGTTATAAGAGGAAAAAAAGAAAAAGCCCTAGTAGGTTACAGAAGCATGTAACTCATTACCCACAACAACAATAAAAATCAATGTCATATACAGTTTCTCTGATAGTTCTTTAAAAAAATAGCAAAAGGGAAGAAATAAAGAATAGTACATTCCAGTAGCCTTGGAAAAAGCTGCATGACAGTGTCATAAAAAGTTATATCAGAGCAAACAAACATGACAACAAGCCAATTTTCCATGACTGTGCCCTAGCAGTCACGTCCTGGAGCAATTTACTTCCCCAGCAGAAAATAGCTTAAACAGCACCAGCACACAACACAGAGAGCTTGTCTTTCAGCTCCAACAACAGGGCTCCTTACGTCTCATGTTTCGTGCCCAGGTTCATTTACAGGTTGAAAGAAACACAAGATGAGAGTCAGAGTCACCCTCAGGAGGCCAGCCTCCTTCAGGCTGCTGTGGCTCAACAGGGGGTCTCACCTCCCTGGGTTGTCCCTGTCCCACCGCAGGGAAGAGCTGCAGAGGCCTCTTCTCTTCTGTGTACAAATCACAGCAGGGACAGACCTGCAGCAAGGCAGGGGTTGAGTGCGTGGGCGAGCAGGACAGGCACGCTGCTGTCAATCCCCTAGCTAACCTCAGCGACTGCTGGACTTATAAGGCTGGAGTTATGAAGCACTTACTCCAAGCCGAGCACTCTGGTATTTATTCTGTGACAGCACATCAAGTACAAGATCTCGGTACAGACAATTTAATTCAAGCTGCACAATACCATGCAAATGCAATTAAATCAATAATGTAGAAGTTGTATCTTATTCCAAAGATCTTATTCCAAAGACCTCACTCCAAAGACCTCATCGACCCTTCTCATCAGTCTGCCGGCAACAACAGAGACACCCTCACGAGGCCGGCTGTTTCCAGACCAACCGCAGGCACCTGACAAGGGTAGGAAGGCTCCAGATGGAAAGGGGAAGAAAAGAAAGAGTCATGCATTCAGACTTCCCCCCAACCTGGCCATCACGCTGGCAAGCTGAGCACCGTTTTGTTACAGAAGCCAGCTGAGCACCAGACCATCAGCAGGTTCAAGGTACAAGGCTCCAGGCACAAGCTGAGCAAATGATTTACCGGAGCAGAGCAACCACCACCGCAGCAATGGGGGACAGCAGCAGGAATGGGTTACGCAACCTCCCTCGCGATGAGGCAGATGGCTTGTGCATCTCTGGCATGCCTGTCTCCAGCAGCAGGGAGAGGTAGATCTTCTCGAATGCTGCGGTAACCAGCGTCCATGGCACGGGCTGTGACACGGCTACAGCACAACGCCACCAGCCTCTCCAGCAGAGCCTTCCACAGCCCCCGAGTACCGAGCCAGGAAATCGCCAGGGCATGGCCAAGTGCTTCCAGCACCTATGAGACTTCCCAAGAAGAACCAAAACGAGGCTTCTCCCCACTTAGTCCAAAAGGGACACCATCGTAACGCTGTATGGAAGGCGTATTTTTATGACTCACTATAAATCACACCACTGTCATCTAGACTGGGATGAGAACAATAAAAAGAGTGGTAATTATCCTGACAGCCCCAGCAATTCCCCTTCTTTTGCAGCAATGACCCTAGGAGCCACCAATGACAAAGAGCCCTCAATGCCTTTAAAGCGATTCTTTCTCTTTTCTTTCAGGGTTTGAATAATGCCCTTTGCACCCCTGCCAGAGCAGAGGCGGTGCCAGAACAACGACCACAAAGGTCAATGGCAAAGACTCAAACAATGCAGGAAATCCCATGGCCCACAGTTGCCAAAGTACGTGCTGGCAGCATGTGAAACGGTCTGAGCACTGAACGGCAAAGAAGTCTAGTAATCAGTTTAATTGAAGACAAGCAGAAAACGATAGTGTGCATTTCAGATGATTTTACTGTCCTCTAGCAGCTCGCATTTTGTCTCCTGCTGGTAGAGGACACAAAACAATTCACCAGAAAGTTTAACGCGTCCAGGCACCTTGCAAGGAAATAGGCAGCGACAGGATCCTGTGCTGCTGCATTATTAACACACACTGCATGCACTAGGTCTCGTAGCTAGCACTAGGTCTCTGCCTGGGGATGGGAGGCCTCACCAGGAGAAAACATGGGAGAAAGACTTCATAGAAAAGGAAATAATTAGAAACCACATGCGATGGACACGAACTGAAGCCATACAGCTGATGGAGTGCTGCAGTACAGCCAGGATCTGTATCTCATACAAATTCCATTTGCTGGTGTGTGCACATCCATCGCTCCCCAAGCTTTAAAGGCCACTTACCCCAAGCAACGGGATGAGCTAGGAGCAGTCCCAAATCAAAGTTAAGGAGGAACGAACACCCTTTCCTATCCCACAGTAACAACGCTGCGCTCAGGACAAACAGCTTTACTCAACTTCGTGGGGGACTGACTTTCCTGTTCTGAAACTACAGCACAGATTTACAGATCTGATCTGAATCAAACCAGTGAAACTTGTGCAGCAAGCAGTTAGTGCCAAGCCACAGTTAAATCCAAGAGACAAACTATCATTACCAGTCAGCTAGAACTGCCCGACAAGCACAGAGAACTGCATACAGTCAGACATATGAAGACTGGCAACAGAAGCCATTTAAGTGTCAGTGCGATGGAAGGTTTAACTCGTTTTCCAGCCATAAAATACCAAACCACAGCATTTGTAATCTGACCAGGCACCAGTTCTTCCTGGAAAATTTCTAGCAACGTATCGTAATTTAGATTTGATGTTCAGCATGTTTATATTTTTCATAGAATGATGAAATCAGATTCTGACTGGCCATTTTAGGAACCCAAACACAGCATTGGACTGTTTTGGTTCTTGTTTGTTTGTTTGTTTTAAGCACCTTACAGGTTTCCTTCCTGTCAGCCAGAAATTGTTGAAGCCCCAAGCTGCAATCAATAATGACAAAACAGCTTCCAAGTTTTGCTCCGAATAAGATGCAACATTTCCTTCATGGCTGCCTTCCACGAGCAGACTGTTCAGTTTTGATCCCATGTACAGCATGGCACTGCAGCAAACTTGCCGGGCAGTCACCTGCTGCAACACTAAGACATTATTGGGTCATTTTTTTCCCTTTTCTGCAGTCCTTCTTATGTCAGGGTCCAGCCAAGAGGAAATAACGCATAAGATTTCCCCCAAATTAGGAGATTTTCCTTTCCAAATACACTCAGACTGCACTCTGTACACAAGCTTACTGTTTTGCTGGGTCATCTGCAGCTCATTACTCTTTCTCGATATAAGGCTGCAGCCACAGGCTGGTGAGAACTGCCTCAAGAAGACCATCCCCTTCTGACACCGGGGTACCTCTGCTCCTGCTCCTGTCCCTGTGAGGTTGGTAAGGACACAGTTTGTAACCCAGACCACACCAAAGATAACACAGGTACCCAGCTCAGAGAAATACCTGCATTCTGCTGCTACAGCTGTCCTTTCCCTTCCCCTCCCCTCCCCCTCGCTATTTTGCCTCTGTTAACACAGATCTCTTCAAAACATCAGGTTCTTCTTAAATGACACTTAATCCTCTGGTGCAGACACAACACATGCCATAGAGCATTCACAGCAAGAGAATTACAATTCCTCCAGAGTGCAACCAAATGTCACTTTAGAACGTGATACATTTGTCATCTGTAGGAGAAAAGTCCTCTTTCCCAGGGCAGTTTTCACTACAGACAGGGGTTCAAGTAGGGAAACTCTTATCTGTCTAGCAAAGAGCAAGACACAATCCAGTACTTTTCCCAAGACAGTAATGCAAAAAGCAAAACTCTAAGATGAAGAGCAGCATTAAAGCTGCAAAACTGTGTGGATCTGATTATAGGTTAGGCCAGTAACAACAACTGAGCAGCAGAAACACGTGCCATTTATCATCCCAGAACTTACAAGCTTTGCAGGATCAAAGCCAGACTGTTGCAGATCCCTTGCATCAACCCCAAGAGCAGTAGTTAGCGAGTTGTTTGAATCGCTCACTTCAGAGACATCCCCACCTCATCCACAGGGCTCCCCTGCTTGCGTCAGAAGCACACCAGCTTCCCCGCACTGCCAGATTTAACACACTACGGGCTTGGAGAGATCTCAGTGCATGAAAACCCTTTAGAAGCAGCTGTGGTCAGTTCACTTAGGTCTATTAAAAAGACAAAAAGAAAGCACATTTTTTAAGTGGAGCACTTGTTCCACAGGTCACAAACTCCATGCTGCACAGCCTAGAGAGGCTTATGGCAGCATGAAGCAATAGCCTTCCTCCAGCTGCTGCTGTCCTTGTCAACTATCTCCAAGAGAAACCTTTTTTCTCCCCCCTGAAAATGGATTTTTTCTTTTCCTCTCTTGCACATGTACACGGAGGAAAGCTCATTCGCAGGCCGTTCCACCTGCACAGCCAACACCCAGCCTTGCAGAGCCTCTCAGCTTCCAGCCTCCACAGGCAGCCCCACAAACAGGGCCCAATTCTGCTCCGGCACTGGGGAAGGCTGGCTCCAGTTGCACCGAGCCATCTCTCCCTCCAGGGCAGGCTGCCCCTGCAGTTAAGTAAGAGGTTTTTGCTTTGCAAAATAAGGAGAAAAAGGTGGAAATGGCATAGATTAGAATTTAACACAGTAAAACATTCTTCTTTCTGCAAGAAACTAATTCATGCCTGCAGACTAGCCTTGTGGCCTCCTGAGGAAAAGAGAAACATGAATTTGAACCCTCTCCAAGAAGAGTGCTGAAGGCTATGTGCTGAGCTCTGTAGAGGTGAGGGGTTTCTTGTGTTTCTGTTTGACTGAAATACAGACCCGCAGTAGCAAGTGCTGTGTAAGTGTCTCCCCAGGACTCACACGCAGCCTGCCAACCACACAGGATAAACCAGCTCAGATCAAACGGCGGATTACAGCAACAAGCTACCTCGGCAGAGTCCGTGGCTTTTGCAAAACGGATTCTCTCCCAGGCTTCTCGATATGGTTTTGGGCAACTTCTTGCATGACCCCCTCCGATCGCAGGGACAGGCACCAGGGCTGGGTCAAGTGCAGCAGGAAGCGTTGAAAAGCCGCCACATTTCATGTACGAGCAGCGCTGCTCCCCAGCCCGGCTCAGGCTGCAGGCCAAGGCAGAGGCGGCCTAGGACCAACCCTGCCGCTCGCCCCGGCGGCCCAGCAGCAGCCGGCCGGCCGGCCCACCGGCTTCATTCACTGAGCCCTTCACTCCTTCCGAGCTCCCGCTTCGGCACCGCGCGGGTCCCGCCGGCGGAGCGGCTGGTGCCCGGCAGCTCCGGCTGCTCCACCCCGAGCCCGCCCTGCCAGAGCCGGCGGCAGGGCCCGGGCAGCAGGGACGCTTCGGGAGCCGGC
>JAVJGG010000061.1:3446003-3466117 GCA_035590195.1 Aviceda cuculoides | reverse complement strand
GCCGCAGGCCGGGCGGCACCGGCAGTGACCGACTGCCGCCGCGCTCCCCACTCACCCCGCCACCGCCGTCACTTCCGCCTCCACCCCCCGCCACCTCCCGGCGGAAGTGACGACGCGACGCAGGTGACCGGTTTCCGCCCCGCCCGGAGTCGCGCCTGCGCACTGTGGCGGGCGGCGCGTCCCGGTAGCGGTGGCGACGACGGCGCGGGCGGAGAACCCGCAAGAACAAGGCCGGGCAGCAGTGGGAGCCACAAACACAGATCTTTAATGCGATCAGACCGCGAGAGAACAGCACAGTCACGTACAGGCATCCCGCGAGCGCGCCCGCCGCCCCCCCCCCGGGCACCGCTCTCCCTCACCCGACACGGAGGTTACAAAAACAATACGTGAAACCGCGGAATTAGTTGTAAAAACGGACAGGGAAGGGGGTCGCATGCACTAAGGACTAACACCGAGGGAGCGCCGAGAGGGCCGCAGGGAAACCGAAACCGTTAAGCAGCTTATCAGAGCCTCGAAGGGGAGAAACCCCTGCCGACCCCCTCCCGCCCCCAGACACACGGCCTTAAAAACAGCATTTACAGACACCTTCCTGCTGCCGCCGCTGCCCGGAGCCCGGAATCGTTAGCAGGGAGCAGTCTTTAATTAAAGATACCCGCCTCACCGAGCTAACGAGCAGCGGCCAGGCTCTCACCCAGCTCGGTGGGCAGCGAGGGCTTTACTCACATAATTCTCACAAAATACCGATCCTCGGGGTCTTGACTGTGGCTGGCACAGCAAGGCGGCCTTCCTCCCCTAGTGTAAAATAAACCTAGTTACAAATAAGCTAGTTACAATATGCAAATTCCTCCCACACGTGTTAGGACACAGCTGGTGCCTCAGTCCCAGGAGAAGCGGTGTGCACCGACATGGGCGACTCCTTTCCTCGCCCTGCCCCTGGATTTTGCTCCATCCCGAGTCACCTCTGCCACTCGGCCACCTTCTGCCTGACTGGCCTTTTAAAAAACCATATGCCAACACTTTTTTTTTTTTTTCTTGCAAGTCAGAAGACTCCATGGAGGAAGCTCTGACTCCAGAGTGCACAGTAAATAGGTAGGCTAGCTGTGGCTGTACTCCTCTAGAGAAGAAATCAGTCCAGATTTTCCACAGTTGTGTTTACAGCCAGTATCTGATCTGCAAAGGTACTAAAACCAGACTTGAGCCCATCTTAGAAATGTGCTCCATCCGATTTGATCACCTCACAAAGATGAACAGCTTTCGAAATATGCAGATCGGGGCCAAATTTTGTCTGTCCTGACTTAGCTGGAATTGTGAGGCAACTCTCAAATGCTGGAGACATAAAAATGAGGTGGCTAAGCGCTAAAAGGAAAAAACCCCACACTTCTGAATTTCTTTTAACAGATATAAACAGAAGGAAAAATTAATTAAGTGAGAACCAGTGCTACTGGTGTGCTCACAAAGGGTCAGGTAGATCTTTTGGAAAGGGCTGAAGCGTTACAAACATCACAGCAGCTCAGGTCTCCGACCACAGCACTGCCCCTGACTGCCGTGTTCGCTGGGTCAGGACAAACACAGTGTGTCAGCCACTGGCCTGAATTGAAAACGATCCGTCCAGATTTATTTATTCCTACTAAAACAAAATCCTGTTAAACAGTACGTAACTGTGTCTCTACAAACTCACAGCTATCTGCCAAACAATAAAAATTCCAAACTACAAAAGATGAGTTGTATTCAGTAAATATAAATGGGAAATTTAGGCTTTGTGTAGAATGTTTATCAGACTATTTACAGTGCAACACAGATCATTTGAGTTCAGATCTCGCCAGCTTCTCTCTCTTCTGATCTCTTGGAACGAGATTTGCCATTTGTGCTCTCGTGCCGTCTCTCAGAAGAGCTCTTCTCTTTTCTCTCTCTGTCTCGTGACTTTTCTCTTGAAGATCGATCTCTAGAAGATCTGAAGTACAAAGTAAACCATCGCTATAAGCTTCACAACTAAAAGAATTTTCAAATATGCACAAAATGACAACATCTTTCCCTAACAGGGCTGTGGCATTACACAAGTTTCTCACAGAAATGTGCCTAGGTACTGTGACACTGGGAGTGGTGTCCCCAAGACAGCAACTCTGGGCCCTCTCGGAGCTTTATGTAGGAGAACACCAGTTTTGCAGCACCAAGTGCATGGCGCAGCCTTTGTTACTCTCTCCTTGCAGTGATCCTTACAAGCTGCTGCCACAGGGGCTCTCTGAGGTCTTCCCTGGCCCCCTTATTAGTTTACCGGGCCATACTAAAGTGCCTGCAATTTCTTCCTTGTCTATCACTCAGCTCTGTTTGTGTCTTCCAGAGTCATTTTTCATTATGCTCTATGCTAGTGACTTTCTGCTCAACTGCTTTAAATACCAACTCTATTCTTTGGACTCAAATGCTCACTCAGCCCTGGGCTTTTTACTTTGCAGCCTGACAAGCCCTGTCCTTGGCAGCATCCTGGGTTCAAAGTCAGGATGATACAGATTTATATTCTCAGCCCACAACACAGGCAAATCTTTTCACAGCCTGCCCAAATGACAGCTACAGATTTTCAGCAGTGCTTCACTCTATCAGCCCACACAGAATTAAGCAAAAGGCTTCATGTTAGGTCCAATCTAAAAGGGCTGTTTTCCTATATGATTCATGCCAGCTTATAGACTGGCAGCCTTCAAAAGGTGCTGATCCTGAATGAGCTCTAGCAGCCCGCACCCCTTCAGAACTAGGCAGAGGCTTTCACAGACCCTGCAGAGCCAGCACATTTTACTCTAGGACTCAGTACGCAGGTTTGTCTTTACAGTCACAAGAAAAGGACCTGGCAGGTACCTTAGAGGTTCCAGCTTTCATTTGTGTCAATTGTAAGGTTTGGAAATACTACACAATTGATATATTAAAACCTTACAGCCTCTGTATCATGAGCCATTTCATTTTCATCAAATTGTGTCATTTAACCAGAAGACAACAAGAGTCTGTCTGATGAGATTAACCTTTTCCCTGTTCCCACAACAATGCCTCCTGCCTGTAGTCCTCCTACCCCGAGACCTCCAGATCCTGCGGCAGGCTCTCCATTTCTTTATACAAGTGACACCTCAGACCAGCAGAACCTGAATGCAGGTTTCATTAATTCTCAGGGTGAAAACAGAAGCTACACTCTTTCAGGGAACAGGGTTTTCTTGTTTGTTCTCGTGGTTTTATCTTCTTAAACTGATCCTGGTCTTTCCCCAGTTCTCAGTAATTTTGTGCAAGTATGTCAGCTAGCCAATCCCCCTACAACCTCAATTGGCTAATTTGAATGTGTTCAAGGTTTTCGAAGTAATCCCTTACCTGCTCTTTAGTAATAGTTATTACAGGGTCTTCCTCACTTCCTAATTGTCCAAACTTCTTTTCTTTATTTTTCATGTTCAAGACAGATTTAAAAAAGGACTTTAGTATCTCAGCCATTGGAGAATCAACAGTATTTACACACCCCCCTCAATTATTAACAGACTTATTTTTTCAGACCATTATTTCCCTCCCCTTCATCAGGAATCTTTAAAACCTGTTCTTACCCCTTAGCTAAAGTGACACAAGACACATAACAGTAGATTTGTTTCTAGAATTGTACTCAAGTGGTGGTGCCTAATCAGGTGAGACAGTGCTAAAGCATTCCCCTGTTAAATAGGAGCATTTAAAAAAAGCCAGATCTAACTTCAGCAAGCACCTGGCAATAGACTTGCTCCTGGGCTTAGAAGTGCTGTAAGGAAACACAATGATTCCTTTCAATTTTTTTAATACTCCTACATATGCTTGCCTCATCCTCCCTCCAACACGGTGTTTTGGCGAGTTTCAGAAGAGACTTAAAGCCTTTCTTCAGACTACAGAACTTCTCCTCCATGACAGTAGAATGGTATACTCCTCTTGGCTGCCTTTTCCCCTCCCTCCACTGCAGATTCCTAAGCAATTCTCTCTCTCTCTTGAGCAGCCTTCCAACAGAAGACTTCCCCCAGATCCCAAATCATACACTTTCTCCCCCATGCCAGCACTGAGAGAAAGAACCTAGGAAGCAGAAGGTAACCATAGAAATGTAACATCAAAACTGCCTCTCGGTTACTTGGCTTTTACAGGCCAGGGGGGGTCAGTTAGCTTAAGCAGGCCTTTGTGCTGTTTCTTATACAAGAAAACCAGCAATTTCTCAAGGCTCAGCAGTGCAAATTAAGGAACCAGTTCTATCTCCTAGACTCTCCTCTCAAGCTGGGATCTCACCGTACAGTTACTACCCTACTGCTTGCACATGAGGCCATCTACAAATGGCCACTGGGAAATCCTGCTTTGGCCCAGGAGCTGGTACACTCCAGGACACTGCAGCTGCTAACTTGAGAAACCGGTCATACTCCTGCTTGTTCTAAGGGACTGGGGAGGCTCACTGTGATGCCAAGGACTCCCCTTTCCAGAAGCACTCATGGCAGGAATACATACTTGTGTTTTGAACTCCTGTCTCTGGATCCCCGTCGGTGACCTCTGCTGTGGCTGCGGGAACGGCTCCGGTGGCGTCTATGTCGGTCTCGGGACCGGGAGCGAGACTTCCGCCGTTCACGGGAAGCTGATCTCGAGCGTCTTCGCCTCCTATCCCGAGACCGTGATCTAAAGAGCATACAGATTGCATCAGGCTCAGAAGGGCCAGTACATCTGATCTGCGTACCTGAGCCCATCTCAGACATTCCTGAGTTACAAATATGCAGAGCACCAGCACCCACCCCTGCCAGCCACACCCATGCCAACACACAAGGCAGATCAACCACAGGGTGGGCATCTCCCTCCTGGGCCTCAGGCTACCAACAAAATGCCAATGGGTAAATTCAATTTTCTTGGAAGCTTATATAAAAAGCTCCCACCATTAATGTAAGCATGTGCCAATGCCTAGAGCAGAGCTTATCAACCGTGCCTCACTTAAAGTGAGACCTGTATAAGTAGAAGAGAGACCAAAGTAAGTGGCATGTGAAATTACCATAACCTGTATGGCAGTCTGCCAAAAGAGAGTCTCCCTTGTGAAAGTACTGCACTTTAGAAGTCAATTCATTTCAATCCGCTCTAAAAGCAAAACGAAGGACGCCAATGTATTATGGGAAGCAGTAGACAGGAAGATCTCCAGGTACATGATCACAGAGAATGCTGTCATACCGTTAAGGCAAGCTTTTCTCAGAGATGTGGGGGGCTTTAATCTTGAATCTCTGTATTTTTACATCTGAGGTATTATATATTTCAGACATTAAAACTATGAAAGTATATTAGACATTTATTGAAAGAGGCATCAAGTACATTCTTTGATTCATACTCTGCAGCGCACAGCACGTTCTGTCCTTACCAGGCTAGCCAGCATCTGCTTTCTAGCCCAACGAGTGACATCGAGTTGCACAGCACCACTGAGGTGCCCAAGCAGTAGTTCCCATTTTTTTCAGAGAGCAAAACAAAGAGACTGGGGCACTGAGTGAACTGCACTTGTGAGATCCAGGAAAAACCTCAGGAACTAGATAGAAACACAAATATATATTTGGGAGAACTGTAGAACTGTGCACTCACCTTCGACGATCTCTATTTCTTGATCCAGACCTAGAAAGAAGAGGAGAGTTAAGCAAAAGAAAGCATGACATAGCCAGTGGGTTTTCAACAGAACCACTCATCCAACCTGGCAGGTCTTCATCAGAACACAATACCCCAACTAAAATGTCAGTTAAAAAAAAGCTTGCCATTAGAACATTTAATTAGCCTCAATTTGGCGGGCAGGGAGAATTTGTCAAAAACTGAAGAACTCCATAGAAACACTAGTTTCTACATGCAGAGCTTCCCATCAGAACAGAAAAGGTCTACAAACCAATTCAGTTTCTGTTAATAGAGCCCCACAACGAACCTTTCTGACTTTACGTTTGCTGTGCATATTTGTTGTATACTCTTTACCCTCTGGCAGTCTAACTTGAACTAGACCAACTCTAACATTTTCAAGAAGTTGACAGTTTTCTGATTTTGGTTCCTTTGAGTTAGTTGCATGTTAAAAGGGTTTTAATAAAGAGAAAACATTTTCTCACTCATGGTGTTTATTTAATAAACATTAGAAGGAAATTTGCATCAATGACTTTTTTTTCCCCTGTTTGGAAAATATGAGCTAGAAAAAAAAAAAAGGGAGACAGACACAAGGGAAGAACTACTACTGAAAAGTAACTGATATACTGAAAATCCTTCATCTGGGACTTAAAGCCACTTGAGAAGAATCATCCAAGCCTTACTATTCTTTCTCACATTTCCATGGCTTCAGAGCTCATGTGCGGTGCTCTCAGCTTAACGATGTAAGCGTTAAGCTTTTGACAGCCTGTAAATAACAATGTCACAATTCTTTCAACTTCTGAAGCACCATTACTCAGCATCAGTTAAAATACCACTCCATGTGAAAGATAGCTCTCCCTCTTTCTCTACAGCCACATTTCAGAGCCAACTTACACCAAAACGTCATGTGTTGTCTGAACAATCTCTTTTTGCTTTAATTGAGAAGTGGCCAGTCTCCCTGTTTAGTGACTTAAGAGACTCTAGTAACTGCTCCAGTCTCCCCACTGCATACGACTCACAGGGGATGTTCCAGTTACACAGCCACAGAGCTGTTCTGGCACTGTAACAGGAGATGCAGCTGAAAGCTATGCACAGACAAAATTTTAAAAAGCAATGGAGAAGCATCTATTTTAATAATATCATTTAAAACCATACCTGAGTAAGACAAGATTAAGAGAATCAATGGGCACTGATATTCCTTCACAATGAAATGGGATTGTTCAATCACAGTAGAAAGGAAAAAAAAAACAACAACAAATTTAGAAAGGAATTCAGGTCGAAGGACCGTAAATAAGGTGGAGCTGAACTTGGAGTCATGCAAATGAAACATGCTCTGAGGCAATACGCTAGACAACCAGATGAAGGAAAAGCTGATAAACCAGGAGAGCAAGGCAATACACACCTCCTTTTTCATGTAACAGAACCTGACAGAGCAACAGAACCTCCTGTAGATGCCTGGCGGGCAGCTGAATTTTTTTGGTGGTTGTAATTACTCCAAGTTCTTAACGTTCTTTTCCTCCTGATAATTTTATTCTGGATCACCAGTGCACACATCCACACAAAGCCCTACTACATCCCCTGAGAAGCCTGGCTGCCCTTCCATGCCTATGATCAGAGCAGAAGTATGCATAATAAACTCCTGATAATCACTCCCTAGCGCTGGACTTCAGAATTCAGGAAGCATCCAACAAAACAGCACTTTTCTTACTAGCCTGAATCAGTATACAGCAGGAGACAGTAGAAGACTGCTGTCCAGAAAAGCAAGAGGCTGAGCATATTTATTTTCTTCCTCTTTTTTGTCCCTGCATCACTGAGGCTATATGCTGAGTTTCATAACCTGTGTTTTGTCCAACTTAATACAAAGGAAATCCATTTGGCAACTCCACCTAAACTTGTTTGCTGGTGTACTCTGGAAGCAAATACCGAGGTCTGCATTTCCAAGCATGCCACCTCTCCACAGAATTTCAGTCTTAAGGATTACTGGGTAGCCTGCAGTCCACCAGCATCACCAAATAAAGGTCTTGTGTTTATTTACCACTAGAGGTGACAACCCAGCTCCCTCAATTCCTATGTGTTTAGTTGACAAATTAATAAAGCCTGTGACAGGCAGAGTTTCACAAGTGAATCTACAGGTTTCCATAGTATGTCACAGTGCCTGTAAGTCACGAAAGACTTCTCAGTCAAGCAGTACTCTTTCTCTTCCTGAATAACACCATGAAGATGTCGCATATGAAGATACGACAAGAAGACTTAGGAAGGAAACATGTTTTCTATGGTTCCTTAAAGTATCAAGCTCTAGTTAAGAGAGGCAGACTGAAAGGCAGAAGTCAACAATTAGTTTTTGATGTAAAAATGCTCCTGTAAGCATGGTGTTGCACAGCTCCCAGCAGGTAAGGTGCTGAGAAATCAAGAAATCTGGGCTCTAATCTCAGTTCTGACACTGAGTGTCCACTGGGAAAACTATTTTCCTTCTTTGGGTTAAGTTCTCATTTTGGAGAGGCAAATAATTTGACCTCCTCTGTATGACACTCCTGGCTCCTTCATAACAAGTTTTTCTTTGGTATCTGAACACAGGAGCATACACATGCCTCTATACAGAGAGAGAGCAAAGTCCGGCCACAGTCTCTAAGTAGTGCCACATAGGGAACCAGCAAGAACTCAGACTTCAGGCCAACTCAATGCAGTTCTTTAACTCTTCACATTTAAAGCATTAAATAAAACATTCAAAAGCCATCTTCAAACCCCCTCATCAGATGCATCCATATATGGACTACCTCTGAACACAAGAGGTTCCTTAGCTCTCAACAACTGAGGGTTTGGGTTTGGTTTTTTTGGGTTTGATTTTTGTTTTGTTTTGTTTTTTTTTTTTTTAAAAACCACAAAAACAAAGCCACAGGAGGAAGAAAATCAGCATTTGGGGAGATGCAGACCAACTAAGAGATCCAGAGGACTCTTTCTGAAGGCAACTCTCTTGAGCAATTTTCATGCAGAAATGACCTCCAGGAAGAAGAGGCACCATGGAGACAGACACACTGAGTCCAGGTTAGATATGGTCCTATTGTGGGTCTGAAAGAGCCTACCATGAAGCAGCTGCATGTGAAGACACTTCTTGTTTCATTTCCACCTTTCTGACAATAGCAACAGCATGCTATGTCATGACTGCAACAGCAGTCCCTTTCAATTAACTGCTGCACTTGTCTGCCAGTTCCAGATTCTCCAGCTCCCAAATACAACTGCATTACTGACAGTCTTGCATGGATGCCAGAAAGTTGTGAGGCTCTACATAAAGTGCTGCTGTTCAAGAGAAAGCTGCAGCACGAACTGGCACTTCATATGACACCAGGCAAACCACAGAGAAAATCCACATAAAACCCTAACTGGAGAACGCATAACAATTTGGGGCTTACATCTTCGCAATACACCAAAATCACCAAGCTGCAGACCACAGAAAACAAAGCTGCTTTGATTCTGGTATTTATTTGCTAGCATTTCCAACAATGTATACCCAGAAGCCAGCACCATCTTAGAGCATACTGCAGTTACATATCTCATATGCCTCAAACATGGATGGCCGAAACACATTCTTCAGTTAACACTGAGGGTCAAGAAGAGCTCTCCACAGGCAGCAAGGTTGGTTTTTTTGACACAAGAAGTATGAGAAACACATGAGGTCAACTGGCGAGATGCTGTGACAATGAGAACAGTATTCCTACTCAGCCACTTCCTCTGCCTGACCACTGCAAGTAACTACCCTTTCCACACCATGCTGTTTAACTGAGTTTTTTTGCACACAAGACACCTGTTCAGTTCAAGTACAGAAGAAATAGTTTTTCCAGTTCAGCTGGCAAGATCCAGAAGAGCTCGTCCTGAGAACACCAACGTTGCAACCACTCCCACTGCTCAAGGATTATACATATATGAGCAGAAGGTGACACATATGGCCACAACCACCAAAAGCAGCCACTCCTTGGGATCCCTCAGATCCCCTAGGAAGTGTTTTCCAAAGCTGTGCTAAAAGCACCTCACTGTTATCGCAGAAAAGTTTTGGAGCAAGACAGGCAGCCCACCATCTGCCTCACAGATACCAGCTCCATTCTGTTGTCACCTCCTAGCCTAGAAGTGAGGAGGGCTGTCCAGGGAATTTTTTCATGACTAGTGCCTTTTGAGCAGACCTAGCCCTCACTCATCTTAAACCTTCCCACTCAGATGGATTGGATGAGAGCATTTTATTCAGATTCCCAAATATAGGTACTCACATGTTTCAGATACACAATGGAGGTTAGAACATCACACACAAAATCACTCTAAGGTGGGGGTTTTGTGCATTTTTTTTCATATTTAACTGAATACCAAGGTGCTCACACACCACCCAGAGCATGTCCAACAGCTACTCCAGCAGCAGATGCTGCTTTCCTGCAATGCTCAGATACAAAAAACCAGACTATTTCAAAACCAACCTCACGAGCCAGTTATCAGCTTCCACTTACCGTCTGCCCATTCTCTCCTCTCGTTCTCTCTCCTCTCTCCGTCTCAAACGATCCTGGTTTCTCTTCTCTTGCTTTTCCGCCACTGTTTTCTGGAAAAAAAAGTCCACATTTCAGCCATACAGTAACAGGTCAGAGAAATCTGCAGGGAGACTATTCCGACAGTAAGACAAAGGTAGTAAGACAAAGAACCGTTTCACTGCATTTTTACGTGCTAGTCAAGATCTCTACCGAGGTTCTCATTTTCCTCACAACTTCACTAACGTACATCAGTGCAAGAAATGCCGCTCCCCACTCTGCTTTGAGTGCTTGTGCTCTAAGAGACAAGCCCATAAGCTTTGAGGCAAGGACTGTCTCACCATGAGTATACACAACACACAATGAAACGGCGCTCTGGCCTTGCGTTAATGATCAAACCGAGGCACTGACCTCAATATACGGCCTAATGAATAAGGCAGAGGAATCACAACTCTTACTCGAGCAGGCTAGAGATCTCTGTTTGTAAGCAAGGCCAGTACCACAATTCCATTTCAGAAAACTTTTAATCACATCAGCTACTGAAGACCTTTTTCACTGACAGCACTGTGTGAAACTTCAGTTCAAGCATTTTGTTAAGAGGTCTCAAAGTCAAAAAACCCAGAGTGACAAATTTCAGCCAGATCAATGAGAAAAATACAGGCAACTGTACCATTGTTCTAAGGAATAAATGACAGCAGTGGTCTGGTTTGACTCATTCTGAGGGTACATATTTAGTTACCCAGAAATTACAGAACAGAACTGAAGATGAGGCTACACGCAAACCTCCATTGGAAGTTTCAGGGATCCTGCAATCAGAAATTTCTGGGCTTTTACAAGCACTCTGCAAAGAATTCTGTATTAATTTAATAGAAGTGTTGAATGTCTTCAAAACTGAAAGGAGAAGGTTTAAAACAGGGATGATTACCCTCAGCTGATCCAGTTTCTCACGAATCTGAATGAAACCCAAGTGTAATTTGCCTCCAAAGTGGTCAGCGAGACGCCGGTCGTTGTCATGGAGACCCAGATATGCTGAACAGACTTCACACACACGCAGCTTCTGCTGCTGGAAACTGGATGCAGGCATTGAATTTCGGTATTCTTCCTAAAGGGAGGCAAAAAACCACTCAAATGTCAGGAAATCCTTGCATAGTCGCAACTCTCCAGGGAAACACCTGCAAAGAACTGCACTGCCACTTTCAAATATCAAAAAACCACCCTCAATATAAAGGAGGTGCCATACAAAACACTTTGCAAGCACAGCTAACCTGACAGCCCATCCCTGCAGTGACTAGTGACCAAATATTTCGGAGGACAAATCCTTCCCCACCCCAGTCAGCTCTCTTCACTAGATAAAAGTTTCTAAAAAGCTTTTCTTCATCTACCACAGTACACTGCCAACTGCTTGCTGGCACATGGCTGAAACTGAAAAAGGAGGTGCTGGCAACATTAGAAAAGAGGTAGGAACCGCCCAGCTGTTTGTCATGTACTCAGCCTAGCCCAGTCTGCTATTACAATTCATAGGAGAACCAACACCATACCTCCGCCTCTTTCTTTTTTGCTCGGACTTTCTCCACTTCCATCAAGATCTTTTGAGACTCATCAACATTTCCTTCAGCTCCCAGCTGTTCAGCTTTAGCTAGGAGTTTTCCAATGTCTTCATTCAGCTCATGTACTTTCTCTGCCTAAAGAGAATAGTGTGCTTTTAATAAGACAAAAAAACTTGCTAAAGCTTGCAGGATGGCTTTTCCTTTTTCTCTAAAAAATATCGTTTAATAAAAGCAGTTGTTGGAAGAGGTCCGTAAATCTCCAAAAGTCAAAGGAGTCCCAACAAAAAGGGATTTGTGGGCCAAGTACAGGCAACGCAGTCACAGACACATAGCAAAGAGAGAAACTGGACATGGAGAGGACATCATCAGTTCTGCTGCAAACAGTGGCACACTACTTGCTTGCAGGACAGGATAGAGTCCACAAAACCAGCTTCAGAAATGCTTTGTATTGTTCTGATGAAGCAAGTTCCCAAAAAGGAAACTCCATGAGCATTTATTAAGTGAAAAGACAACAATCATGGGATGCATTTACTATTCTAAGCTATTACATTAACACTGAATAGTGTGGTGGGAAACCAATATGCTTTATCACCATGCTAAAGCAACTTATTTTAGAGTTAATGTTTTACACTACTATGGCCCTCTGAACCAATAAGTTTGTCACAAGAACGGCCAGAGCAGCATTTGAGGAGGATGGCTGGAATCCATAAAGCCTTTTATTAATGGTGTCAGAGACAACACAGTACCAGTGCTCTCACACAGACTTGCAGAACAGATGTTTAATGAGAGGACAATACCTTTGCAGACACTTCAGCACTGATCTCTTCTTGTGTCTCAGCCAGGCGTTTCTTGGCCAGCTCTGTTCTCCTATCGCACTCTGCAATGAAGGATTCCAGGTGATCCATTGCCTGCATGTTCAGACAAAGAACTGTGAATAAAGGTACTTTCCATGCCAGATCTAGCTTTGACAGCCAACAGCTAGCTGGTACAATCCCTGTATAATGCACAATCAACCGCAAGAACAGATGCCTTGAGAAAAAAATATATGACACTGCAGAAAAAGTAAAATTTGATCCCTGCTCTTAAGGCTGTCATCCATCTGGAACCTGACACAGTCCCTTTACTTGGACACAAAACAGGATGTTCACATGAAGACTGCTTTGCACTGGAACTTTCAATGCATGAGCAACAGGTACAAAGACAAAAGCACTGGAATAACATGAGAAGGGAAAACAGAATTGTTCTTCCACTTGATTTGTTCCATTATAGAAAGCTAAACCTGGCAAAAGTAAAACCACGGAGCTTTTAATGTCAAATCACCTTCTGGGACAGGCCACCAGGTTACAATGACCTGGTACAGAGCAGCAGGTGTGGGATGCAAGGAATGTCAGAGGAGCCTCCCAGCTAGCTGGGCTAATGGGGTTGCAAGGGCCATAATTACTTTTACAATTTCAAGTCAGCAATCAAGCTGGCATTCAGGAAGGGGCTGCACATTCTTGTTAGATAACACATGAAATAACATGGCTGAAATGCCCACTGAGTTCTGCTGTTCAGCCAAATAACTTCATGAAGCAGTTTCCACAAAAGTAACTTTGTACTCACATCCAGCTCAAAAAACAGATCTCTCTCTTTACTTGCAATCTCATAATCTGCTCGCAGTGCCAAGTCATGTATCTTTGTACATTCTCCCAGGTCCATTCGCTGTTGAAAAGAAAAAAGAAAATCAATGTAAGAACCCTCCATTATGGAAACAAGCAGCAGATACTTGAATCTTGCCAACTGTATCATATCAAAATGTAGGTTCTTTAGGAAGAAGAGCTTCCTCTTAACCTGTCAGTAAAAGAACTAGCCAGAAGAAAATGCTTGCTAGAACTCCTCTTTTAGGTGTTCCTGGAACAACATTAAAACACCCCAAATGCATTAAGTCCAGCCCTACTCATGCTCTAGGTCACAGCACAGCCTTAGAAATTGCTGGGAGATGGGAAGGCGCAGCACACTGCAGCAGCAGCTCCTTCAATGGGCACTAACTCCAAATGCCTCCTTTTATACAGCTTTGTACCATGTTTAAAACTCCTCTAGAAAAAGCACATCTGTATCAGGACAAGCCCTAGTAACATACTGAAAGATACCAAATCATAGAACACAGACAGAATGCTTCCTATCAAGAACAAGTGGACTTAAGGGAATAAAGGCGATGGCCAGTAGAAAAGCACAATCCCACACTCAACAACAGATTCATAATTCTACATCTAGCCCCTTCCCACATTCAGCTGCTGCCTGGAATTTTAAAACCTGCCCAGCAAAGCTAATTCCTATGCATAAGCCCATCTAATGAGAGACTTCTTGAGACTCTTCCCAGAAAGTTCTGACTTGCATGCTGCCCTTCACTCCCATTGCAGTCAATGCTATTTAAATGTTATTTTTCCCCAACCTAGTAGTTAACAGCCGCATGAACCAAACTTAATTATGCTCTCAAAACATGGAAATTGCATTTCAACATTATCAATATGTAACAGAGAACATTTCTCTTATTCTTAAAACAGAAAAAGAATATGACATTTTGAAGACAAATAATAAAAGGACTAAGTGTGAGGCACAGTACGAATGGTATGGTACATGTCATCGCCAGCCATCCTCTTCTCTCCCAGTCACCACCAGTCCCAAGGAGCCCAAATCTGAACCCAGCACAACAGGTGTCAACTCGCTGAACCGCAGAAAAAGCTAAACACATCTAAATCAGGATCAACATAGAATCCCTGCAGAACATCACAAACTAGAGCTGGGGGTGCCAGGGACACCTACGTGAGTGAAGCAATGCACCCAGACAGCAGCAATGAACGTGTTTAGAACGAAGCAACTAAAGCAAGCTCCACCAGGTAATGCTCTGGGTTTCAGCAGCTACTTGTGTTATGACCGTTTCTTTTTTAAACAAAGAAAACAATTCCGGATGACTTGCCACTATTTAGTCTTCCTCATTTTGCTCAGATTTACCAGAAACGGGAGGCCTCAGGCAGCAGGCTACAGTAACAGACACTGTATCCAGGAACAGTCCTGCTGAGCTCTCTAATGGCAGAAATTTAATGCCTACAAAAAAAAGTGTTCCATACTTTCAAAGCTTGATCACGTTCATCTTCAGGCAAGCCTCTTCAAAGAATGCTACCAAGCTACTGTTATTTTACCACAAAAAGAACTTTCCATGATGCAACTTAAATCTTTTATTCTTATGGCTATTCTACTGAGATCCCTTTCCAATACAGGGAGAAAATAGCAATATTAGATGCAATTGTCACAGATCATAAGTATTCTTATCTGAACTCTTCTTGCAAGCTGAGCCACCAGCTTCACTTCAGTGAAGGGGCTCCAACCCACAGCTTCAGAAGAGCCAACAGTGCGCTCCATATTCCTCTCCGTTTGTTAAAAGGCAATGAATCCCTCCCAACCTCTTCCTCTGTGGGAGAACATTCAGGTCTCACTGGCACACAAACCTCAAGTCTCCCTCCATGTCCTTGGAGATGATCTAGGTGCAAGGAGATTTTCACAGGTATTGCTCACTTGAGGTAAGACCACTAGCCCTTCTGTCTCAAAGAATCCTCTCATGTCAGGAAGGCCTGTCATCAAATACTCACCCTTTACAGCAGTGATCGTGACTTCCTCCAGTCAATGCTCATGGCTGGTTTATAATACAGGTATTTGAGACAGGTAACCAGCAGAGCCTGAGTAAAGATTTAACCCCCCCCAACACACAAATATTTAATACATTTAGATGTCACTGCTAATTAGTCCTGCTCACATTTGCTGAGCAATCCACATTTTGAGGTATCTCTTATGATCTCCACTAAACTGCTAACTCACCAGGAAGTCTATTTCCATGAGGAAGGCTCTTCAATAGTAATCAGAGCTGCAGAGTTTCACCCAAGTAAAAAAAGGAAAGCACAGACCCCCACAAAACAATTCTGCAAACTACAGATTTCAACTCACTCATAACTCCCACTAGGGGACATAATAAATTCCCTGAATGCAATTTCCAAGCTATGCTCTACCTGGGCAGCTTTCAGCCTCACCTATCCACTTACTAGTGGAGCTAAAGTTCAGGATTACGAGCTGATGCCATCTCTGAACAAGCCGCAGTACTTCCACTGACAGAAATATGCTTACCATTAGCTGCAGAGCTGACTTGGTGCAGGCCACTAATGATCTAGATGACAAGTCCCCTGATAACAGCACACAGGAATACTAAACTAATCTGTGTTCTCCTGGAATTTTCCTGCTTTCCCATGGAGACAAAAAGAGAACCATTGTAGCTTATTTAGTGGCAAGTTTAGACAAGTTTCTGGGGCCAAAGGCTCTTATGACCAGGAACATTGGTGCACCTAAACAAAGCAAACATCAGCATGCCTTCTGCAGCTTTGAGGAGTATTCCAGAGCTTTACTTACAAGTCTGGACTCCTTCTCTTACCCTGCACCTCAAGGTCAGTGAATGGGACTCCATCACATTTCACTGAGCACAGCAACCCAAAGAATCCAGCTTTCTGCTCGTCTCCAATCAACCTCCCACTAAGGAATATCTGCACGCATGAAGGATGCAGCAACAACAGTGCCTTCAGGGGGGAGTATGCAACATAACCAGCACCAGAAAGCTTGGAGCATCTGTTGGAAATTTCCAAAAAGATCCAAGGTCCTGATTTCTGCAATAATACACATCCGGAGATGGATGCTACCCCATCCAGCTGAGGCTGATTCACCCACAAAGCTCTTTCCTTAATGGAGCACCGTAAAATGTCAGTGAACCTGAGATCACGAGGAAAGCCTGCACATTCCAGTTAAATTTCATTCTGTGCTGGTAGCGCTGACAGCTGAGATGCTGTTCCCGTTCCAGATATCACATGTTCTTTCAGCACAGATCTGTGGCACCAATACTATTTCTTGCCCCCAAGAACCTGCTGACAGCAGTGTAGAGAGCTCCACAGCCACTTAAAGGCCACCACAAGACTATCTCAGTGATCCACAAGATCATCTTCACAGAAGCAGTCTCCCTTCCTGCTCCTGTGTGAGATTTCTAAGCACAAATTCCACAGCAAGAGGGAAGAGACAGACTCACCGCAGACAAGTAACAACAGAAGCAAGAGAAACAGATTTCTGAATGTGCTTCTCTGCCCCAGGAGACTCACAATGCACCTGAACACCTTAGACTTCCTCCATGCTTGGGCACTAGCTCCAACAGCCATGCACGTCACTTAATTCAACCCCTTCAACTCACCATTTACCTTCTTCCTGGAAACATGCCAGAAGAGGTAGAATGCAGCCCAAATCTTCAAAACAGCATTTGGGCCACAAAAAACTTGTAGAATCTCACATAAAAAAACATACCCTAAGCATAGTGACCTGCACAAAGGATGGAGGTGGGCAGAAGGTGATTTAAGCAGCTTTAAAATTCTGAAACTGAAGTGAGGTGATAGGGAGGCTGATGGAGCAATTGCTGGAAAATACATCTGAGCTTCAAATTAATAAAAAATAAATACAGAGATATATAGAGATTGGTAATAAACTCTTCCAAATTTATTCTGCAATAGCAGCCATTGAGAAGCTAAAGTTTAAGGGCTCAAGCCAAGGCAGCTTTTGCTATAGCTCTTTATACTAGTGCTGCCACAGAGTCTTTCTATCGCAGCGACAGAGGAAGAAGTGCCAGTCCTCTGCTTTGTTGATATCCCACTGTGTCAAACCCAGCTCTTGAAATAGCAGCAGGAAGGGCTATAAATAACAACAGTTATCTTTAAACAATCTGGTTAAGTGGATGGACAATGTGAATCACCACAGTATATAGTGTCAAACAGTGAGGGTAAAAGATGGATTTCAAACATCTATATTCACCTCCATTCTGCAATTCTCTAATACAGCAACAATTGCACAAGACATGCACTGTTTTCTTTTGGAAGTCAGACCGTATCTTTCATCTGGGCACCTAAATTGAATACTTACTTCACAAGATCTCACTGTTAAAAGCCCACATCACCTTTTGCTCTCAGAGAGCATGTGAGCCAAACCTTTGAAAATTGGCCAACTCTGTACCCAGAGGGCGGCAGCGAAGGAACCGACTCAACTGTTTCAAACCAGTCAGGCAGAGTGACACACTGCTCAGACCAACCAACTCTAAAAGACAAAGTTGGCCTGAGCTGTAACCTGCCATTAGCACGCCAACCAGTAATGATGAAAAATCTGCTGTTCCATCAGAATATCACATGGGTTGAGAGAGGATACTGAAAAGCTCTAAGGATTATTGCAGCTGGCAAGGAAAACCTTGCTAACCTGAAGATGCAACAGTGAACTAGAGCACACAGGACAGCAGGCTAGCTACGATCTTGTGACCTTCATAGGTCAAGTTTCAGGCCCTAACCATCTCAAACAGATAAAAGAGAAATAATCTTGCAACTTCACATAGGATTGTGAGAGAAAAAACATTTCAAGCAAATCTTAAGCGCTCCTGACTTCAGCGGTTCCATAAACAGGTCACAGAAGCTGAAATTAAGATTGTGATCACTCCTTGGGCACAGCAAGTCTGACCTCTCCTAGGAGTTACCTACAATGCACAGATGAGCCCTGAAGAGCTGTACCAATGTCTGCCTCACCAGAATTCCTTATTACAGAGGATATACTTACTGTTCCAGCCAGGATATCATGTGGACAGCAATCCAGAAGGTGGCTCTTGCAAACACGATCGTCTGTAAACTTCACCCTTTGTCTGGTTTCATCTCCTGAAATTCATTTGTGGTTTTAAATAAGGAGACATTAGAATACCGGTAAGAGAACAAAGATGACGGTACGATCATTTCGCCTCAATATGCAGATTAAAATACTTGGTGTTTCTGCTCCCCAAAATTACTCGAAAAAAGCTTAGAGGGTAACAGGATATTCTGGAACACTTATAATTGGCAACAAACACTATTTTAGCATTTATTCATCCAGTACACCATGTTAAACACAGTGTTGGCGAGCCAAGTAACGTCCAAGGCCTGTCATCCATATAAAGAGACAGCACAGCCAGAAGAGAAAAAAGGAGACAGACAGTCTGGCTCGCAGCCAAAACCTTTTCTTTCTTTCCCCCACCCTCCACCCCCCTTTTTTACTTGAGGAAGGGGCAGGAGGTACCAAACCCCACGCTATCAGAGGGCTATGAATCACAAAACAGGGCTGTGCTGGACAGTTTTTATAGGCGATTACTATTTGCTCATCTGATAATTAAGACATCGGTCCATTTGGTTTGAAAACCAAATATGCAGTGTGCTTTCCAAGGCCATCCAAAGACGAATCTTGTAGGTCTTGGCCTGGAACACGAAGCGTACTTCCCACCCACGTCCCACCCTCAGAAGACATTTTACATTCAGGAGCCACTTAAACAAGACAATATCAGAAAAGCAAAAAAATTAAAAATAAAAAAAGAAACAAAGTTAGTCAATACACACTGCGAGCTCCAACATATACTATACCCATCTGCATTCTTCAAGACCTCAGCTGCAGAATTTTATGCCCACTGTTGAAAAGTTTTAAAGGAAAAGTTTTCTTGCCCATACCTGCAGTAAGGAAGTCAGGGGAATGATACATAAAAGTAAAGGCAAAGTGGTAATGGTATGTGACAATTTTAAAGCTCATCTGTGTATATGACACAGGTATGTGTAACACTAAAGTATGAATATAGTTTAGGATTCGCAAGCATCCAGGAATAATGTTGTGTCTACTGAAAATGTTTTCTTTTTTTTTATTTTTTTTTCTTTCTAAGCTACACTTTTAAAGTTACTTGTGAAAAAAAAGCAAACACTTTTTTTTTTTTTGTTATAACAGCTTTAAAAATTGGTTGTGACTCACGGCTCGATGAACATGAGGCTTTTCTGCAACTCCCTTGCAGATTGATGTAGGCAGGCAAAGATACACTGAACCTTTATAAATAAAATAGAGGGGCCACAATTGTTCAGTTTGTATGAAATAAAAATATGGGAAGCAATTCAATAGCAACTCAATACACAAAGAAAGAAAAGCACTTATTCACTTACGAAACAAAGTGCAAAGTACCTGAACAGCCCTGCTAACGTGCCAAAGGGAATTTAAGTACTCAGCAAGTCGCAGAAGGGAGGTACAAACCGCAGCGGGAACCTATTTTGCACAGGCTGTCACATTTCTTTTCTTGGACAACAAACTACAACGGCCGGCTCCTGCAGGCACACCTACCTACATGCCTCTGTACGCGCGGCGTGGCCTGGGCACGGAGCTTTCCCTAAAACCTCTCTGCGGCAGCCGGGGCCCGGAGCGGCAGGCTCCTCCCGCAGCTGGGCCACGCCGGGCGCGTTCTACGGCCAGGGCCGAGGCGGGCTCCGCCGCCAGGCAGGCCTACCCCTACCGGACTCCCTGCGCCGAGCTCGCTAGGCCGTCCCGAGGCGCGGCGAGGCCCAGGCCCGCTCCGCCGGCCCGCCCAGGCGGCCGCCCC
>JAVJGG010000061.1:3415457-3445447 GCA_035590195.1 Aviceda cuculoides | reverse complement strand
CGCACCGGGCCGCCTGCTGCGGTTCCCCCGCCTGAGCGGGACGCCTCGGTCGCGGCGGCCTCGGCGGCCTCGGGCAGGGGGACGGGCACCCACCGGCCGGGGGGCACCCGCGGCCTGGCTCCTCACTGGGACCCTGCCGCGGGCCCGGCCCCCATCGACAGTGCTGCCCCTGGGTGCCCCAGCACCCTTCCCCGGGGCTGACCGAGCATGGGCCCAGTAGCCGGGCCACAGTGGCTGCTGAGCCATGCCGAGCCATGCTAGGCCGTGCCAAGCAGTGCCAAACCATGCCAGGCCATGCTGAACCACTTCAAGCCGTGTCAGGCCATGACAAGCTGTGCTGTGCCAAGCTGTGCTGGGCGGGCGGGCAACAGCGGGTGACGTCAGGGAGCAGACCGAAGGGTGCCCGTGGCTTATCAGCTCCCACCCACCCTGTTTGCCCAGCGGTTCCCCGGGCAGGATGGCTGCTGCTCCCGCCCTGGCGTTGCTGGCGTGAGTGTTTGGAGAGGGGACAGGGAGCACTGCAGAGCTGGTGCCAGTGCCCAGCTCTGCCCCCACACGGTGCCCAGGGCTGCTGGCCCGGGCAGACGGGTGGGTGACAGCCGTGCCCAGGCTGGTGCTGTCCTCGCCAGTGCTGCCCTAGGGCAGAGGCTGGGGACCCCACCTCAGCACCTGGGGACAGCTCAGAGCAGGGTGCAGGCTGCTCAGGGCAGGTTACTCAGCCCGGGGTGGCAGGGAGGTCCAAGAGCTGCGGTCACCCCAAGGGCAGAGGGACAGGGCAGCTCTGGAGCAGGGCTCTGCCTGTCCCCAACCCCAATGGCTGGTGTCCCACCCCCTGAGTGTCCCCACCACAGGTGGTGACAGGGTCCGGGCACTATGTCAGGCCCCCACCACCCTGTGCCCTCCAGCTGTCACAGGCAGGCTGTCCTGCATCCCCTGGCCATCCAGTGTCCCCCAGTCACCTCTAGTCCCCCAGCTGTCTGTGCTCTCTGCTGCCCCAGACGTCCCAGCTGGCATGTCCCCCTGCCAAAA
This sequence comes from Aviceda cuculoides, assembly GCA_035590195.1. NCBI lineage: Eukaryota > Metazoa > Chordata > Aves > Accipitriformes > Accipitridae > Aviceda > Aviceda cuculoides. Next base: position 3,444,418 of record JAVJGG010000061.1, on the reverse strand, counting down.
CAGAAATGGCACCGCTGGCCACAGCTGCCTTGGGACCCAAGCTACTCGCCATTGTCACTGTCCTCAGTCCCGCCACATGCTGCATGGGCCAGTATGGCTGCAGGCCATAACGGAGACATGGGGCACCCCAGTGCCCCATCCATGGTGACAATGCTGCCATCCTGGGTGCTGTCCCCACCGTGGGGCTGGCCCAGCTGCTGTCCACACAGCATATCCCCATCTCTGCATCCACAGGTGCTGCCTGGCAGGAGCCAGTGGCCCTGGGCACCCAGCCTCACCACTCCCTAGGGAGCACAGCACCCTGAAGTGCCTCTCCCACCAGCTGTGCCATCAGAGCTGTGTCCTGCCACCTCAAAAGGTTCCAAACCCCATCCTGGGGCTGGTCAGAGAGCCCTGCATCCACCTCGGGGAGGGGGACGAGGATGAAGATAAGGGGTCTGGACCCACACGGGGGCTGTGCAGCACCTGGCCCCGCTCTGCTGTGCAGGCGCCGGCGCTGCAGGACCCCCACAGAGATGCTTTGCCCTCTGCAGCCACAGCGGCAGCGCCTGTTTGCAGAGGCATCGCCTGATAACGCAGTATGTTCTTCAGAAGATCCCTACTCCAGGAGTCAAAATAGCATGAAATTTAATTTTACGCCTATTTGACAAAGCTTGATTTCGCCTCCAATCAGCAGGGAGATAAGAGCCCTCGGCACAAGTGTGCGGGCAGTTTGGCAGCTGGGGCTGCCGATTTAATAGGTGAATTTACAGGAACAACACTTGAAAATCCCCTGGCTAGTGAACCATTAAGGTGAGCCCTGCCTTCCGTCCCCACGTCCCTCCCCACGCTGCTCTCCCGTTGCTGGGTGCTAAAGCAAACCCCAGCTCTGTTTACTGAGTCTACTATTACAATACAGCTACCAAATATTTGCCAGCCGTCAGCTCGCTGCTCCGCTATAAATACTTCAGGCCCAGGTGGAGGGACGGGAAGGGGGAGCGCCGCGGGAGCCTATGCATGGCCGGGCGGCAGCGCCAAGGTGAGTGCCGAGCTGCGGCCGTGGGAGATGCCTTCCTGCACCGGGGCTTTTCTCCGGCTGAGGGTGTCAGTGGGGCAGGCTAGCTTTGTTGCCGGGGTGGCTCCACTCCCTTTTCCCCACAGCCTGGAGGCGTATGGTGCCTCGGGAGGCTAAACCCCCCACCGCCTGCTCCAGGGCAGCACAGAGGCTGGACCAGGGGTCTCACGGTGGGGACAGCACAAAGAGAGACGCATGGTGACCCCAGAGATGGAAACGATGCTGTCTCCAGCTGGATGCAGGGCCCAGCACCGTGCTTGGCATGGCAGGAGCAGGACTTGCCCCCCAGGATTTGTCCCTTGTCCCAAGACCCTCTCAGGGCCAGGGCTGGGGCGATGGCAGTCCCAAGCATGTGGCCAGGGATGCCCTGCAGTGAGGCATTGCTGGGGACCCCAGGGCACAGGTATCACTATCCACAGAGGGGCCTCATCCAGGTCAGCAAGACCCAGCCATGGCTGGAGCCCACCAGGGTGGTGCGGGGAGGTGGCTGGGTTTGCCCCATCACAGGGAAAACCACGGGGCCATTCTGTGGGCAGGGCATGGGGCCCAGTATCCCATGTGCTCAGCCCAGAGTGGCAGGGACGGCTCAGCCCAGAGTGGCAGGGTACTGAGCCCAGGGTGGCAGGGTGGGTGCTGAGCCCCATTCACCTCCATGCACAGCCCCAGGGTGAAGGGGAACATCCCGCTGCCCGGCAGCTCTGGGGGACATCCTTGCTGCCCCATGGCTCATGGCTCAGGGGGATCAGGGCTACATCCCATGACTTGGTGGGGACATCCCTGCTGCCCCGTGTCCCATGGATCAGTGAGGACATCCCTGCTGCCCCACATGCCGTGACTTGGGGACGTTCCCATTGTCCCACATCCCATGGATTTGGGCAGACATCCCTGCTGCCCCGTGTCCCTTGGCTTGGTGAGGACATTCCTGCTGCCCCCATGTCCCATGGCTCAATGGGGATGTCCCTGTAGCCTGATGTCCCAGGATTCAGCTAGGATATCCCTGCTGTCCAATGTCCCAGGGCTCGGTGGGTATGTCCCTGCTTGCCCCATGTCCCATGACTCAGAGGGAGCGTCTCCACTGCCCTGTATCCCATGGCTTGGTGAGGACATCCCCACTGCCCTGCAGCCCCACCCTGGCCACAGCATGGCATGCCATGGTCCACCTGCCACCTCAGGGCCAAGTGCCACTGCAGGGTGGTGGGAGAGGGATTGTGCCGGGGTGCATGCCACCCTCACCCCACTGTCCCTGCCCACAGGGTGAGTCTGGGTCCTGGGGAGCCCCTGCACGCTGACATGGCTGCAGGCGTCATCCAGTCCCTGGCCGAGCTGCGGCTGCCCTCGCCCTTCCCACACGGCCTGCTGCTGCCCGCGTGCCCCGAGCCCGACTTCCCCGACCTCTCTGAGGAGGAGGAGGAGGAGGAGGAAGAGGAGGAGGAGGAAGAGGAGGCTGCAGAGGAGAGCATGAGGCCAGACCTGGCCGTCCCCAGCGCTGCTGAGACCACCCTGCGGCTCCTCAAGTTTTCGGAGCTCATCAGCTGCGACATCCAGCGGTACTTCGGGCAGCGGGGCCGGGAGGAGGCCGCCGGCAGCCGCAGCGTGCCCGAGGACTGCGGCTCGCCCTGGCACGCCGAGGCCCAGCCTGAGGCTGTGGCACCGCAGGGCGGTCCTGGGGCCACGCACAGGCTGGGGCCACTGGCTGAGCTCTTCGAGTATGGCATGCACCGGTGCCTGCCGCCCCAGGCGGCTGGCAGCAAGACACAGCGGCTGGAGAGGAAATATGGCCACATCACCCCCATGCACCGGAGGAAGCTGCCACCCTCCTTCTGGAGGGAGCCGGGCCCCAGCCCTGCCAGCCTCCTCCACGCTGGCACCCCTGACTTCAGCGACCTCCTGGCCAACTGGACGGTGGAGCCGGGGCCGGAGCTGCCGGGTGCTGGGCAGGAGCTGCCGCCCGAGCCTGGCCGCCCAGAGCTGGAGGCTGAGCCCTTCGTTGGGCTGTGACCCCACCATGGCCCCAGGGGCCTCCAGCCCCGCCACGTGCCACCCGGTTAATGATAAACCCAGTGGCCCTGGTGCCAGCGCCGGGGCACCTGGAGCTGCCGGGTCGGAGCCGGCGATGGGACGAGTGAATAAATGACTCCCGCCAGGCACCAGCGCATGCGGTGTCCTTTGCTACCCAGTACAGTGGTGTCCCTGCTGCCAGGGACGAAGGGTCAGTGCTCAGCGTGGCCCTCGGGGGGCCACCGGCCACCCCAGCAGCAGGAAGAGGAGGGAAGCGCGGTGCCGGCAGGAGCCAGCAGCCCGTGTTTACTCTGCGGCCCAAGTCAGTGGATCCCATCTCCTTATCTCGGCCGCGCTGGGGCAAAGGGCGACACGGGGCCTCATAAAGTACCCGGCTGCCAGCACCCAGCAGGGACCCATCACCGCCTTGGGGACCCACTGCACCCCATGGCTCCCCTGCCCCGTGGCAGTACCAGGGAACCAGACCCACACGGGAGAGCAGGGCCGTCCTGTGGTGCCAGGGCAGCTGGCCCTTCCTCACAGCCCCCGCCACCAGACCTGGCTGTTACCAAGGCCCAGCCAAGGCATTCTCTGCTTTGTGGTAGCTCTTTGTTGGCCTTGAAAGGGAAAAGCATCCGGGAAGGGGCAGCCACCCCCCCGCCTTCAGCACTCCAGCCCTGCCAGAGGGCTGAGGAAGGGGGGGGAGGCAAGGCCACCAGCTTGTGCCCTCCCAGCACCAGCAGTGACAACAAGGCTTGGCTCAACCCTGGGGGGACACCAACAGACACGGCCCTGAGTCTGGGCAGCAGCACCGGGGGAAGGAGGGAAGCAAGAGACAGGCAGCACCACAATAAAAGTACAAACAGGCTTTATTTCAGCACAGTATCCCGCAATCAGAAGTCCCTCCAGGCACCAGCTTGCCCCTGCCTGAGGGAGGAGGGGGCAGCCCCAAGCTAGGGCAAGGAGCAATGCCAAGGAGAGGAGCAAGTATGGTGGGAGACGGGCTGGAGCCCTCCTCATCACCCAGAGGAGTGCAGGCTCTGCTCCCTGCCTCTGCCCAGATCCAGGGCTGGTGGTGGGTTTTAGGGTGCCTGGCAGGGCCCAGGCTGCTGGAAAGGGCCACAACAAGCTGCAGCAAGTGCAGAAACACACCCAGGGTGACTCTGGACCCCAGCATTGGTAGAGGGGAGAGGCAGCAGCAACAGTGGGAGGAGGGCAAGAGCAGCAGAGGGGCACACACTAGGGACACAGGTTGCAGGACCAACACTGCCCCAGAGCAGGCAGCTCTCCCCCCCCCACCCCTGCCCCAAACCCCACGGGTGTCTCCCCACAGACAGGTTTGGGATCAGAGCAGCCAACAGAGCCAAGAAAGAGCAAGAGGCAGCAGCTGCTGAACCATGGGAGCCCTTTTATTGCACAGCCACGCAGGGCACAGCCCCCTCCTCCAGCCAGAGGGGCAGAGACGCAACCACCTGCCCCAGGGCTCAGCCCAACCCAGCCAGCAGGAGCACAAGGCAGGGGGGACAGGGCCCTGGGAGCAGGAGGGAGCCCCACCATCTCCCCTCTGCTCCCCACACAGGCCCTGCCGCTGGAGCCAGGGCAGGGCTAGGGCTAGGTCCTGGGCAGTTCAGGCTGGGGCCATAAGGCGATAGAGGCCACATACCATAGCAGAGGACTGTGCCCAGCTCAGCCAGACGCTTCTGCTCCCCCGGCCCACTCCAGCCTTCACCCAACCCTCAGACAGAACCTATGCCAGGAGCTAACAGAACCAAGGGTACTTTTTGATCCCTCAGGCAAGCAGAGGAAGGGGTGAGAAGGAGGCAGTAGACATGAGAAGGCAGTGACGGGCAGGAGAGCCAGGGCAGCACGGCCGTGCCGGTGCTCCGGGCACCAAGATGCCTGCACAGACTGGCCCAGTCCTCTCCCCGCCTCTGCAAAAAGGTGTCCCCAGCTCCAAGGGGCCAGGGTGCGTTTCCGCTGGGCAACGCCGCCCCACATCACGTCTGTGCCAGCGAGAGCTCCTCCAGGCCTTCCTTCCCCAGCCGGTACCTGGCAAGGTCCTTGCGGGTGACCATGCCCACCACCTGCCAGGAAAGGGACAGGGTACAGCCCACACTGGCATGCAGAGCCTGGGGACAAGGGCAGCATGTCCTGTCCCCCCCCAGCCCCGAGGAGCCTAGGCTGCCCGCATACAGTGAGTGGAGACTCACCTCATTGCGATTGTCCACAACCACCAGGTGCCGCAGTCCCAGGGCTCGGAAGAGCTTGAACACCCGTGGCAGAGATGCCTCCTGCAAAGTAGAGTGGGCCTGCGTGGGCTGCCGCATCCCCAGCCAGCAGCCAGCACTCACCCATGACACCTGGGATGCTGAGGTGTGGAGGGGTCCCTGGCCATTACCTGAGGCACAGTGTAGGGCGAGGGGTTCATGAACTCGCTGAGGTCAATCATGCACTCGCGCTCGTCCTGGGAGACATGGATGGACTGGATGGGGGGGAAGCGGGGGTAGGCGTCCCGAAAATCCTTCAGCTTCAGCCGCCGCTGCACCAGGCTCAGGTTGGCCCTTTCCACAAAAACCTTGGGAGGAAAGAGACCGTTGGGGACTGTCCTGCAGCACCAACAGGCACCAGGACCAGGGCAATGCATAGGGGCAGATGAACCATCTGCAGAAGAACAGCCTGCTTCCCATTTACTCAGGGTTTGTGAGGCCAGTGGGGTGCACGATGATGCTGGGGTAACCCCAGCATGGCACAGCAGCCCCCACCGTCTCCTTGGGTGAGCTGAGGGACATGACAGGGACCCTCTGCCAGCTCCGCCCAAGCAAGGCAGGGAGCAAGGGGCCTGAGGCAGCAGTGGGACAAGGGCACTGGGGCTCAGACACAGCCCAAACAGCCTCCGCACAGCATCACCCACCTTGTGCTTCAGCAGGACAATGAGCTGGGAACGCAGGATCAAACCCCGCAGTCCTGCGACCTGTGACAGAGCGCTATGCATGAGATGGGGCTGGGAAGGAGGGGGGAAGGCAAGAGCAAGGGTCCCACACCATGGCCAGCCCTTGCATGGCCAACACCCAGCTGTATCCCCTCACAAGCAGCACCCAGCCCACCTGCGTGGCATCAGGGTTGCTCTCCACCACTGGGAAGCCGTTGTGGTTGGAGGAGGTGTCACTGAGGATGTCCACAACCGTGCCCACTCGCTCAATCCTCCGCAGGCAGGTGACAGGAGTGCTCATGACCTCCCTGCAAGGAAGGCTCGGTGTGAAACCCAGCCCCACAGCAGCATGCCCCAAATATCCCCCCACACTACACACGCCACTGCAGCCCCAATGCCTCTGCTGTCCCCAAAACCTGCCAGGGACATGGGGAAGGAATGCACTGCAGGCCATGTTCCTGGCTGGGGAAGGAGCTGGGCTGGTGGCACCAGGGGAGAGCAGGCTCCCAGGACCAATTTTGTCACCACCTCCATTTCCAGCTCAGGCCAACAGTGTGGTTGAAAAGCTGCCACCCCGGGAGTCACGAGCATCCCCCAGCCCACCTACCTGGCCGTGAGGGAGTGGGATGTCACTGGGGCTTCCCAATGCAGGAAGGGCACGCTCTGCAGCTGAATGTGCATGTCATAGAGCCCCTGCAACGAGAGGCGAGCCATCAGGAGAAGCCTGGTGAAACGCTGACGGGTACAGCCAGGCAGCAGCTCACCTCTGAGAGGGAGCACACACTTGTCCTGGCCCCCCTACGGCTCCCCAGCATCACCAATGCTGACCCACAGGCTCTCACTATGTCCTGATGGGCACACCAGCCCTCACCTCCACAAAGTAGTCTCCCACAATCTTTGCTGTCATCAGCACGAGCATGATAGGGAAGCCATAGGTGACATTGCCTGTTGCCTCCATCATGATGACCGTGAGACTCAGTGTCATCCGCACTATCCCACCTGCAAGAGACACGGTTTAGGAGGGCAGGGAAACCCAGGGTGAGGGGATAGCAAAACACCCAAGGCCTCTGAGTCTCTGCATGGCGATCCAGGACTGCCCAGACAGGCAGGGTGCCCTGAATGAGCCCAGCCCTCACTAGTGCCCCAGCGCTGCCTCTGCTTGTCAGGGTCATTAGGAAGCCAACAGGCAGGCTGAGCTTCAGCTGGGGAAGAAGCTGCACCAGGGAAGCAAGGATTGCTTTTTTTCCATGCCACCTTCACCCCGACATGAGCAGGTGGTGGCCAAGACTGTGCCATGGGGAACTCACCCAGCTGTGCGGCAGCTCCCATCAGGGCGTACTTCCCAGGGTCAGCCCAGATCTGAGCACAGGAGAGAGAAGGAGCTGAGTTAGCTGCTATCTCCAGGGCATCCAGAGATAACGATTAGTGCCCTGGCCCCCAAACCCCCTCCGAAGTGGGTGAAAGTGCCTGAGGCTGCTGGCAGGGCTCGGTTGGGACACAGGAAAGTCCAGACCCAGCTCAGGAAGGCATCAAGTGAGGAGCCAACCCTCTCCAGACTGCTGTGCCAAACTCTTAGCCAGCTTCATGCACACTGCCTGCACGTGCCACCTGCCCAGAGGCGAAGGAGGAGGGCCGAGTGCCATGGCTCCCACCACCGAACACCCCTTCCCACCAAGGACTCACTGAGCCTTTGGTCAGGTACGAGAGGGAGATGCCGAAGAGCCTCCCCCAGGCAGCGCCGATCAGCAGGGAGGGGATGAAGACCCCCGCAGACACCGTGAGGCCATAGGTCCAGCAGGCCAGGAAAAAGTACATCAGGGTGAACATGCCCAGTGTCATGGGGTTGTAGGAACCTGAGGTGGAGAGACAATGGAGAGTTGAGTGCTGGTCCCGCAGCCCAGAGGACACTACCATGGCTGCAGCCATGGGAGAACAGACAGCAGCTGCCCCAAGTGTGAAAGCCCCTCTCATTGGGTGCACCTTCTGCCCTGGCAGCAACAAGCCTTTCAAAACGGCTCTTTAGGTTGTTTCTGCCCCCTCAAGGGCCCCACCAGCTGGCCGGTGCTATCCCAAGCCCTCCCATCCCATTGAGTCCAGCAGTGCCTTTCCTCCATCTCCCAACCCGTGATGACCCATCCCCTCCCAGCCCTGTGGTTCCCAGCCTCCCATGAGGCAGCATGACGAACTTCAAAGCCCCGAGAGACCACCAGTGCTGGAGGACAAGGTCAGGAGGGCAGAGGTGAGCTGGCAAGCGTCCTACTGCCAGCTTTGGGATCAACTCAGCAGAGTAGGTCCTGCAAACCCCCTCCTGTCCCGCAGCTCCCATGGCTGCTCCAGCCAGTCCCAAGCTGCCCCACAGCACAGGCTGTACCATCACAGCAAGACCCTGCTGTCCACAGGACTCAGCCTACTGCTATTTTAGGACTGCTGAGCAGCTCAGTCTAGTTTAAATGAGTACTTTGCAACCTCTCCTTCACAGAGAGGTCAATGGACTGAGGCCCTGAGCCAGGGAGGACCCAGCACTGCAGGGAGCAGCCTTGAGACACAGGACAATCATCACTTAGCTTCAGGTGGCCAAGCTACACTGTCTGGGCTGATGGTCTGGAAATTCAGAGCTCTCTGCTCCCTGCCCATGTGGAGCTGAGCATGAAACTCAGACCAGCAGGCAGAGGGCACACTGTCCTTACACTAGGTCCAAGGGAAATGGGAGCAGGAACCTGGGACCCACATTGCATTTCTCAAGAAAATCCAAGCCCCAAGATCCACCTCCACAACTTGCCCAGAAGGTAAAGTCATTCTGGGGCAATAGGCCCTGCTAATTAAGAAAACAGCCAGGGACATTTCCAGGACAGACTTCAGACAGCCAGCGAAGGTCATACTTGCTCCCACATAACTCAGAAGCAACAGCTTGCAAGCATGCACAAACAAAACCAGGTCCTTGTCCACAGGCTCCAGAGACCACAGCCCTTGGCTGAGCTCGTAGGTGCCACCAGGTGCAGCACCCATCCCTCCTCCTTCCACCACCACAGGAAAGGAGCAGGCACAGTGCTTTGCTGGATCCCATTGTGCCCTCAGGGGGCCATGCTGATAATCCCCTGCCTCATCCCACAAGCAGCCAGGGAACAGGCTGGCCACCTCACACAAGCCCACTCCTGCTTTGCTAATGTTTAAGGACCCGCTCGCAGGGTGCACAGACCTGGAGGGTCATGGAAGAGGTTGACGACGCTCTTCTCAGGTGTGTTGAAGAATGCAGTGGCCATGGAGTTGTACTCTCCATCAGCACAGAAAAGCTGATGAGGAAGAAAAAAGAGGGTTAGAAGTGGCAGATCTGGGCTGCACTGCAGCAGGGAAGGCTGCCAGGCTCAGGGGAACGTGCACTGGCGAGGCGACAGCGCTGGGCAGCAAGCACATCAACACTGCGCTTGGGTCTCCAGCTCTGCCCACAGCGGAGGGCATTGACCATGAGGTCCAGTGCCACAAAACCCAGCAGGGTCTCATCTCCCTGCTCAGCCCCCAGACTCTGCCCAGGCTCAGGGTACCCCCCACTTACCTGCAGGGGATATGCCACCGTGCTCCCCTGGATGGGCTGGCAGTCTCTCGAGCAGTAAATCATGACGAACCCCACAGTCGCTGTCACTGCTGCCACTAGCATGGCCTCAACCACCTGGAGGCAGGGCCGGTGGATGTACCTGCAAAGGGAGCAGAGGAGCGAGGGTGGCACCCAGGGGTGCAAGCAGGATCACCCGCAGCCTGGCTTGGCACATCACATCAGGCATACATACAGGCTGGCTGCCCCTGCTCCCTTCCCAGACCCTGCCAGGCTGTCCTACGCTCTGTCCTCTGGCAAAGCTGCCATGGTTACCTGGAGCAGGAGGGCAGCAGCAAGAGCAGCTTTGCCCAGCCAGCTCCAGCAGACCTGCCTGCCTCCCCTGCATGGAGCTGAGCACAGCTCCCGTGCAAAGGTTGGCATGATCTGGCTGGGGGGACAGTGCAGAGCCAAGTCCAGAAAGCTGCAGCCCGTGAAGGCCCAAGAGGAGTGATGCCCTGGAAGCTGCTGCAGGCCCCTCACTGCTCCACCTCCACAGGTCATCCCTCCCTGAGGCCACAAGGCTGGTCCTGGCGTTTGAAAAGCTGGTGACAAGTATTATCTGTGCCAGACTGGGCTCGGATGGCTTTAGCAGCTCCCTCCACTCTCGTTACTCTCAGAAGCACATAACAGTCAGGTCTGTGCAGTGTTTGCACTCCTTTGAGCCCTCAAGTCACTGAAGGGAAATACTTAGCAGGGTCAGAGCAACAGTTGGATGCTGTGGGTCACAGCCTTGACTGCAGGCAGTGAGAGACACGTGGCATCTTTGCCTTCCAGCTTCCAGGGGCTGCTGTCACGTTAAGTATGAGATTACAGCCTTGCTCTGGCTGGGAACACTGCTCTGAGGGAGCGCAGAATGTGCCAGCCAACCCATGTCAATCACCTTAGCTACCCATGAACTCTTACCTGATCCGGAACATTGTTAACCAGTAATTGAGGGCATTGAACAGGGCCCCGAGGATCCCGCCTGTGAATGCAAAAAAGCTGTGAATGAAAAGCTCAGCATGAAGGTCCCAGCCTGTCCTACAGCTGCCCAAGACACAAGGAACCTGTGAATCACAGGGAGACATCAACAACCCATTCAGCATGACCAGCAGCCCTGGAACATGTGGACACTGTCCCCGCAGAGACAGCTAGGACCTGACACCAAGAGGAGCTGAGCACCAGGAGCAGGGTGGCCAGGGGCCAGTGTCACAGCCCTGGCACTTGGCAAGCAAGGGACAGGCCAACTCCGCAGGGATAAGAGCGGCTCATTTGAAAGCAAGGGGCTGCCCATGATTGCGATGCACTGACCCCACTTAATGACTTTAAGCCGTGTACTGCAAAGGGGCTCGCCTTTGCTACAAGGTTAAGGGTTGAGTCAGGATCCAGCTCTTATCCCCATATAAGCCCCACAGCCTCTGCTTCAGAGTTTAATGGATTTCACATTCTCCCCAGGAAACTGGATCCCAAAGCTTTTTAGATCCAGACAGAGAACAGAGGAAATTATTCAGACTGATTAAATTGAAATAGCAGCACTCTCTTACCAACAACGCCCATAAAGATGAAGATAGGAATTTCCTGGATTGTGTATCCCATTTTCTGCAAGCAAGAAAGAAACGGGTTTCAGATCTCCCAGCCCATCTGCAGCCCTGCAGCTGGTCACTGTCTGCTGGGACAGCACAAGCCTGCGCTGGTGAGTGGCTCCCAGAGCTGTCTCCTCTGGACACCCTGCAGCCCCCAAACCCAGCAGTGGCTGCAGAAAAGCCTGCTGCTAGGGTTGGTGGAGCTGGGATATGGCCAGACCCCACAGCCTGCTAGGGCAGAGCCTCCCTCAGCCCCTGGGTGACGTTTTAAGACAGACCGGTGACCCCAAGCTGCCATGGGCTGCTTCTAGCCCCCCCAACAGAGACCTACATGGGGAATATCTGTGCCATACCTCATTATCAAACCTGCCAAAGTTGATGAGCCCAGGGCTGGAGAGATCCCAAGCATTGCCATGGTAAACACTCAGGACAGAGTTCAGAGTGAACGTAGATATCATGGAGGCAAAGAACTGGAAGGAGATGCAGCCCAGAGTCACCGCCAGATGCCTCCAGCCCTGCTCCCTCACCACTTGCCCCCCGCACTACCTTGAACTGCCCCCACCGAGGCCCTTGGGTAGGGCTTGGTACCCACGGTGTGGTGGGGACAAGAGGCCACATTCCCTGTGGCAGCACTCTGGACAGCTTACACCGATCAGGGGCTTGCTCCTCCTTTCGCCTTTCCATTGCCCTGGAGCACAGCCCAAGGCTGCTCCCTTGGAAAGTACTTGGCAGCAAGATATTGCTCAGCCAGGTCCAAATTCAGCCCCTGAGGACCAGGGCACAGAATGGGAGCTGAGATACTGTTCCCTGGGATGTGTTACACATGGCTGCCCAGCTGGGGCAGGGATGGCAGGAGGCCTGGGGCTGTGGGGCATCAGGAAAAGGCAATGCATCACACCAGAGCTAGCAGCCCTCAATTTACTGCTCCTGCTTTCCAGCACTTACGATTCTCCATGTCAGGAACTGGTTCCAGAAGGAAGCCCCTTCCTCCAAGCTGAAGAGGACACCCCCTGCAAATGCAAGGCACAAACACCTTCACAAGATGCACGTGCCACAGACCCTTGGCTCACAGCACCAGCTGAGGCACCCAAATTCATCCCAGCCCACGTGCCCCACACTGCCCCAGACCTCACAGGCTCCAGCAAAGGGACCAGCAAGCCCACCAAGCCATCAGTGTTGTACTGGTCACAGTGACTGCCCTCCTCCATTGCAGGGAGGCAACATTTGGGATCAGAGACAGATGACCCCCCTCTTGTCTTCCCAAGACCTACATGGCATGGCAGGACAGCTTGGAGCTGGGCTGGGCACTTTGCAGGAGGGCTCCTGCAGTGCCCTAGGCGGATCTTGACAGCTGCCTGCATGCAAGTGGGAGCAACCTCTCGATGGGATCCACGTGCAGGTATACCACTCAGAATCAGAAAGCTAAGACACATACCCACGGGGGCACCAAATGCAGCCGAGACACCAGCAGCAGCTCCAGCCGAGACAAAGTCCCTCTTTTCTGTGTCTCTGCGGAAGTACTCGAAGATCTGAAACACCCAAGCAAAAGCAGGTTTAAGGCTGCCCACAGGCATGGGTTTAGGGGAAAAACAGGGTATGCCATATATGACCCCAAGCCACCAGCATGACCCCGAGGAACAGCCCAGTTTGGGCACAGGAGGGTCACCTGCAGCACAGCCTCTCAGCCCTCAGCACCAACCTTGAAGTCTCGCTTTAAAGATGTGGATCTTCCCTGGGAGATCCCAGCAGCAATCACCGCTCCAGAGTGAATCATGGGTCCTTCCTACAGGCAGGAGAGCAGAGTCAGATCAGAGAAGGAAGAACCCCAGGGATAGTCAGGGATGGTTGAATGCTGCACACCAGGTCGCAGCCCTGAAGAAGCTGGCCAGGAGGATTTTCCTCTGGGAAGCAGACCTTGCCGTTTTCCCCCCATAAACCCTCGTTCTAGCAAGCAGCTCCTGTGGCCACTTCCTCTTCCCAACAGCGCTCCCTCCAGCCAAGAAGACAGGGGCTTTGATCCCAGCGAGCTAGAAAGGTCCCAATGGGGCACCCTGGTCACCCCCATCTAACATTTGCAGGGACAACCACCGATGGATGTAGGCTGCTGCTCTCCTGCCCTCAGCTGAGCCACACACAGGCTGGCGCGGTGGCACCGCACACCCTGGGGGCTGGCACCACGTGCCCTGGGGGCTCCCCGAACCTGGCCACGCCGTAGCCACCTCGGCCAGCACACCAGGGAATAAAACTGGGAAGTCCCTGCAGCGCAGGGCTGGCGACAGGCTGCGGCACATGTGCCAGCAGTGGGTAACAACAGGCTAGCAGGGACCGCTTTGTGCACATCACCTTCCCAACGGCCAGGCCGCCGACCACTGACAGGATGACTCCGCAGACTTTGATCACCAGGGTCTGCAAAACAGAGACGACAAGCACAGCACATCATGCAGGTGGGACAAGAATCATGACTGCAACAGCCACGGGGGACACAGACCCAGCCAGCCAGAGGGGTGGGAGCCAGCAACCCCGGCGAACTTGTGATTCTCAGCCTTCCACTATGGCAATGGGGTTGGCCAACTTGCTTCGTGGACAGAGCAAAAAAATTACCTAAGGCTGCTCTTCCCAGTGCCAGCTGCCAATCCCAGGGCAGGACATTTAACTGCCTGACACTGGGGGGAACAGCTACAGAGCCGGGCAGGGCAGCAGGGTGGTCAGGAGCTCGTACCAGCTCCTCCTCTGCCACAGCGCAGGCGGGGACCACGCCGTCAGGACACAACATGCCTGGGCCAGCCCAGTGGAGGGGGCCCCATCACAGGCAGAAGACACGCATCCCACCACCTCCTGCTTCCTACCTTGAGGCGGACAACGTGTGGGATCTTCACGCCGTTGAGATAGCATTTGATCTGGGGAATGCCACTGCCAGCTGCGACGGGCTGCAGGGAGCAGGGAGAGCATGAGTGGCTGCCGTGTACAGGATGGGGACACACTGGCCGCCTTACCCCTGTCTCTCAGCACAGGGCACACCAAGCACACCCTTTGGTAAGCTCAGAGATGAGGCCAAAGCCTATCTACAGGCTCTGGAGGGAGGCACCCACTGCCTCTAAGGGCAAACATGGCCGGGAGAAGGAGCTGACTGGGTTCTTGGGGGACACTAGGGTGTTTCCCACCACCGTGCCATGGCAAGAGGCCCAGTGCTGCAGAAGGCTCACACTTGGCCAGGGAGAGCAAGTGTAAAGCCACAAGGAAGACACTGCTGACTCAGAGTGGCCCGTAGGGAGCCATCGCCCCCTCCCAGCCATAACCGCCCCAGTCTCCGGCTTGTCCCCCAGACCATGGCCCCGAGGCATCCAACCAGCCTGCTCTCTGCTGGCGCTCATGTAGCCCCGATGTGGAGAGGCCAAGCCAGGGCCAAGGCTTGCAAAAGCTACGCCCGAGGCTGGAGCACACCCTCTGCCCCAGGCTGCCGGGGTTGCCAGCGAAGGCCAGCATGTCCCATCAGTCTGACAAACCCAGAGAAACTCGACAGCACAGCTGGAGCCAATGCTGAGGAACTGGGGCTACCAAGAGCCAATTTGGCAGAAATATATCTGCTATTACACAAATTTGTGTGTTTTCTGGAGACACGATCCTGCTTCCCCCATGTAAAGAGCCAGGGCAGGAGGCACAGGGATACCCCAACCCAGACCAGTTCCAAACACTTACCTCTATGAAAGCAACAATCATGGAGCCCACCATCACCACGCTGGCATTCAGGGTGGCCCAGAGTAACAGGGAGAAAGACAGGCCCCCTTTCTCTGTGAACTTGTCAATGTCTGGGGAAGCAGCTCAAGGAAAGGCAAGTATTGGTTGGGTACCATCCCTCCCACTGCGATAATGCGTCGCTAAAACGCTTCTTCAGCTGTGGCAGTGCAGTAGATCCTGTGCACTTAGGGCAGCCTGGGCTGCTGCAAGGAGCCTCCTCTGTTACGGCAGCACCCAGCCCCAGCTCAGCCCCGCAGAGCAGCCGGGCACTTGGCAGCACCTTGGGTGACAGGGTCTGTGCCACCAAACCCACGCAAGGAAGCGCTGCCGTCTCCCCCAGCACCCCTCTCATGGCTACCAAGAGCAGAGATCCCACAGCTCCCGGGTAGCTGGTGGCCACAGCTCCATGGGAGGATACTGCCCTTCACCACCCGGTACTTCAGCCCAGCCAGGTTCTCCACCACGATATCGATGAAGCAGGCAACGAGGCCGGTAAGGATGCCAATCATGGCACAGATGACCCAGCGCTTGATCTCCACCGTCCGGAAAGCCTGAGGGACAGACAGCCGTCAGACCCTGCTGCTGCTCAGCCTGGCCCCTGCCAGCATTGAGGGGACTCAAATCCACCTGGCCACCTTCCTCAACACAGCCTTAAGCCTGGGCAGCTCTGAGGAGAGCTGCCCAGGGAAAATCGATTCTGGTTGACCCAGGACTGCAAAGCCTGGCCACAATTTACTTGCCCCTCTGTGGGATCCCTAATAGCAGATGTACTTTTCCAGCTTGCCTGCCTCCATCAGGCCCTTCCTGTTGGGCTTCTTGCTGCGGCACTGACTGCCAAAGCCCCCAGGGCAGATGCTTCACATGGTTCCAGAAGCCCCTCTGCTCAGAGACCTGCCCTGTGCCGCCCAGCAATGCCACCATCCACACGCAGCCTAGCTCCTGTTTGAACCATCCTATGCTGGGTCCTTGCTCCTGAGGTTTTACAGCTTTTCACAAGCTGGTCAGTCCCCATAAACCCACCCCAGCTCAAGTGCTGCTTTAAGCACAACTTCCCCCATCACAGAGAAGCCCCCCAGCAGCCAGGCAGGGGGAACAGCTTCCCTGGGCCATCCTGGGTGCAGGAACAGTGGGCAGCCAGGTCACAGCAAGACTCACTGTGTGGTTTATCCTCCTCTCCTCCTCCAGGAACAGCTGGTTTTCACTGTTGTCATAGTCCAAGCTCTAGTTCAGGAAGGGGAGATGTTGTTACCATCTAGCACAGGGGAAGAGATTCCACACCCCTGTATCATTTTCCTCCCTCGATCTCACTCCTTCCCCACTGAAACCCCCCTAGCTGGGCAGCCACGAGTCCTTGCCCCACGTACCTTACCTGCTACATCCCAGGGGCAAAGCTGAGACCAGGGGAGATGGGCGCTTACCTCATACTTGAGCGACAGGAGCTTCTCGTTGTGAGGGATCTCATTGGGATGCTGCCGAGGGAGCTCTGTCTCCTGCAGGACATGATGCATGAGTTAGGATGGCTAGGTCCAAGCCCAACCCTTCCCTCTGCTGCATAACTGCTGGTTTAACACTAGTTTTTACACTCAGGAGAGGCAGTGAGGACTGCAGAGTGCAAGCTGCCTGGCAGGCTGGTATCTGCGATGATTTTCCACCAGTTGGTGGTTGTATGGGATTTAAGTCAGCTGGAACAGGCGGTTGGGTGTGCACCCTCACCCACTGCCTCTCCACCTCCAGGCGGGACATTTCCCCACGAGCTGATGAGTGGCTTGCCCAGCCACGTACCACGCTGCCATGTTTATCCGGTGTTGCCTCCAAGCGGCTCCGTGCTCCGGCAGACGGCAACCTTTCATCTCGGCAGGAAATTCCTTCAGCCGAAAGCAAGGAGCTATTTCAAGCAGGCTCACGTTTTTGGGCAGAAACCAAATTCTGTTTCCCAAACGCCTTTGACCGTGCAAGCTGTTCCCAGCTCCAAATTAGGGCATTTACCAAGGATACCGAAGGGGACCCCGGGGCAGAAGCATCCCACACCCTTCCCCAGACCCACATTACAGCTACAGCCAAAGCAGGCCCAGCTTGTCCTCTGAGGCACCAGATTAAGACATATTCCTCGCCATTTAAAAATTCCACAAGAAATATTTAGCAAAAGTCGTCTTCTCGTTTGCTCTTCCTACAGCTCTGGAGCTGAGGCAGGAGCATCTGGGGAAGAAAAACTTTTCGGGGGTGGGGATAACTTGAAACCTGGGAGTTTTTGCAAGACGCCCCCTCTGCCACTAGCCCTGTCCCCAGGGCTGAGATGTCTCCCCCCAGCTGCTGTCACACTGCATGTCCCCTCCCCTGCCTTCACGCAGAGCTGGGCAGTGGGCAAGAGAAGCAGCTTTAAGGAGCTCCCATGGCAACAAGGAAGAAATCCCTTCCCACCCCACCCGCTTGTGCATTTGCTCCCGCGGGAGGAAAGTCCGTGTGCCGGTGGGCTGGTGCTGCCACCCAGAGAGGTGCAGGGGACCGCGATGTCCTTGGGCCAGTGCTGCAACTAAGGGGAAGTAGCGAGAGTCGAGGCAGAGCAGCAGGCAGCCCACGCCACAAAGGTCACACAGCCCAGGAGGAAGCACTAGAGCCCTCGTGGAACAAGCAGGATGTGAGTGGGGGGAACAAAAACAGCCATTAGTGCTGTTAGTGGAAGAAGGGAAGGGGTCTTGGTAACGGTGGGCCCCTTTCTGTAAAACTCACCAGCTCACGGACGTCCTCGTTGAGGTCCACATTGCTCAGCTGCCCGATGCGCAGGAAGGAGGAAGGAGTGAGCTGAGGAGAGAAGGGAAAATGGGGTCAATTCCTGAATGCGCTGCAAGCCTTGGCAGAAGGCAGAAGCAAGCACGCAGGTGCTCATGCTCTGCCTGCCCACAGCCCGAGCGCCCCGAAGTGCAGCACCCACAGAGGACTGCTCTCAGAGGACACACTGAGGAGGTGGGACCCACCACCCCAGAGGGAGCACGAAGCAGCAGCAGTCTGCCAGGGTTTGGGCAAGCTGCACTAACCTGTTAGCTGGCAGAGCTGGCTCACCCAGGAAAGGTGCCAGCCAGCAGTGGCTTGTTCAGGACTGGCAGCCAGCAGCCCCGAGAGCTGGCGAGAGTCACCAACAGCCTCTGGCCGACAAGTGCAGTACCCCAATGCAGCAGCCGTGCAACCTGCAAACCTATGCTGAGCAGCACGTTCCACGCTCCCTTGGAGCTGGGGAGGGACAGACCTCCCGAAACAGAAAGCTCCATCTCCACGGTCACAAGCACACCAAGACGTGCTGGGGCCATCCCCCCAGCTCGCACACCCAGCCAGCAACAAGGGATGGTCAAGGGCACGTTTGGCTCTGCCATCTGCTCCATGGGAGCAGTTCCCAGCCAGGGAGATGAGCACATCGGCATGTTCATCTCCCTCCAAGCAGCCAGGACCGGAGCGATGGCTGGGCTGGTTGACAGCCAGCACACACAAGAGGAAGCGGGGCATGCAGCTTCGGGGACACCGGCACCTCTCCGAGCTGGCCCCAGTGCGATTCTGGGAAGGAGCATTTGCATCTCCCTCTGGGGAGCAGGTTCTCCTTTTGCTGGTGACCACTCGGGCTCGTTACTGGCAGTACAATTGCGTAACACCGAAGTTCTTTGGACTATTTGGGGCACCTCTCGTCTCCTGGGCGATGCAGGCAAGGGCTTGGGCTGCAGCCGAGCCGACCTCCAGCTGGGCAGTGCCGTGAGGAGATGCGGCACAACCAGGCAAGCTGCCGTCACCCCTCTGCCATTGTGAAACACAGGGACACAAGCAGCACTGTCACTAAGTACAGCCCAAACACCATTTCTCAACATTAAGATCTTCCTCTCCAGAGCCTCATCCTTCCCCAGCTGCCAGGCTAAAGGACTGGAGAATAAAAGAGGGATGGCAAGCAACAGCGGGGCCCCGGCATGTCGGTCCCTCTCTGCTGGCAAGCCAGCAGATCCGAGACTGAGCCCCTGCTGCTTTAATCCCCACCAATCCAGTCTGGAACGTGCAGGCCAGAGCAGCCGGGAGCCACGCACGTCACTGCAGACAAAGAATATATCCCTTTGTGTTTGCAGCCTGACCTATTTTCCCATTTCTCCGTCTGCTCCATGTTCTCATTCACTCCCTGACCTGCAGGCAGGTTTCGCCCCGGCTTCTCAAACCCTCTTCGGTGCCCTTTTGTCCCCAGCAGCCTGAGCCCCCAGGAGGGGCTGAGCACAAAGTGCTCCATGCAGCTGTTTTTGGACACTGGTTTGGTGAGAGCAGCCTGGGCTTTGGTTCTGGTCCGTGATGGCTCCAGGTGGACCCTTCTCCCGGCAGTCAGAGCAGACCACTGCAGGCTCCTACGAACTGGGCACACCCAAAGCTGTCACCTCCCTGGGGGGACATGGATGGGAACTTATGCTGAGTCACAAGCTGGAGGCAGGAACTGCCCACTTCAGTGCCCGCTGGTGCCCAGCCGCTCTGGTGGCAGGCGGAGGTCCCAGCTGGGCCCCGACCATCCTGGGGAGGGGGGAAGGACACGGTCCTTGCCCTGGGAGAGACCTTGCAAGTGAACCAACCTCCATCTGGCTTAATGAAGCACAATGATTTAAGGCTCCCATTAGATGCCACACATCCAGGGCAAGATCAAGGCAACGAGATGGAAATGGTCACTCATGCCATTGTCCCCTGCTCAGACCTGAGGCACCAAGACCTCAGACAGGACCAGTCCTTTGGGGAAATTCTCCTTCTGCTAGCCAAGGGGGTCTGCAGAAAGACCAAATGTGGCTGAACTGGTGACACCCCCCCAGACACCCCTTCCCTATGGAGCAAGTGGCTAGGGCACAGCGGTTCTGATCCCAATGGATTAGGCAGCAGCAGAACCCAAGCACAGATGAAGGGAAAGGAATTGCAGTTGAACCTGAAGCTGAACTTTGTTAGACAAACAGCGTGTTTTTAATACACCCCACACCTCCTCCTCCTAAGTCCTGGCATCCCTCTGGCATCCAGATGGGCTGAGCTGCTCTGCAAGCAGAGGGCTGGCTCCTGTCTTGCCCAGCACAGGGATCACATGCCAAGAGGACAGGAAAAAAAGCTACTTCTATCAGTACCCAACTTTTATAAGAGGGACAAGGGGGATTCGGGCAGCCAGGAGCCAAGACAGAAGGTTATTTGTGCACAGCTCAAAGATTCACCGAGCACACAGAGCACGCTACCCTCTTTGGATGTTTTTCAAACTCAGGCCAAGACAGCTGCTGATCTCGGGTACATATGATGTTGGTGTGACCGTGGTATGATTATCTCCACATAACAAAATGCACTGTTGCCAAAACTCAGAGGATGCAGATGAGTTAACAGCTCTCCTGTCCCAGGAGAGGCTCTTGGGCCAGATGAGCCTGCCTCCAACTGCAGCACACAAACAGTAATGGCACCCAGCCCTCGGCACCTGCCCCATTTGGGTGGTAAAGCTAATTCCTTACCCATTTTGAGCTCTGCAAAGAGATGTCTGGAGCTTTGATCTGGACCAAAACTGCTTAACATCTTTGTCAGCAGGGCGGTTGGTACACTGGCAGGCAGGGCTGCTCTTAGAGGAACCTCACTTTGAGGCTGTAGGGAAGCCCCAAAGTTCAACAGAGGCAAATACAAAGCCCTGCACCTGGGATGGATGTGCCCCAGTGGTTAGGAAGCAGCTTTGCTGAAAAAGTCTTGCAGCAAGGTGGTGAACAAGTCGAAGAGGAGTCGGTGGCACAAACCTGCAGTGGAGGTGGTTGACCACCTCCTGGGTGGTGCAAGACCACAGCCAAGAGGTCCAGGGAATAGATGCCATGCCTCTGCCTGGCACATGCAATAGCACACATGGGACTTGGCATCCAGTTTGGGCTTCCTGGGACATGAAAGGCATGGAGACACAGGAGCAAGTCCAGCAAGACAGTCAGGGTCTCGAGCACGTGAGCAAGATGTACAAGGAGAAGCATGTACAAGGAGAAAAAATACAAGGCATGTACAAGGAGAAGCTGGTGCTTCTCAGAGAGATCTTCTTGCCATTTCCAGACACCTAGCAAGAAGTTATACAGAAGACGGAGCCAGACTTTCCTTGAAGCTTCGCATTGATGGGACAAGAAGCAGCAGAAAAAGCTGCAGCAAGGGAACTTCTGCTTAGATATCAGAGACAAATGTTCATGCCGAGGGTGGCGACACACTGAACTTGGGGCCAGAGAGGGTGCAGAGTCTCTGTCCTTGGGAATACCCAAATCTCCACTAGACATGGACCTGAATGACCTGGTCTAAGGGATCCACTCTTAGCAGGGGCTGGGCTAGAGACCTCCTGAGGTCCCTTCCCCCTTCATCATGCTGCCACCCACACCAGCACTGCTCTGAGACATTTGTGAGAGCAAATTCAGGATCAATCTCAACAAGAAAAAAATCTGGCAGATCTCAGTCACCATCTTCTACTCATGCCCCAAAAGGATCATTTCCAAGGTCAGGCAGTGGCAGCTGAATGCAGATACCAGCAGCAGCCCAGAGCATCGCAGGTCAGGGTGGGAGACAGCAACACTGCTGCCAGCAACCTCATTTGGCAAAGGTGACAAGAAGCCACACTGCTATGTGATGCCACAGCAGTGTTTTACTTCCAAGCAGAGCAAAGAGCAATCCCTGTTTGTGAATAGCAAAACGACTTCAGTCAAGACTAAAATGCCACAGAAGCAACCCGGGCTGTGTGCACAGCGACCTAGCAGTGCCTTCCAAATGTCGCTCTGAAGAACTGTAAATAGGGAGCGTCTGACTGCTCCACAGCCCATTTCCACAGGGATGAGCCAGAGAAGCCACTCCCTGCAGGACATCAGTCACCCTCAGCGACCACCACCTGGCATGAAGACACCTCCCATACGCTGCCCCTTATCACCATCCTGCTGCTCACTAACGAACTGGAAGCAAGTGGTTTTCTGTTATCAATGAGATAAAGCGCGGCACAGACCGCATCAGGAGCCCACAGCAGTATTGCAGAAGCAGCGGGAGGGAAGGAAGAGGATTCCCAGCCCCTGGGGCCCTCTTGGCTCCAGTGCACTCTGCCAAAGAGCCCCCGGTACCTGCTTGGGTGGGAAGGACTGCTCCAGGCTGCAAGGCTGCATCACCGGGTGGTTCACTGGCAGGGGAAGCTCTGTCCCCAGCTATGGCAGCATATGGGGGAGATGAGTTGCAGGGCTTTTGAAATCCCCCTCCTCTGACACACACCCAGAGCTGTAATGGGCTTCAAACCAATGCAGCCATCATCCCTGAAACGCACCACACCAGGAGACAACAAGGCTCCTCACCTCAAGCCCCATAATGGGGGAGAAAGCGTCCGGACTCTCCCTGTAGCGTCACCACTCAGCTACGATTTTGTTTCCAGCCTTCTGCTGCCACTCCAGGGCACAGTTGCTCCTTGCCCCAGGAGATGCTGTTACTGCCCTGGCCCACCTGCCTTTCTCCGGGCACCTTGTCCCACGTGGCCCCTCTGCAGAGGAGCAGCACAAGGTTAAAGCGCTGCTGCAGTCCCCGACGATGTGAGCACCCAACAGAAGGGACCAGACTTGCTAAAACCCCTCTGCTTGGGGAAGCTCCTGCCACCACCCAAGGGCAGTGGCTTTCCAGGGAGGCCAGATTCAGGCTCCCGGCAGCAGGCAGGCAGGGGACAGGCAGCCTCTTTGCCAGCACCCAGCAGACACGCAACCTGCAGCCTATCCGTCAGGAATCAGGGCTGACCCAGAGACTTCTCTTTTTCTCCCTCCCCCACCAAGATTTTCCGATTGCAGCAAGTGTGGCAGCCCTCCAGCATTGCCAGCCAGCCACAAAGGCTGCATTTTGCACCCTGTTATTTAAAGTAAAAGAAAACAAGACCAACAACACCTAGAGATGCAGAACAAACATGCAGGGGTTAAGAAGGATGAGCCGCTCAGCAGCTGCATCAGCTTGGTCCACATTTTGGTAACCACCTGCCCATACCCACTGTTCCAGGCACCCTCTGGAGCAGGAGAACTATACCAATCCCAGAGTCAAGGCATTTTAGCACAAACACAGAGCATAACTTCGATGGGTAGCAAAGGAAGTGTTCTCTTTCAAAAAATGCCAAATGATGGAAATCCACTGCTCTTACTAAAATTGTCCACCCACTTTTCAGCCTAAGAACTGACATGCATGGCTCAAGAATGTGGGAAAGGGGCAGCCCATAGCAGGCTTGATGGTCAGACACACAGGCAGCCTCTTGCTTCTTGATATACTCGAGGCACTAGAAAGTCCTGGTGAGAGGACAAATGCTCACTCAGCTCCAGAGCAGTGCTCAGCTGGCCCCAAAACCAGAGAAGACCTCAGGCACAGCCCTGTAGCATCCCCTCTATGGTCACAGGCATGTTAATCCAGCCCCTTCTCACCTCCCACCCCTAATCTGCGCAATCTCAGTCTCTTGCAGCAGTCAGTTGGGGAACTACAGACCTGTGTTTCCTTCTGTCACTTTAAGATCATTTCAATTGAACAAGCATGTGAGAAAGGAAAAAAGCTCCGCTGGGGACATTTTTATTGTATTACCACAACCCAAGTTTAAGTCTCTTGTGAGCTAAGCAGCTCCAGTCTCTCTTTTTCTCTGCCAAAGCTGTCCTGCCTTCCCACCTCAATCAATACGACTATACAGCATCTAGGTCAAAGGACCGTCCGAAGGAGAGAAGCACCTGCCCTACACTGAAAGGCAACCCCAGCGCTACTGTGACAACCCAGCCACTACTGCCAGGTGGGTGCTGCTGGCAGCGGCACCCGTGGTCCGGGCAGCTGTGGGTTCAGAGCTCCGGCAAGGTACTCACTCTCCTCCTTTGCTAAGGAAAACACCACGTAGCACCTTGTCACCAGCCAGGACCCAAGCTGGCTGTGCTGTGAAGGGACACAGAGACAATAAATCAGATCGGCAGTGCCAGGTCTCCACCACCAACTGCCCCTGCTGTAGAGTGGCTCAGGCATTTCTTCCAAGCCACCAGAACACCCTTTCCCAATTGACCTGCAGCCACGAGATCTGGTTAATCCCTATTTTAACACCCTTCAGACCTGCAGAATTCACCACGTGGTCTTTAAAGACAACCCGTGCTGTAAATACACAGGGTCCTGTTGTACCAGTTGGGAAGATTATTTTTATTTTTTACACCAGAACAGCTGCAATGGCGTAGGTGACTTCTTCCAGCCGCCATGCCCTGCTCCTGCAGCACCACGCTAGGCACTTCCAGCCTAACAAACCCTGCACTTCCCTCTAATTAGCCTGCTGTTCTGACTTGCTCGGGAGCAGGGCAGCACAGAATCATGCTCAGCAAAACATCCCTGCTAACAGCTGCCAAAGGCTGGCACCGCTCCTCCCTGTCTAAGCTCAAGTCTCCCAGCAAACTCTTCACAGGAAATTCGAGGATGTCACCTGGAGGCACCCCCTCTCTCACCTGGTGCTGGCACAGAAGTGCCCCAGGGACCCAGAATGACATCCCACCCAGACCATGGCCCTCGCCTGGCACGGCCCTCCCAGCCACAGCTTTGCTCTGTAACAGGCACCAAGTGCCTTGGCCAGAGCCACGGCATACTTCAGTTAACTGCACTGCATGTGGAGGAGAGACTGCTAGGCAGACTGCCCGAGTAACAGCCTCGGGGTACACTGGAGAGAAGTTTCTCTTCAGTTAATTACCCAAGATTAATTTGCAAGAAGGAATTGGCCTCCCTGTGTTTGTAACACAGTCCACCCTGGACTTGCTTTTTGCCAGTGTAGTTCCATCTGTACTGCACGATGTCCACCACTGCTCCAGCGTTACAGGTCGGCACGTTTGAACCTGACCTGTTGGCTTGGGCAGCAGCAGCCTGCCAGGCAAGGGGGTCTCTCGCAGAACGATGTTTTCAGCAGGAAGGAAGAGGGCAGCTCCAGCAGGCAGGAGCAGGCCCCTGCTCAGTACAAGGTCCTGCTGGCAGGGATGGCTGAGGAGTTAGCAGGAGCTGGCCCCACAGAGCTGTGGCAGGGTCCTGGAGGGGCACCAGCATCGTCGTGTGCCAGCACCTCGTGATAGGAGCTGGCCTTGGCGGGACTGCCCCACCGCACGGCAGGAGCTGGGCAGTGAGTCAGTCCCCATGCTCAGTTTTTCCCCCACGAGTGACCCGAGGACCCGTGGCTCCCCCCTGGCTTCTCCCCACACCGGGCTCTGCCAGGTTCTGCTTTCCCCGGCTTGGGGAAGCCCGGAGGAGCCCCAACCACTCCCCGGGGCTACTCAGGGAGCAGAACCCCGGCACCCCACGGCTCCCGGCCGGCAGCTGCCGCCCAGTCCCGGGGCAACGAACACGGTTAAACGCTACAAGGGAGGTGGACGCGGACAGGACCCCAATCGCCGGCCCCAGCCCCACTCTGGCGGCCTCTCGGCGCAGGGAGGCCCGGGACGGGAGAGATCCCCCCTCCCGCCCCGATGTGCCGGTACCCCCCTCCCGGTGCCGGTACCCACCTGCCGGCCGCCGGCCGCCACCCCGGGACCGGTGCCGTTGAGTAGCGGGGTGGTCTCACCCGCGCGCTCGTCCTCGTCGTCGTCGCGGTCGCGACCGGACCAGGACACCTTCTTGGCGACGTTGGCCATGCGGAGCGGCGGCGGCGGCAGCACGCACCTCCACCGACCCCTGCCTCACCGGCCGGTCATGTGACCGCCGGGCCGCCGCCCTCACGTGAGCGCTACGGCGGCCGGCGGGGGCCGCTCCGCCCCGCGGCACCATGGGAGTTGTAGTCCCGTCCGCAGGACCCCCGCGCCCCTCCCCGGGAGAAGGGGCCGGAGCGCGACCCCGGAGGCGGCTGCGGGGCGGGCCGGGCTCTGCCGCGCTGGGGCCTGACGCGGGCGTGACAGCGGTGACGGCAGCCCGGGAGGCTGCAGGACCGCTGCAAGGCCTTGCCCCGCACCGGGCCCGGGCACAACCTCCAGCTGTCAGCCGTGGCCGGGCAGCAAGGTCCTGCCGACCCCGGGGAGCACCGGGCTGGGGAGCAGCCAGAGCCGGTGCTGCTCCTACTCTCCTGGCAGAGAATTTCGCAGGGCAGCCGTTTGGGAGCATTTCGTGTGCTTCACCTGAGCCCCCCAGAGCAGCACAGTTCAACCCAAAGCTTGGCACCACCCAAGGAGCCCCTCTGGTGTGGGGCCGGGCACACGGGGCAGACGGTACTTGCTCCAGCACCTCTGGCTTGCTCACGGTCACAGGCTTTTCTGTGCTACAACTTCCCCCGAGGTCTGACTCAGTGGCAGACAGCGGCAGTGGCAGGGGACGGGCAGGGGTCACCTGCGCATGACCCAGACTGGGGCTCCGGCTGCCTGTGCTGAGCAGCTCCTGCCCAGCTGTAAGTGGCAGCGAGAATTACAGTGAAGAGCAAGACCAGAAATAAATGAGGTTTATTCTCTGCCCGGAGCATTTTAATAGGAACGATGAGGCGGTACATCCTCTGGGGGCAGGAGCTGATGACCTGGCTTTGGGACAGGCCCCGGGACTGGGTCCCACCTCTGCCATACTGGCTGCCCCTTTTCCTTTTCCCCACGTCCAGTGGTCCCAGTCCTGAGACACCCTCTCTGCCAGGTGTCCCATCACCTCAGGAGGATGCAGCTCATGCCGGCATCGGCACCGTGAGCCATCTGTGAAAGTTGGCAGCTGGCACCGTTCCCGCTGCCAAGCTCGTCACAGGCAGTGCTGGAGGCAGGGACACACCACCCTCTGCACCCCACCCTGCAGGGAGACATCAGCCAGCGTGAGGAGGGGGCTGCGGGGCAGCCCCTGGCTGGTTGCCATGCTGGCCACCTCCCCGGGCAGGATAGCCTGGCTCCAGAGAGCGAAGCCAGCCAGGTGACCCACAAAAGCTCCTGTGGTGCCAAAGTCCCTGCCAGGGTGGTCCTGCTCCTGGCCCAGCACCAGCGAGCCACCAGCGGGAATTTCATAGCCCTGCCGAAAGCCGGAGCCGGCAGCCAGCAGCTGCCTGTCCACATAGAAATGGTACTGGCCCTGGCCAGAGAACCAGATGAGGCAAAGGTGGTGCCACTTGCCATCCAGGAGCGGCATCACCGGGATCTCCCGAAACTGCCCGTCCCCGATGACGAAGTGCGCAGAGCCAGGGAGGTCCCCACAATGGCTGTGCACACCCAGCTTGCTGCCACCATCCTTGGTGGCATAGGAGAGGAGGGCACCGAGGCAGGGGGCTGGGGTGGCCAGCCAGGTGCAAAGCGACAGAGCCTGCAGCCCCTGGCGCAGCCCCGGCCCCCGGACAGCCACGTGCTCAGTGGAGGTGTTGGGGAAGAGCAGGATGACACCGGTGCGGCAGGCTGGGGCTGTGGGTGCCAGGATGGGGGGCCCGTACCTACCCTCTTGTGGCTGCTGGGGGGCCGGCGGCTGCTCCTGGGGGACCGTGGTCACGGTGGGGAGTGCCAGTGACACAGCTTGGGGTCCCGATGCTGCATTGCGAGGGGCCTCTGCATTCTCCCCAGGCGCACCGCTGCCCCCGGCACTGGCCGACAGCTGGTGCCCTTCCTCCTGCTGGTGTTGCTGCCACCGCCTTGCCTTCAGGTGCCCAGGCCTGAGGGTGCTGGGGGCCACCCGTCCCTGTGGCTCCCACTCCAGCTGGCTGCCCCAGCTCTGGGCAGCATCCGGCAGGCTGTGTGGCTTGGTGCCAGCCTCCACTGGTGCACCCGGTGGGTGGGTGAGCGGGCAGTACAGCGGGCTCAGGGCACCAACTGTCCCCTCCAGCCTCTTCAGCCTGCGGTGCAGCCGCCGACTGCTGGTGGCCAGGCGGGCAAGTTCGGCCCCCAGGGTGGCCCAGGCAGCAGCAGCTGCCTCTGCCTGCTCTGCCAGCACCTGGAAGCGTCCATCGATGTTGTAAGAGATGTTGTAGTTCCTGGCGATGCTCTGGAGATGGTTCAGCGTCACCTCCTGGAGCCGGTGAAACCGCAAGGGAGCAGGGCAAGGTGGGGTAAACCTACACCCCCATGCCAGGTCCCTGGGGTGCCGCCAACCCCCAGCCCAGCCCGAAACCCCGAGTGCCCCCTGGCACAGGCCGGGCTGCACCCCCTCCCCAACCCGGGCACCCACCTGCTCCTCCAGCAGCTGCAGCCACAGGAGCAGGGGGCCGGGCCGGGCCCTGTGCCCCGGCGCCTGGGTCAGGGCACCAGGCAGGGCAGCAGCAAGGAGCAGGCAGAGGGGCAGCACTGTCCCCGCCATGCCACTGCCAGACACTTTCTGCCTGCACAGCAGGGCCAGCCCTGGCCCCCGCGGTGCCCTCCCCGGGAGGCCTCCACCATGATGAGATCCGCAGTCACCGCTGGTGTGCCCCAGCAGCCGCCAGCACCGGGGCTCCCAGCCCTGTGGCCCCCAGCCAGGCACTCTGCGGAGGCTGTTGGCCCCGGCCCAGGAGCTCCCCGGGGCTCTGGCTGCCCGGGTCAGGGGCCAGGCAGGGGGTGCTGAGCTGTGGGGTGGGGGAAGGTGTGTGGGGGACCCCTGGGCGCACGGCCCTGGTGGGCCCAGCTATGCGGGGCAGCTCCTGGAGGGCAGCAGGGTGGGGAGTCTCAGACTAACACGCTGGATGCAAGGCAGGGTGGACAGGCAGGGCAGGACAGTGCAGGCAGGTGGGGCAGGACAGGGCAGTGCAGAGCAGGCAGGGCAGTGCAGGCAGGACAGGACAGAGTAGGCAGGGCAGGACTGCACGGGCAGGACTGCACGGGCAGGGCAGTCAGTGCAGGCAGGACAGGACAGTGCAGGCAGGGCAGGGCAGGACTGTGCGGGCAGGACAGGACAGTGCAGGCAGGGCAGTGCAGGCAGGGCAGGACTGTGCAGGCAGGACATGCAGTGCAGGCAGGACAGGACAGGACTGTGCGGGCAGGGCAGTCAGTGCAGGCAGGACAGGACAGGACAGGACTGTGCGGGCAGGGCGGTGAGTGCAGGCAGGACAGGACGGGACAGGAGAGGACTGTGCGGGCAGGGCGGTCAGTGCAGGCAGTCAGTGCAGGCAGGACAGGACAGGACAGGACTGTGCGGGCAGGGCAGTCAGTGCAGGCAGGACAGGACAGGACAGGAGAGGACTGTGCGGGCAGG
>JAVJGG010000061.1:3396608-3414794 GCA_035590195.1 Aviceda cuculoides | reverse complement strand
GGGGTCATGTCCCGCCGGGGGGGGGGCGGGGCGGTGACGCGCGGCCGAGGCCCCACCCCGTCCCCTTCACCCGGCGGCAGAAGATGGCGGCGGTGCCGACCTTCGCCCGTCGGATCTCTCGGTCAGGTGCGCCCGGCCCCGCGGGCGAGGTGGCCCCGCGTTCCTCCGTCTCCCTTCTCTGGGGGTCGGCGTGTCCCCGTGCCCCCCGACGCGAGTAGGGGCGCCCCCTCCCTGCGTCCTCCCGTCGTGGTCAGGGTGCCCCATGTCCTCCCTCCGTGGGTCAGGGTGTCCTCCGTGTCCCCCCGCCGTGGGTTGGGGTGTCCTCACACCCTCCTTCAGTGGATCAGCGTGTCCCCCGTGTCCCCACCCTGTCCGTGCTGAGCAGTTTTGGGGAGCACCTCCCACACCCGTGGGGGCTGTGCCCTGCCTGGCCCTACCTGCTTCTGTCCCCCCAGGTGTGCGACCCCTCCACCACTGGCCGCTGGCGTGGGGCAGAGCCGCCCGGCAGCTCCCCGGCCTCCCGCTTGCCCTGCGCCGTGCCTTCAGCAACAACAAGATCCTGGTGGAGCTGGATGAGAGCTCAGGTACGGCGGGTGGCACCTCTACGGTGTCATCCTCAACCAACCGGGCATTGTGGGGCACAGGCAGGGCCCCTTCCATGCCTGCCCCACAGCACATGTGGCCTGGGGCCTGGAAAGCCACCAAAGCCCTGGATGTTCCAGCTTCAGCTGCTTAGGGCCCTCAGAGAGAAGCGTTTGGGGACGGGAGCCTCACCAGTCGTGGGTGCTTCAGGTGGCTGGGTGCTGCTTGGGTGCCACTGGTAAACCCTAGCTGTCACTGTGGGCAGACCTCCTGCTCTGTCCCCTGCCTGTGTGTCGTCCCCTCTGCAGGATCCATGCTTTGGGGACCTGGTAGAGTGGCAGACGCTCCTTCAGGGAGCAGCTGTTGGAGTTCTCTGTGTCATGGCTGCCAGGAATAGCTGTCACAGGGCTATGTCACCACACTGAACAAAGGGTGCCTCTTCTTGAGGTTTCCCAGGGCCTCCCTTTGGCTGCAAGGCTCCTGGCTGTGTCCTCACCCTGTCCCTGGCATGGGCATGGCTGCAGCACCCAGACTAAGCACTTGGTGAGGACCTTTTTGGGGTAGGGTAGTGCTGTTTGGGAGGAAGCAAGGGCTCAGAGCCCTTTCTGCAGTGCTGGCCAGGGTGGCAGTGCTGCCGGCAGGTTCAGAAAGGCGTATGATCCCCTGGGCATGGGATGTTTGCTATGACAGAAGCTGGAGACGACCTTATCCAGAGCCCAGAGAGAAGGGAACTGCTGGGCAGCATGACCCCAAAGGTGCCTGGTCTTGGGGACACATGGCACGCCACAGCACGCATGCGTGTTCATGCTCCAGATTTACCTCTGGCTGAGTAAGCCCGACTTGCTTTTTGAAGAGCCAGGAGCGGAAAGACATGATCTGGGTGAGCAGGGAAACAGGGAGGCACGTGAAGCTCCCTTGGGTGCATGCTGCTGTGATGGGGAGTTCTGATGTCTCTGTGTTTACCATGGCACAGGTGTCGCCATGATGAAGTTGAAGAGCCCTCCAGTCAACAGCCTCAGCCTGGACTTCCTCACTGAGTTTTGCATAAGCCTGGAGAAGCTGGAGAATGACCGGACCTGCCGGGGCGTGATCTTTGCGTCTGTATGCGTTGTCCTGAGCTTGGGCTGCGAGCTGTGGGGCAATTTGGCAGGCATGGGTGCTGTTCCCTTGCTTGTGTTTGGTCTCTTGGCTCCCTGATCACTGGCATGGGAGGACTGGGAGGTAGATTTTATGGGCTCTGGAAGGAGGGGAGGGGGTTCCTGGAAGGGCTGTGCTCTTTCTTCTTTGCCCTTTTCTAGCAGAAGAATAACAACTGAGTATTGTCATTTGTCATTAAAATCAAACTGCTTATCGGCAAACCTGACACATCCCTTGAGATCTCTTGAACTGCCTGGAGGGAGCTGCTAGGAGATGCCACTATTTATTTTCAGACGTGATGTGGTTACGAGGTGGTTCCTGGGAATGGTACAGGACAGGTTTTGTGCTGCATGGCTGATGTACCCGCACAGGGACCCTGATGGTGAGAAACTGTGCTGCAAGCAAAGGGTCCAACCCTGCGGGCCATGGTGATGGGATGATCCAGGCTGTGGAAGCACTGAGGAGATTGTTTCAGAACCCTAGAAGACTCTGGTTTATGTCATATTTAATTAGCACTTTCCCTTTCCTCAGGCTGCCAGGCTGAGCACGTTAGAGGGCTAAAGGGTCATCCCTGAGCAGTGACTCTAAGTGATGTTTGTGTTTTCCCAATTCCAGGCTGTCCCCAAAATCTTCTCATCTGGCCTGGACATCACTGAGATGTACGGGAAGAGCACGGAGCACTACGCTGAGTTCTGGAGAGCTGTGCAGGAGTTTTGGCTCCGGCTGTATGGCTCCAACATGGTGACAGTCGCTGCAGTCAATGTATGTCCTTTAGATCTGCCTTCCTAGTCACCCCGCATGGTCTGTTACTTGCTGTGGCTTGTTTGCACCGTGTGAGCAGGGACAGCCAAAAAATCAGGCTTGTCAGTGCTGAAACAAATACAGGCATGTATTTGTTGGGATGTCTGGGCAAAGTACCTGTCTGTTGGTTCAGCGCATTGGGGTGTGGGAGGGTATAGGAGCATGGGATGTTGCAGGCTCCATGTAAGCTGCAGGTGCTGCTGGGGTACAGCAGCATTTCGGAGAGCGGTGGAGAGCTTGCACAGCACTCATGTCCTGCCGATGGGGGCTGAGGTGCCCTTGGCAGTGTTTTGTGCAACAAGAGCCATACCCTGCTCCAAGATCTCGGCTGGGAGTCTGTCCTCCAGGCTGGAGGACCAGGAAGAGGGCTGTAGGCCAGTGGTAAAGCCCAGAGGAGCATCAACGGCAGACAAGTACTTGAAAAGCCAAGCAGTTAGCATAGGAGTCCAAAGGACACCTGTCACGTGCCCACTGGCTGCTTTGTCACTGACGAGACTCATAGGAGTCGCCCAGGGTCACTTGCTTGGCCGTTGAACTGCTTTGCTAGAGGGGAGGAGATGGGAGGCAGGCCTGCAGTGCCGCAAGTACTTGTCCTCAGCCCTGTGGGCAGTGATGCTTTGTGCAGTGTGGTTTGTCATAAGCTCTTTTTTCATCTGGTTTTACTCCTCCAGCCATGGTTCTTGGCCAGCAGGGAAGTGCTGTCTGAATCTCAGTGTCCATAGATGGGTTGTTGCATGCTCGGTGTCTTGTTTTCATTTTTCAGTGCAGCACTGTTTTGGCAGCTCACGGTTCTATGTCTGTCCATAGACTGTCTTTGAAGGCAGCTGGGTCTCTGAGCAGCTTCCTGCAGGCATCCTGTGCAGGGCTAAGCAAGCACTGAGTCATGGCAAAGGTGGTTGCAAGTGGAAGTTTTATAGACAGAAGGTGTTACAAAGCCCCTGGAAGGAACTGTTTCTATGGCATTTAGGGTTACAAACTCAAGTAGGCTTAAAAACTCCTGTAGGCTTACAAGATAATGCCGTAGCAAATCTGCGCTGCAGGGTTTGCAACCTGAGTAACACAGATTAATTAACTAGATTTCTAGGCTGGAAAATGCAAGAAACAAAGAGCATTGCAAAATGAAAGGATAAACCCTGGTAAACCTATCAGAAGTCTTCTTTAGGGCTGTTTTGAATCAGGTAATCAGAGACTTGGGGGACATCTGCTCTGTCACCCTGTGTCTTCCCTGCTCTGGAGGAAACAGTGAGGCTGGGGGCACAGGGACATTTGTAACCATGACCTAGACTCACTTTTTCCTTCTCTTTGCCAGGGGTCCAGCCCGGCAGGAGGCTGTCTCATTGCCTTGTCATGTGACTACAGGATCATGGTGGAGAACCCCAAATTCGTCATTGGCCTGAACGAAGCCCAGCTGGGCATTGTGGCTCCCTTCTGGTAGGCCAGTGCCTCCCACTTATAGTGTCATGTGTAGGCCTCTAAAAAGAATTCATCTTCAAGGAATTTATTAATCAGTTTAACTGGCTGCTGAGATACAGTTTTATGTGTTGGTAATCAGGTAGTTGCAGCTGCAGGAAACAGCATCTCATTTCTTTGTCCTATCCTGCAAGTGTCTGAAAAGCTTTCAGGCTGCAGAATGTCCTCACATCCTTCACCAACAAGGACCTTATTTCTGACTCTGCAGTTCGCTGCAAAACTAGTGCTGGTAGATGTCCCTGGTCAGGCTCAGTCTGGGAACGTGCTTTTCTCTGGATACATGCTGTGTACCTGCAAAATCCCAAAGCTGTGGAGATCTCTGAAAGCATAGGGACACTAATATACTAAGGCACAGGTCCTTAGTTGCCCTAAGAACATGTAAATGTACTGTTGGAAAGGAGCTTTCACATCACAGCAAGTGGGCACAGCTGTGACCTGTGCACTGAGGGTAAATAGAGCAGCTCTTGTGGAGGGAAGGGGGAACTCTGTTGGGATAGTACTGAAAATGGCTCTGCTTGCCTTTGCACAGTGTGGCTCAGCCCGTAGCTACTGTTTAGAGACCTGTGCCTGTGGAGTGGGGCCAAGAGTGCTCTTAGCTTTGTTGTCTGGGTGCAGCTGCTGCTGGGTGTTTCTTTCCCTGACCGTGGCTTTTCCTCCCATCTCTTATAGGTTTAAGGACACATTTGTGAATGTTGTGGGACACCGAATTGCTGAACGCTCCCTCCAGCTGGGCTCCCTCCACCCTGCACCTGAGGCCCTCAGGTTTGGCCTTGTGGATGAGCTGGTGCCAGAGGAGAAGCTCCAGGAGAAGGCTATGGCTGTTATGGCACAGTGGCTGGCCCTTCCTGGTAAGGGTGGCACCTCTGGCAGAGGAAGAGGGGATTTGATCTGGGTGGGAAGGACAGGTACCAGGGCTGGTACCTGGGAGCTATGTAACAGTTTCTTTTTAAAGGGAAGCTGTGGATGGCTGGGAGGTAGGAGAGCTCAGCACAGCGGTCCAGGCAGCCTTGGGCTAACAGGGATGGGCTTGCCAGTGTTCCCGCGTGGGAGGACACAGTGCTGGGTGTGCAGGGCATGTGGCTGCAGCTCCGCTCGCCCTGCCAGCCCTGCTGAGTCAATCCGGAGGTGTCTGAGCTCCGGATACAAACTGAATCTCTGTCTGTCAGTGGAGGTGTTATCCCAGGAAAGCTGCCATGGAGTTAAGGGAACAGGCTGAGTGAGAGTGCCTGGGTGGCTGCCAGTCCTCCTTTGTGGTCTGGATCAACTCTTGGCACTCTGCTGAGCTGGGGATAGGGACGGGGGCGTGAGGACAGACAGCAAGCGCAGACTTCACATGTGTATTTGGGCTGTTCTGTGACTGGCAGCACTTGGTTCCTGGGCTGGGAGATGGATCTCCACTGGCCTGGGCTAGGTCTGAGCTATGCCATCCTGTGCCACATCCTAAGCACTGCAAGGAGGTGCAACTACGTATCACCCTTCAGCTGCTCTTTCTGTAGAAACGTGAATGAAACTGCGCAGAAATGGATGGGTCACAGGACTGTCACTTTGAGTCCCAGCCTTGGAAGAGGGTCGCTAAACAGCTCTCTCCCCTGCTGTCCTGGTGTTAGAGTGACGACTCAGCCCCTAAGAGTGGGGAGCACGTCTCAGCTGTGCTCTCTCCTGACTTCCAGGAGGCACCCTGCAGATCCTTCCCCAGAGCCCTAAATCAGAGCCAGGAGGAGTCTGTCCAGCCGAGGGTGTCTGTAGCACACAGGTGCTGGAGCGATTTGGGGTTCCCAGTGCATGGGGGGTTGGTCATCATTTCATCACCACAGATGAAGCACACCGAGAGTGCATATGCAACATCCGTGCAACAGATGTGCTGCCACATCACTGCACGTGGCTCTGTGTGTGTGAGCAGATGTGCGCTCGAGGCATTGGTCAGCTCCAGCAGCCAGCACTGCTCTGGCAGCATCCATGTATTCGTGTGGAATGGCACAGGCCCAGAGCCTGTTGTCGGGATGAGCTCGAGGGGACTGTGCTGCTGGCTTTTGTATGCTGTGTTTGGCATGAGCAGACTGTCTTGCCAAAGGTCGAAGGGGTTGGGTTGGTGGAGCTTAGAGCCAGAGCAGTTTCAAATACTGGAGAATTTTGTTCGGTTACCACTGTCCTGAGCCCGGTGGTGTGTATTGGGGTGGGGGCTGGACTCCAAAGGGTGCAAAGAGAAGGAGGTGCACAACTTTTTGTCATCCATCCCAGTTTCCCAACTAAGCGGTACGGATCATAATTTATTGTATGAGAATTTATCCAGTTCAGCTTCCAGCTGGTGGGTTTTTCTTACATCTTTCCCTGCTGGTTTAAAGAGCCCTTTGGTGTGTGGTACCTCCCCATTTGGAGGCACCTGCACATGGTGGCATGGCTGAGAGCTGGTCAGGGGTGAGGACCATGCACATTTCCCATCCTCACTCTCCTCTCCGCAGACCATGCCCGTCAGCTCACCAAGTCCATGATGAGGAAGGCGGTGTTAGACCGCCTGGTAGCTCACCGGGAGGAAGACATTCAGAACTTCGTCAGCTTCATCTCAAAAGAGTCCATCCAAAAGTCACTTCGCATGTACATGGAGATGCTGAAGAGTAAGAAGGGCTAAGGAGCCAGCTGCCCAGGGCCCGGTCCCAGGAGCTCGAGTGACCCGCTGAAACACTGCAGTAGCTGTAGACTTTCACAGTGAAGCTGTCTGCAGTGTCAGCAACTGGTGATATGCTGCCTGCTCCTGTGTCCACCCCAGCCTCCCCTTCCCTTTAGTCCCTGTAGAGTGCCTGACACCACCACTGCCTTTCCTGAGAGTGGGGAGAGCTGCCTGCTCAGCTCCCTGAGGAACGGACAGGAAGAGGGTCTTGACACTGCTGTGGCCTGAGCCTGCCGGTCCTTGGATATCCTCCTTCTTGTCCAACAGCTAGCTGTGAAATGAGGTTTGTCAATAAAGTCTTCGATGAGGTAGGAGGTAGATGCTTCATTCCCCAGCCTGTCTGTGGTCACTGCTTCCTGGCTGGTAGCCTGTGCCTGGGCTCTGGTTTGTGGTGGGCTGGGGGAGCTCTGCCATGAGCCACGTGGTCTGGGGGATCTGGGCATGGCCAGCTGTGACCCTCCTCCAGACTGGGGCCCGGAGCAGCCGATGCACAGGGCTTGTGGATGGGACTGCGGGGAGCGCCTTCGTGAGGGTTGGTGGTGGGAGCTGGAGCTGGATCATGGTCTGTGGCCACAGAAGGAGCTCAAGCTGTCAGCTTCACCTCGACTGGGTAGTGGTCGCTGACTGCCAGGGCCTGGAGGAGGGCGAGAGGTGGGGAGGTGTAATGCAGGGGTTCAGCGAGCTCCTCACTGTGCTGGGAGGGCTGGCGGGGCTGCTGTGATTGCCCTGCCAGAACCTTCTGCCTGCTGGAGGGGGATGCGATGTCCCCAACACCGAGACACTCAACACACAAGGCTCCAATTTTGACACCTCTCATGGAGGGATGCCCTGATGTGGCCTGGGGTGGGTGCTGGCAGGGGGGTGCCTGCCCTCTGGGACCCCTGTGTCTCGCTTGGGGGGAGCTCTGTGCCAGCTATGGGTGGTTGAAGATTGGCTTGGGTTGCCCCACACCCCTTGAGTCCTGCCTGCGCCTGCCCATGAAAGGCCACAAAAAGCCCCATGCATCTCATCTCTTCTCCATGGGGACAGGCAATGACCCCAAATCCCCTCTCCTGTTTCCACCCATGTGTCCCTCGTCACCCCAAGCTCCCCGTTAGCTGGCTGCAGGCTGCCGTGTCCCGTGAGGGGTGCGTGGCTTATGCAGGGGCTGTGCTGGCATCCCAGCAGTCAGGCGCTGGGCAGGGGCACGTGTGCTGTGGCCAGAGCCAGCTTGGGCTGCTGCTAGAGCTGCTTCAACTCTATTTTTGAGGTGATACTTAAATGCGGCAGCTATGTGGCTGCACCAGGCTACCTAATCCCGGACAGACGTTGGCAGCCCCGCACCTGGTGCTGCCCTGGGCAGCTCAGCTTTGGTGCCTGTTTGAGCCCTGGGTTTGCAAGCCTGGCTCACCTCCTCCTGCTCCAGCTGGAAGGCGCGCTGGAAATTGTAGACGGCAGCTGAATTTGGCACGATGCTTCTCTTCAGCTTGGCACCGCACACCACGATCCTGCCAGGGAGATGCAAGTGGTGGGTCCCACTCCTGCCCCCACACTTGGCTGCTGGTGGTGTGGGATGGGCAGGGGGATGCCGGGGACAGGGATGGCGGTGCCATGGTGGTGCTCACCTGTCATAGGCGCAGTCTGACTTCCCCACGGTGGTGTCGGCGCCATC
Organism: Aviceda cuculoides; assembly: GCA_035590195.1. NCBI lineage: Eukaryota > Metazoa > Chordata > Aves > Accipitriformes > Accipitridae > Aviceda > Aviceda cuculoides. The sequence continues at coordinate 3,406,488 of JAVJGG010000061.1, read as the reverse complement.
GGGGAGCAGCCACTTGAAGATGTCACTGGTGCGCAGGCGGATGGCCGACCAGTCACTCGGCTGGACGTAGGCACAGTCGGCGTTGAAGTCCCCCAGGAACATGATATTCTGTGATGATGGGAAGATGGAGGGACTTGTGGCGGCTGGGGAATGGGGCTGCCCCTGACACCAGCTCTCCTGGGTGCTGGGGCATCCCCTGTGGCAGGGGACAGGGCAGGAGCAGGGTCCCCATCCCACCAGCCTTGCACCAGCCACGCTCGCCTCAGAGTGGGGACCCAGTGTGGGTTGAACGGTCCCCAGGGCTCAGTGCCCACCCTCGGTGCCACCCCCGGTGCCGGTGACACTCACGTCAGTCCCCCACTTGCTGACGATGGCCAGGTAGACGTCGTAGAGCGCGTCAATCTCAGCGACGGCATCATGTGGAGCCGAGTGCAGTGGCACCAGCACAAACTCTTCCACCTCTGCCAGGGGAGAGGGACGTCAGCCTCATAGTCACCCCATGCCACCACCTGGGGCCACTCATCCCCCCACTTACTGGTGTGAGGTGCTGAGACCTTCAAGATGAATGGCTCCCGGCTGAAGACATCCTGGGGGTCCTCATATTGGTAGGTGTCCAGCACAGACACAACGTCTGTCCTGTGAGATGAAAGGGATGGTGACCCTGGGGCTCAGCACAGCCCCTGTGTCCCCTCCATGGTGTTGGTGGCCCTGCAGTGCTGTGGGACAGGCAGCAGCACGCCGAGCCCTGCTACCTGTAGATGAAGAGGTACATCTCCTTGTAGTTGTCCCGTCCCAGGGGGCCGCTGATCTCGTAGTCATACGGGGATGTGGACATGCTGCAGAGATGCAAAGGCAAGACGGTGACACGGCTGGCACCAGTGACATGTCTGGTACCGTCCTGGGGTGGCCTCAGCATGGCCAGGGGGTGGGCAGCCATGGGGTTGGCACCAGCTTGTCCTGCTCTGCTGTCCCTGTGGGCCGCTGTGCCCCAGCTACAGGATGACATGGGCTGTAGTGGCTCCGAGCCACCCTGCTGTCCCTACCACCCTGGGGTGGCTCCTCAAGTATGGCCAGCTCCTGGCAGGACATGGGGCGGCTCCTGCTACCCCTTTCTCTGCAAGGACGCTCCCCACCTTCATTTGCAGCAAAGCTAAATTAGGTTAATGAGCAGCCTGGGGCCCCGCAGAGCCTGGCGTCACCCTCCCTGCCCCGGCTGCTTTGTGGCTGTGCTGGAGGGGACACCAAAGGGGCAAGGACATGGGCTGGGTGTACCTGCTCAGGAGTACTCATCGCCTTTCAACAAGGCAGTGGCAGCCTCCACCCAGCCCCAGCCTGCGCCCTCACCCAAAACGGGGTCAGCACCCAGCTGGCGAAGGGGCTGCCACCCTGCTGTGGCCAATTCTAGCCCACCCCAGCAGCTCCTTTTCCTTCTGGGGTGCCTGAGCCGCTCACTTCAGAGCGTCATCTGCTGCTGGGTCCATTGTGGGGTCCCCCTGCCGCTCACGGGGTCTTGGGGTGCAGGGGGCTGCCTGCCCCTGCCCGCTTCATTCCCCATCTTGCCTCTGCCCTGTCCTGTTGGATTTTGGAGATGGAGCTTGCCAGTGCTGTAGTTACTTTCCATCCTGTGTGCTCTGCTGGGATTGTAGCTTTCGGAGGGGTTTTGTGCCACTTGTATCCCTCTTCCCCTCCTCGGATTATTCCTGGTCGCTTTTTAAGTGCCTGCTCAAAGCTTCAGCCCCAGCACTTTTCTCCTATTCCCCTTTCCAAAACCAAACCCTCTGCCGATGGACTACTTTTTTTGCCTTTTGCTGCTCAGGCAGCTTGGCTTTCCCTGCTAATACTGGCATCTCAGCCCAGGCACTCTCGGCCCCAGCCCCGATCCTACCTGTTGAGCTGCTCCATGAGCTCAGTGACAGCGCTGAGGTCGGAGTCACGCACCTCCTGCACCAACACCACATCGTAGCGGCGCAGGATCTGCGAGGCCAAGAGGGATGGTGATGGTGAGCGGGCGCCTGCCACCAGCTCAGGCCACTGTCTCCCACCCTCTTCCCAGCCAGTCACCCTGACATGGTACTGGGTGCAGCACCATGGGGACCCACATGTCCCTCAGTGCTGGGGCAGATGTCCCCACAGAGGGCTCACAGGGACTGCACGGTGTGCCTGGTGCCCCACCTTGGTCCCCACCAAGCCTTCATCCACTCAGGACATCCCCAGCACTGGGATGCCATCCCATCCCCGTCCCCATGTGTCTCCTGGCACAGGAGCCACATTTTGGGTCTGCCCTAGCACGCAGCCCATCCCTGCATGGCACCGGCTGCACTCACGCTGACGATGATGCCTGCCACTCCCTCGTTGGACATCTTGGTGTCACCGAACGCCTGGATGTTGAAGGCACCAACGCGCAAGGTGGCGGTGGCCAGGCACGGGAGAGCCACAGCCAGCAGGAACAGTGCCAGTGCCATGGTCCCCATCCTGCCAGGAGGGATGCTGAGCCACAGGGATGCAGTGATGGGAGCTGAACTTGGAAAACTGCTTTGGATTTGGGGACAGAGCAAAAAAACCCCATGTAGGTCCTTAAGTCCTGGTGTGCAACAGTGTGCCATGGTGGGCACTGCCCGGAGCAGCCTGCGGAGCTGGCACGGGCTGTCTGCTGGCTTGCCAGTCCCGGGGGAATCTAAATCCTATCCTGCCATGGCGAATCTGCCCGGCAGCGCCTCTGCCAGCCCCCGGGATTGCCCAGCTCCACTCCCCGCCAGGATGTCTCCATTGCCCGTCAGCCCCAGCCACCACCACCGGCACCCCGGGCTGCTCTATGTCCTTAAAATTGATCGCAGTCCCTGCTGTTGGGGTAAGGGAGTGACTCCTCATCCCAGCTCATCCCAGTCCCTTCTGGTTCGCGGCTGAAGGTGCTGAGCCCAGATCCGTCCTTACCTTGCTGAGTGCGCAGCACTTCTGCCCTCCCAGCAGCAGGATGGGCGGCTTTATTCCCGATGGAAGTGCCGGCAAAGCAGGATGAGTCGGACACCCCGTGGGGGTTTTGGCACGGCTTTGGGCTCCTTCCTACATTGGGAAACCAAAACCCCACGGGGCGGCAGGGTGGGGCCAGCATAGCTGCTCCTGAGCCGACGCGGTGAAGGGCGGCCGGGGAGGCACCGCGGTGCTGGGGCATCGCAGCAGGGCTGGGTGGACACATGGGACTCGGGGTGCTGCAGCTGGGGCGGCCCCCGGGTCGCAGCACAGGGCACAGCGGCCAGGCAGGCGGCGAAGGGCAACGGCCTTAATGTGGGTGATTCATATGGTGTAATTAGAGGGGAGGGAAGGAAATGGTGGGGTGTCTGGGTCAGGCAGGCTGAGCACCACCAGCCTTGGCAAGAGGGGGCGGCTGCAAACCCCTGCAGCAGCCCCAGCGGTCACCCAGAACAGCCCCACTTGTGCCCCAAAGCAGCCCCAGTTGTCACCTAAAGCAGCCCCACTGGTGACCCAAAGGAGCCCCAGCAGAGCTGGCATCTCCCGCACCTGCACATGGTGTAACCCTGGCACATGGCGTCACCCCAGCTGGGGGAGTGGACGGCTTTGCCGGGGTGGCGGGGTGGGCAGGGAGGCAATGGCTGCTCATGCCGGGGCTTGCCAGGCTCTCGCGTGCGCCGCTGGGTTTTGCATCCTCACACCCAGTCACGGGATGAGTCTGGTGTCCCTCAGCACCATGATGGCACCGAAACCCCCCCAGGAGGCACCAAACCCCCCAGGAGCTGACTCATGTCCTCTGCCTCCCCCCACCCTCACCGTCAGAGCCCTGTCAGCCGCCCTGCAGCCAGGCGGGCTCCAGCAGGTTGCAGCCCCATGAGCCGGTGGAAGAGCATCCTACAACCCAGCAAGGGGGGCCAAATCCTGCCTGGATCCTCCCAGGCCCTGCTCAGTGTCCCTGCTCTTGCTGCCAGCAGCTCAGAGGGGAGCAGTGGTTGCCACCTGGTGGGTCCAGGTCTCTTGATGGCGGGAGGGGACCCCCAGCCCTGGTGGGGCTGCCCCCGGCAGATGGATGGGGGGGCTCAGGCATGGGAGGTGGGGTGGGGGGGCTGAAGGGACCTCCCTCCAGAGCTGCAAGGGCTGGAACAGACTCATTTTTTAATGGAAGCAGAGAGCATCCCATTCCCCCAAGACCCCGAAGAGCGGCTCCTTGCAGAGATGGTGGGCAGCTTGGCTGGCACTGGTGGTGTGTGGGCTCCCACGAGGGATGCAGGTGCGTGCTGGGGCATCCTGGTAGCTGCCGGCACGGGGACAGGCTCAGCGGGCTTTCAGGGTCACCTCCACCGGGAAGTGGTCGCTGACGGCCAAAGCCTGGGTGCAGGGGGGAAAGCAGAGAGGCAGCTGAGCTCATCTGGACCCACTACCATTCTTGTGGCTGGCTGGGATCCAAATGCTCCACTGCAACCCCAAAATTTAGAGCATATCCCAAATTGCTCAGGCTGGAGGGTAGCATCAGTGCAGGGGTTGGGGCCGGGCCACCCTTGGGCATGCCCTGGGGAACAGAGAGCCCACCCGCACTCCCAGGAGATGTGGTGGGTTGGATCCCAGTGCCAATGGGCTCACATGCCTCAGCCCCTCACTCACATCCTTGTTCTGGAGGTGGAAAGTCTTCTGGAAGTTGTTGATGGTGGCAGAGCCAGGCTCGATGTCTTGGTGCAACGCGGTTCCACAGGCGACGATGCTGCCGGGGCATCGTGGGGGTGTGAGCGCCCGCCAGTCCACCCCGTGCTAGCCCCCCCCCCCCCGGCCCGGCCCCCCCCGGCCGAGGCGCAGTCGGTGGTGTCGGTGACGGTGGTGTCAGCACTGTCGGGGATGAGCCACTCACAGGCGTCGAAGGAGCGGAAGCGGATGGATGGCCACTGGGCGCTGGTCACGTAGGAGCAGTCAGCGTTGAAGTCACCCAGGAAGAGGATGTTCTGTGGGGCAGTGCGCTGTGTCCCTGCCCATGGACCTTATGGGGCACCAAGGGCTCCCTAAAATCTCAAAGGGCAGCAAGAAACCCCTCCTTGGGCTCCCCAGCACAGTGGGACAAGAACCCAGTAATGGCAGCAGAACCACCCAGAAAATCCCTGCCTGGACATTGCCAGGGTGGCACCCAATCCGGTGGGTATGAGAGGTCTCCCATGGGACACATCCACCCTAGGATGGCTGCCAGGATGTGCGGTGACCATACCTAGCCCACCCACCTGCCCTGGAGAGGAGCCGAGGTCCCCGCCACCGCTTACATTAGTTGCCCACTTGTTGACGACGTCAGTGTAGACGTCGTAGAGCGCGTCAATCTCGTCTGCTGCACTGCTGGGTTTGGCATGCAGGGGCACCATCACGAACTCCTCCACCTCTGCCAGACAGGTGGCTGTCAGCCCCTGGCTTGGGTGCAGCAGCCGGGAAGGGAGAGGGAACCCCAGGGGACCCCCCTGGGCCAAGCCCCAGCTATCAGCCAGGAAAAATATGCTGAAGGGAAAGAGCGCGTTGGCTTTTTGTGGTCTGCCTGTCCTCCAGGCTGGAATTTCCAGTGGGGAGCTGCATCCCTCCATATGTGGTTTGGGGTTTGTTGCTTGTTTCCTATCAGTTTTTCTGAAAGCTGCCATGGTTTTGGGAAGGAGACGGGTGGGAGAGCAACAGGAGAGTGTGTGTGCCCTGGGGAGCTTCTCGGGAGGTGGAGGTGATGGCATGAGGTAGGGATGGCACAAGGTGGGAGATGGGAGGTGATGTGAGATGGCAGGCGACAGGAGATGGCACATGATGGGGAATGGCACGTGATGGGAGATGGTACATGATGGGAGATGGCATGTGATGGGAGATGGTACATGATGGGAGATGGCACGTGATGGGAGATGACGTGGAACTGGAGGAAGCAGATGGTGGGTAGCAGGTGATGGGATGTGGGACACAATGGGAAACAGCTGGAGACTTGATACAGCATGCAACTGGAGAGAGCACAATGGGAGATGACAGGCAATGAGAGATCGGAGATGGTGGGAAATGGCACATGCTGGGAAACAGCAGGCAGTGCTGGCCATGCTGGACAGGTACCCAGGACCCCTGGGGACCCATGGGTGGGAAAAGGCCCCACAGCAGTGAAGGACCCCAGTGGAGCCCCTGAGCAGGGTGCAACTCCCCCACCTGGCAGGCACAGCTCCAGGCTCAACCCCACACAGAGGGTACCCCATGCCAGATCCGGGCAGCCCCCAATGCTGGCTCTGCTCACGTGTGGTGGGTGAGGAGAACTTCACGATGAAGGGCTCCCTGCTGAAGGTATCAGTCCCACAGGGCTCACAGCCATCGTCGTAGTAGTAGCTTCCCAGCACGGAGACCATATCTGACCTGAGGGAGGAGAGCAGGGCAGCCCCCAGCACCGCTCCTGCTGCAGCCAGGGCCCCCAAAGGTACCCACCACCCTTTGGGGGCTGCAGGGTGGGACGGCAGGTGACACAGGGGATGCTGGGCCCTGGTGTCATCCCTTACCTGAAGATGAAGACATACTGCTCCTTGTAGCTGGTCCGACCCAAGGGGATGCTGTCCAAAAAGCTGTATGGGTGTGGGGATGCACTGGGAGCGATAGGCGGAGAGGGTGAGAGGAGGCTGCTGGTGTCCCCCAGCACCCATCGGGCTCTCTCTGGCAAGGCAGAGGTGCCCCAGCACAGCAAGACACCAGCTGGGATCTGTCCTGGCATCCCATTTGCAGACACCTCCTGTCCTGTGCCATCGGGGTCACCTGTTGAGCTGGTCCATGAGCTTCTTCACAGCACTCAGGTCAGTGTCTCGGACCTCCTGCACCACGGTGATGTCGTACCCCGACAGGATCTGGGGGGACAAGCTCAGAGCTGCTCACCCCTGGCTGGGAGCTGCTCGCGGAGGCACCCGTGGGTGCCTGGGCTGGGCTGTGAAGGCTCCCAGGCTGGAAACGGGGGCAGGCGGCAGGGACCCAAGAGCCCAGAGAGGGAGATCCTCTGCTGATGCCAGTGTTCTCTTGAAAGAACCCTGAGGTGACACAGTGCCCTCTAACACCCGTCTGTCTACCACCCACCATCCCAGCAGCTCCTCGCTCGCAGGCTGCTCTATGTGAGGAACCTGGGCAGCACTGAGCATCACCCATTCTTGGCTGAGGACTGGCAAGAGTGGAGATGGCCCAAGGTTGGAGATGGAGATGGGGGGAAGAGCAGATGTGTGGATGGATGGAGGCAGGGATGAATGGATAGAGGTGTGGGTGGATGGAGTCATGGATGGATGGACAGATGGATGGGTGAATGAATGGATGGACACATGGATGGGTGGATGGATGGAGGCATAGGTGGATGAATAGGGGTGTGTGGACAGGTGGATTGATGGGTGGGTGGATGCACAGATGGACACATGGATGGACAGATGCCTGAAGAAAACTAGTGTCTGACTGCCCCAAGCTGGCTGCATCCCAGAGACCAAAGAGTGGCCAGGACTGCTTCTCTCCCCCAGCACTCACAGAGACGATAATATCTGCGATAGTCTGGTTGGACATCTTGCTGTCCCCAAACACCTTGATGTTGAAGGCGCTGATCTTCAGCATGGCAGCTATGTGTAGCAGGAGAGCTGCAACAAGCAGCAACAGCAGCAGCTTCGAGGCCACCATCCTGCATGCAGTGGGGCAGGGATGGGGTCAGCCCCCCTGGCTGGGAGGGGACTTTGTCACAGACAACGAGGGTGACTAGGGTATTATTCCCACTGGCCGAACTGGTTTCACTAGAAGGCATCCATTTTCCAGCGAACTACCAAGACCCAGGGATGGCGCACTGCCATCCAGCTCCTGCCTCATGTGGGGGCCTCATCCTGCCTGTCCCTCCTGGAGGGAGGGAGGCCAGACCACCTGTGAGGCTGGAGCTGATAATTCACTGGCAAAGGAGCAAATGCCATTTCATGGGGACGCAGAGCAGTCACTTCCTCATTCACTGCGCTCAGCCCAGTCACCTCCCCTGGCCCAGGGCGGGCGGCAGCAGCTGGGGACACCGAGGTCCTTGGCTTGCATCTCTCCCAGCCCTTCTAGGGTCTGTGCCAGAGACCCAAAGGAGCCCACAGCAGCCATGCTGGGACAGAGCAAGGGATGGATCTCCCCCAGCACCCCTTCCCACCTCCTTCCCTGCCTGGAGCATCCTCGCCTGGTGTATCCTGCCCTCCCCTCTCCCCCAGCACTGCCCCTGCCCCATCCTCACCCAGGCTGGAGTCCCCCGGGACCCCCGCCGGGGCAGCACAGCAGCTCACGGGGAAAGGCATTTGGGAAGTATTTCCCGTGGCGCAGCGCTCAGCTCCCTGGGGTTATATTTAACCAGCGGATGGGATCTGAGCCCTGCCCACGCCCAGGCACCCTGAGCACATGGTGCTGGTGGGAGCCCTGATAAGATGGGCTGAGAGGACTGGCAAACACGCTGGGTTTTTGGCACACCCGAAGCCTGACCCGAGGAAGCGCTTGCTGCCCCCGGGCCCGCTTTTTCTTCTGGGGCAGCTGCTCTAGTTAAATCCTCACCTTTACCCACTTGCACCCTCGCTTGCAAACACTACCATCCGTAATGCTGCAGTCTCTCCAGTTGGTAACGCAGCAATTCAGTAACACCACCATTTGGTAATGCTACGATTTGGTCACGCCACAAACTGCCCAAAGCCCCGCAAATCCTCCCCACTCCCGGGGGCACAGCAGCCTCTGCAGCCTCCCTAGTAGAGGCACCCGTAGAGGACCGTATCCACCTCGGGCGATGCCTGTGAGCTGTGCCCAGGCTCAGTCCTGGCAGAAAGTCTCGGCAAAATTAAGCCAAGCTGGAGAAGGTGACACTGGAGAGGTAAGGTCCCGGGGTGAGGGAGGAGAGGGGAGCGGGACGTACCTTTGGTGTCGTCCAAGGTCTCTGGAAGGGGAAGGAGCTGCACCTGCATTTATGGGGAGGGATGCGCTCACCTTGCCAAGTGGTCACCCAGCCAAGGAGCGTACGAGGCCACAGGCTCCATATGGCATTTTTCACGGAAATAAAGGTCTGCTTAGTGAAAAAAACAACCCTTTCAAACAGTGCCAATGCCTCCCAACACAGGTAAGGCTGAGAATGTGCTGGAATCGATAAAAACACCGACAGGAGATCTGTGAGGTGTAAGTGAATCCCAGAGACCACTCATGGGGAATGGCAGCTCCCCAGTACGGGGTGTGGGCACCTCTCACTCAACGCCAGCTCCAATTTCTCTTAAAAAGCATTTATTTCACCAACACCAACCATTCCCATCCACCACCCCACATTTCCAAGACGCCAGTTTCAGGAAAGTGTACCAGGGCCAGCGGGAGCCCGGTGCAGGGGGCTGAGGGCAGCCGGCACATGCCGGCGTGACCCCCCTAGCTCCGGTCTTCAGGTGCGGAGCAGAGCTGGGAGCCCCAAAAACCGACGGGTCCCTGCCGTGGTGCCTGTCCCCCAAACCCTCCTCAGGAGGGCCCCTGGGGCAGGCCCCGTCCCCGGGGGGGGGCCCGTGCAGAGCCGGGGGCTGGCGACCCCCACCCCGCATGCTCCCACAGTTCGCCCGGGCCCTGTCCCAGCGGCCTTGGCCGATGGTGTCCCAGGGTTTCCCCAGCCTCCAAAAGCAGCTGCCGCCTTTCCCAGGAGGGCCGGGCCGGGCGCCTGCAGTGCGCGGTGCTCCTTAGGGGCTGGGGGGGGGCCTGCCAGAACCGCCCCCCCCCCTCCCCGGGGCCAAGCACGCCTTCAGAGCAGGGCCAGGGCCCGCACCCCGCTCCCCACAGTGGGATCAGGGCTGGGCCTAGACGCCCCCCTCCCAGCAGGGCTGCGGCTCCCCAGGGTCAGGCCCCCCCGACAAGGGCCGAGACCCCCCCAGGCCCGCCCCAGGGCTCAGCGCCTCCC
>JAVJGG010000061.1:3376787-3396506 GCA_035590195.1 Aviceda cuculoides | reverse complement strand
TAGCCCCCGTCGGCTCCGCGCCTCCGCCGCTGTGGGAGGCCGCGCCGCGCCGAGCGGGGCCGGGCCGGGGGGGGAGACGGCGGCGGAGAGGAGAGGAGGAAAAGGGAAAGGGAAAAGGGGTCCGTTCCCGGTGGGGTCGGAGCCATGAGCGACATTCGGCACTCGCTCCTGCGGCGGGACGCGCTGAGCGCCGCCAAGGAGGTGCTGTACCACCTGGACATCTACTTCAGCAGCCAGCTGCAGAGCGCTCCGCTGCCCCTCGTCGACAAGGGCCCCGCCGAGCTCCTGGAGGAGTTCCTCTTCCAGGTCCCCAAGGAGCGCGGCGCTCCGCCCAAGGTGGGCCCCGACCGCCGGCCGGTTGCGGGGCGAGGCCCTGAGAGACCGGACAGGGTCCCCGGGGGCTGGTGGAGGCCGAGGCCCCGGGGGGAGGCCAGGGCAGGCCCTGGGGGCTGACGAGGTGAGGCCGGGCGGCACCCTGGGAGGCCGGACGCAGCCCCAGGGAGTGGCTATGGAGGCCGAAGGCCCTAAGACCTCCGGACGGGATCCCTGGAGGGGCTGCTGCTGGAGGCCGAGGCCTCAGCAGGACAGGATGAGGTCCCTGGGGGCTGGTGACTGAGGGTTTTTTTTGGCGGGGAGGGGGCTGGCTGGCGAGAACCCGATGGACTGGCCAGGACTCTGGGAGACCACACAGGGCCCCGGAGGGGTGTGGTGGGCTTCTCGGTCTGCTGACAGCCTGACAGTGCTGCGGCTGGGCCCCCACCAGGTGCTGGGTGTGGGATGGGGCCCTCCCAGAGAGCAGCGAGCAGAAACCACAGCTGCTGGTGAATGTCAGGGTTCATGGGCCTGAGGCCCGGTGGGCTGCTGTGCCCAGCTGTGAATCCCCCAGCTGCCCAGCAGTGCCCTCAGTGCTATTACTTGCAGAGAGAGGAAATATTTTTCACCCCAGTATTGCTGTCTGTCTCATCTCTCAGTTCATGGACAGCACTTGGAGGTGCAGCAAGCACCAGTCTTGGGTATCCAGGTATTCAAATACAACCTAGAACTTTTCAGTGTAACTAGGTAAATGCAGTGGTGGTTCAGGAAGCTTGAATATGTGTTCTGTGCCTAAAGATTGAGTTTCTAACACCTGAGGGAAGCTCTCAGCCTTTACTGTTCCTGTCTTTTCACCAAAGCAGCTGTTGGTTCTTCAGAGCCCCAGTGTATTTTGCAGTTTTGCTTTTGTTTTCTTTCAGAGATTGAATTCACTTCAGGAACTTCAGCTCCTTGAGATCATGTGCAATTATTTCCAAGAGCAAACCAAGGATTCAGTCCGGCAGATCATTTTCTCATCTCTCTTCAGCCCTCAAGGAAACAAAGCAGATGACAGCAGGATGGCTTTACTAGGAAAACTGGTTTCCATGGCAGTGGCTGTGTGCAGGGTTCCTGTTCTGGAGTGTGCTGCCTTCTGGCTGCAGGTACAGCTTCTGTGGAGGCAGGGCAGTCTCAGGGAACGAGTGAGAGAGTGTGCCGCAATGGGTAGCGGCTGAACTGAGGCAAAGTGTCAGCTAACGGTTGGTGACAGCCAGTTGCAGTCAGTGGCAAGTTTCAGCTGATACAACGGCTGGCTGCTGCAGCTATGTTCCCTCCGTGTCTGTGCTTGTGTCCCTTCCCTTGCTCCAGCATAAAGGTAGAGCTTTTGCAAATCCATTTATGTGCTGCACTGGCAGAGGAAAACCTGTTTTTTGTTTGGGTTTTTGTTTTTTTTTTTTACTGTGGGTGAAAGTTTTATTGACTTTTTTTTTTTCCCCCCTTTTTTTTTTTTCACCCAACCAACCCCAGCATGTTGAAAGGGATCAGTGGAGGGTTTGACCAACACAGGGAACAAAATCAGGGCAGTTCATGGTCACATTGCCCAAAGAAGCTGGCTCTGGAGTTTGGGAATTAAACTGTCCCTGATGTGCAATTTTGCGCATGGCAGAAGAGGCAAACCTCTCTCTTGAGATTTGCGTGCAAAATAATTGTGTCTGGTGTTCATATCCATGAATGCAGTATGTCAGGGATCTTCTATACCTCCTCCTTTCCTATTGAGATTCCCCACTGTAGACCCTGGGAAGTGCGTCTTTGTTCCTGCTGCATCTGTGGCATGTGCAGAAGTCACCTGCTTTACAGAAGGGCAAGAGCAGAAAGCAGAAAGGGGAGGAGGCAGACCAGTACTGTTTCTGTGGGGACCCCCTTTTCCCATCTGGTGAGCCTTGGTAGAGCAGGAGGGGATGTAACCTGGATAGCAGAAGAAGGTGTAGATTTTTGCAGATTGCAGCTCTTAAGAGACATGAGAATTGCACAGAATTTTTTCCACATTAAAAATGTCAAGTGTAACTGATTGGTTACTGAACTACAGAACTATGTTGCTGAAGTAGTAAAAAAATCTCCATCTAAGTCAAAATATTGATGTAAAAGGTTTTCATTTTAAACCACAGATATTGTAAATGTGAAATATCACCATCTATTTTAATATTGTGAAATAGTAATTTTATTTCTGTTTAAGTGGATCTTTGATATGCAGATTGAGAGAGAAAGCATGCTTTAATTTTGGGAAAGTGGAAACACAAATGTTGAAACAGCGAAGTGGCATGGTGTTTAGGCAATGTAAACTTTAAAGTTGGCTCTGTAGAACTTTCTGTGACTGGGTTTAATCTGCTTTTCCTTGTGTGCTGTCCTGCACCTCTCCAGCGAACCCCTGCTGTGTATTGCGTCAGGCTAGCCCGAGCCTTGGTCGATGACTACTGCAACTTGGTGCCAGGGTCCATCCAGACCCTGAAGCAGATATTCAGTGCCAGTCCTCGCTTCTGCTGCCAGTTTATTACATCCGTCACAGCTCTCTATGACCTCTCTTCAGGTAAGTGTTTCCAAGCTGTGTCATTCAAAGTAATGGGTGCAGTATAATGCAACACAAATTAACTGTTGCAAGTGAATTAACTGCTGAAATTGTAAAGATGCTTATTACCATGTAGTTCTTGACAGAAGCAGCTCAGGGGTGTGGCTGTTGCCTCATCTGTCACTGGGGTGAGAATAAAAATAACCACTCTGGCTGAAGGGAGAGTCTGCTGCAGAAGCAGACAGGTAACGCCTGACACATTGGCAACATCCTCCACAGAGGGCAAAGGACACGGGGACCTTATTGATTGAGCAGCTTCAGGAGTGAAAGTTGATCTGCCTGGGCTGGACAGTTGGATCTCCATACTGTGTGTCACCTACCCAGCAGATAGACTCATGGCTGTCTGTCAGTCTGATCCCTTCCAAAAAGGGGAGAAACACAAATTCTGAACGTTGGCAAGCTGCAGCAGGATTTCTGTTGAGCAGTGACAAGAAACACAATCAACAGTGTACCTCCAACATGGTCTTTAAGTGTATGTGTGACCAGCTAGTGATATGACCTGTCTCAGGTGGTTGCTGCTCAGATGCTAGAAATGTGTAGGTGTCTAAAATAAGGTCGATTTACCTTTACTCAGCTAGAGAGGCATAGAGCTCATGGTAGACTAGGGAACAACCACACTAAATACCAACATCACATATAATCCAAAAAAACAAATACTATTTGTTATCAATAAAGGAAATGTTCTGCATGGTCTTCTTCAGATAAGCAGCTTGGCATTAGTGAGAGAGAGGTGCATGCTTAGACCTTTTTTTTTTTTTTTTTTTAAGTTTTTGATAGAGCTCATAGCATATTTTTCCTCAGTATTTTATATCTGTTTTGTGCAACCACTTGGAAGTTCATCCAGCTAATTAAAAGACATGTCAGAAAGGAAATAACATGAGTTATAGGAAGTAATTTTCTTTAATTCCTTAGTTTATTTGAGATTATATTGGTGACACAAGAAAAGGAAGCTTGCTCTTCAAAGGTGATCTGTAACTGGGCAGTCTCCACCATGTCCTGAGGACAGGAGTCAATCACACAACAGCATTATCTGTGATACTCAGAGCTTTCAGAAAAGCTAAAAACTGGAAAATACCAATTCTGTATGCAGTGCACATTAGTAATTCAGTAGTCCAGATGATTTGTCCTATAAGTTGTTTCAGGTACAAAAGACCTGACTGGATAGTTCTGTGCTGAGTCCTTTGTTGACACTGTACACAACTCGCAACAAAAGTACGTTGCTCAAACCATTAGCCTGCCCCTGTGAGGGGATGATGTGTGGGAGCAGCTCGGAACACCTGGCATTTGTTTTCAAGAGTGAACCTTAGAATTTGTTGTGCTACATGTTTGCCAAGCCTTTGAAGAACTGTTTTACAAGGTCTCAGGTTGGAGGATGGCCTGATGTATGCCTGGGAAGATGTGGCTGAAGACAGTCACGAGTATGTGTATGGGATGTTTTTATCTTTAAGTGTTCTGAGGACTGGCAAACATCCCAGCTGAGCCAGATATGCTCTCCTGTGTTAGTAGTATCGGCTGTATGCTGTTAGTTCTTTCCAGATCCTTGTTGAAGCATATATAAGTGTGATTCTTTTGTGAAATAAATAGAATCTTGTACAGATAGCTTGAGCACTTAATTCAGTCACCGCAATGATGCATGATTACCGTGAAGTCAGTGTTTCTCTTGTCTGTAGTCAAGCTGCAGTTCATGACCACCTTTCACTTCTTACTTGAAGCTTTACAGAATCTTACAATCCTTTACGTCTCATGTGATCATGTTGCGTTAAGTTTTTCCACAAGACATGCTTGTTTAAGTTGTAAAGGAAATGAATGATTGGGGTGAAGAGAAAGAAGTGCCACCAAGTTTTTCCTCTTCCCTTGCCCATTGTACCTCCTGTGGCAAGGGATAAATGGAGACTGAACTTAGAGAAAAAGAGAGCAGGTGATGGGTGGAGAGAGAAAAAAATGACAGAAGAAGCTTTGCTGGGAAAGGGGATAAATGTTCGCATTTGGTGGTGTCTTCAGAATAGGTGGAGAAGGTGAAGTTGACAGGAATGTGGTTGTGTCTTCCCTGGGGGAAAACAAGCATCTACCTTTGGCATCTTGAAAAAAACAGCAGAGTTGGTGAGGTTTTGAAACTGTAATTGTGACAGTGCAGGAGGGGTATATGTGAGATTAATTAAAAACTACTGTCCTGTGCTTCAGTGCAAGGCTCAGCTTACCCAACAGTAACTTTCTTATCTTCAGATGACCTCATCCCTCCTTCGGATCTGCTCGAGCTGATTGTTTCCTGGATCTTTGAAGACCCCCGCTTGATCCTCATCACCTTTCTAAACACTCCTATTGCAGCCAACCTGCCAATAGGGTTTTTAGAGCTCACCCCACTGACTGGACTGATCCGTTGGTGCGTGAAGGCCCCCTTGGCTTATAAAAGGAAGAAGAAAGCCTCTCTCTCAAATGGACATCCCCCCAGCAAAATTGCCAAGGACTCAACTTCAGGAGAAGACAGAGATTGCCATCAGCTATATTCAAAACTGCATCTAAGTGTCCTGCAGGTTCTTATGATGCTTCAGGGGCATTTAACGGAGAAGAACCTTTATGGGCGCCTGGGCCTAGTACCCTTTGATCACATGGTTCCACTTGTTGAGGAAATTAACAGACTATCTGATGAACTCAATCCCCTCAATGCATCCAAAGAGATTGAACTGGCTCTAGACAGACTGGCTCAGGCTTTGCAAGTGGCCATGGCATCAGGAGCACTCCTGTGCACTAGAGGTAAGTTGTTGGTGGGGCTGGCAGAGACCCTGGCATGGGATTCTTTTCCTCCAGTGTGTGGATGTTGTATGAGGGAGTTTTGGGATGGTGAGAGTAAAGATCAATGTGTTCAGAGCAGAAGTAGTAGTTTGCTGCTCTTAGGAAGCAATAGTGCAGGAAATAGTTCAGGAAAAATAACTGGATGGGGAGTAAAAAAGGTGCAGGTGACTGGTGTGTTGCTTTGTGGAACCGCATAACTGATCTTCAACCTTGCAGTGTGCACAAGGGGGTTATATGTGGGTGTCCGGCACAGGGACAAATTTGCCCCTCTCAGAATTACTTGTAACTATTTAAAAAGCACTGTTTAATTGTGCTTCAATTTGACCTCTCTGAGTTTGCCTGCTGGAGGAGATTCCATGAAGCAGATAAAGTCATGGGGTGGGTGTGCTAGAGAAGGAATTTGAAAAGCAAACAAAAACTCTTCATCTGGAATTTCTGGGCCTTCAGCTCTCCTGTAATGAGACCCCATTACAGCGTGTAAGGTTTCAGTTAAACTTGGTAAGGAAGCCTGCTAATGTGGCTTTTGCCTGCCTTTCCTGTCTCCAAAACCAGTTCTTTTGGAAAGACCTGCAGAGATGAAAAAGGGAAGTGCCTCAACACAGCGCAGGGTCAGTCAGACAGACAGTTTTCTTGATACATTCTCTTGAAAACAGGCGATTTTTAATGTGACCTGAAGGCTTAAAGCTCCCCAACAGCCAGGATGGTTAGTGCAGATCCTGGCTCCAGAGAGCTGCCTCTGCCTAAGCAGGTACCTGAGGCTTTTGCCGTGGCTGAACCAGTGCCGCTGGTCAATGTTTTTCTTTCTAATTTTTTATAAAGTAGCTCTGGGTGTAATAAGAACAAGCAGAGAAGTGGAGTTTTTTGAGTTGATGGCTTATTTCAGCTGTGTTTTCTCTTAGCTGTTTACCTGGTACATTCCGAGTGCTTGCTCTTACTGTAGAAGAAGGTAATCCAGTATAAGCAGCTGCTGAAATACCAGTTATTTCAGTGTTTTGGGAGTGCGGTTATCTACAAAGGCGGGAGTTTGTTCTCAAGGTGTTCCTGAAGGGACTGTAGCAACAGCGTATGTTGTTAAATACCTTGGTTCTAGCTATTCTGCTTTAGCAGAAATTTGGAGGTGGTAAAAAAGGTGCAATTTCTAGTTGATAGACCTCAGCAAAAAACCCTCAGCCCTTTCTTTACACTAGCAACTGTTTAAAAAATCCCAAACCAATACAAAACAGGTATTGCATAAGCTTTGCCTTGCTTTGACCCGATGCCTTTCTCATCATAAATGCCACATTCAGTGGAAAGAGTCATACCCTCTATTTCCTGTGTCTGTCTTGCTTCTTGTTAGTATATTGTTATTGCAAAATCTATACTAAGGCTTGGTCTCCCTTGAAATGAAGCTGCATTTCCTATATGACAGCATAGGTTAAATGTCAAACATACAATAAAGCGTATGGTGTGGAAAGGTGAGGTACTGACTAGTGAGATGGAGAAACATTTTCTCTCCTGTGGAAGTTTTTGGCCTGAGAATGGGATTCTGGATCTCTTGATGACTGGACCTTTTTCAGTAATCCTCCTAGAAGGGAGAGTGGAGAGGAAAATTGCTCTAATTTCTGCTCTACGCTTATTGTTATGTCTTCTGTCCTCTTTCAGATGACTTGAGAACTGTGTGCTCCAGGCTACCGCATAACAAGTAAGAGACCTTTCTACAGCTGTGTTTGTTTTGGTGCATATTCCAAGACATGCACTTGAGGGCTGCTGAGACAAAATCTCCTCTAAAATTTTGTGTTTACTTTCTGGAAGTCAGCCTTTACTCACACACGGTTTAGTGCCAGGGTAAAGGTGCTGGCTGCTTCTTCCCTTGCAAGCTGGACTCTTGACTGAAGGAGACTTCAGTGACTCCCACCATATAGGTGATCTTGTCTGGCCTGTGTTAGAACAAATGCACAGAAAAGGAAAATGAAATTACAGCATGGAACCTGCCCCAGAGTTGTCCTATCCCCAGCTCCCCACTTGTTTTACCTGACCGTAAGCTGAACTGCACTTTGCTTCTTGCCTCTTTGGAAAGAGCAACCAAGTTTAAAAAAAAAAAGGGGGGGGGGGGAAGCGGGGCGAAAAAAAGTCTGCTGGAAGCTGTAAAGAGCATAACTGAATCACTGTCTTCTTGCCTCTCAGCAGTGCTGTGTGCTGGTTATGAGTTGTCCTTGGAGCCAGACCCTAGTGGGCTGGGCATAACCGTGACAGAAGCCTTCTCTAAATAATCCTCATGCTTGTCTTAATTTCTCTCCACAGCCTGCTCCAGCTGGTGATTTCAGGTCCAGTACAGCAACCGACCCATGGCACTCTGCCACCAGGATTTTATCCTCATATCCATACTCCTCCTCTGGGCTACCCCGCGCACGCTGCGCACCCTGCGCTACCGGCTCACCCGGCACTCCCGGCTCACCCTGTACAAACATTTATACCAGGAATGACATTCCCATACCGACCTATCCGCTAAAATGCTAGGACTGTAGAGTGTACCCAGTTTCCCTTAGTTTGAGGAAGCCTTGCAGATGAAACCAAACGTCTCGGGAACCACATTTTCCTCTTTGGTGTAAGTCTGAGCAACGCCTGTGCGAGGGATCAGCCCTTTGGCAGTGGAGAAGACACAGACGGGTAGACTGCAGTCGATTTGGATGTGGGATGTGGATACGAAAGCAGATCATAGGGACAAAAGGAGGGGGTGGGAAGAGGCAACAGAAACTCCAAACTTCTGCAGTGTGTGGGAGTTTTTTTAATCCACATTGTTTCATATAATCCCCAAGGGCATGATATTTTTCAATTGTGTTTTTCCATTTATGGCACAGTGAGCCCGGCTAGTCTTGCTCCAGGAGCTCCAGCAAGAAAGGCGTGAGATTTTTCAAGCTAGTCCACTCCAGCCTGCTCAGTTCTTTGTAAATGTTTGTATCTATAGCTACAGAGTATGTGTACACTGTATATTTTTGGAACACAAATGTTTGTTTCAGAAGCACAAGGTAGAGTAAAGCAGCACTTCCTATTAAAGGAAACAATTTAAGAAGCGTAAAATAATTTTGTCACTTTATCTTTCAAACAGCTATTATAAGGTCCAACTCATTAAGGCCTATGCTAAGGAGGGAACAGAATCCCTTCATCCCCATTATCCTCCATCCAGGCTCAGGAAGTGCCGTCTTTACCCACCTCGATCAGTGATTCATGAAACTTTGGGCTGAGATCTGGTACGTTTCATTAATGCTCACCAGAAAACTAGCCAGTGGCCAGCTGCAGCATGCTGGCCAGCTCTGAGTGAGGTGCAGGCCGGTGTAGAAGTGTCCCGAAAAGGGTGGCAGAACTTGCTGCTGTTAGCGCCACACCAAAATGCCCCATCCAGCCTGGTTAGTTGAGCTCTTCTCTGTCTTCATGCTGTGATCCTCTGAGCCCCCTCTGCTGGGTGAAAAAGCAAGAAAGAAGGGTCCTTTCTACACATCAGTAACTTTGGCTCCAAAGACCTCTGCTGCTGTTGTCCTCATCAGAGGAGATATGGTGGCTGCGGTTACCTGGTTGCACACTGGCTGCAAAAATGGGAGAGATTAGATGGAAGCTGTGAAAATCTGATTTGAATGAAACAGCTGAGAAGGAGACTCTGTTTGCTCTTTTCTGGTGAGGGAAGCTAAGCAACAATAATATTCTAATAATATGTTTTAACTTTTGGTCAGCCCTGAAGTGGTCAGGCAGCTGGACCAGGTGATTGTTGAGGTCCCTTCCAACTGAAATATCCTATCTCATCTCACTTTGCAGGGCTTCAACAACAAGGAAAAACGCTTTAAAAACTAATTTCAGGATCAGAGTCGCTATTGGCATCAAGCCCAGCAGTGTGACGGGTAGCCCCGATGCCCCTTGCAGTGTAGTACTGGGGGAAACTGCAGGAGAGGCGTGTGGTCAACGTGCGTCCCGTTCCTCAAGCGTTTGGGCTCGAGGATGCATCGCTAATTTTAAATAGCCCCTTTAATTACCAGCTTTGATTGCGCGCCGCTCTCCCCGCCGGGTCTCCGCTCTGAGCTGCCCACGTGGCCTCAAAGAGCGGGGCTCTCCCTCTGCGCCTGCGCGGCGTCTGCCGGTCACGTGCTGAGAGACAGCCTATGAGGAGGCACCTTGCTGCGCGGTGCCCGGGGAAAGGAAGTGCCCGCCGGTGGTGTCTGCTGCGGCCGCAGGTTCTTCGACCGCCTCTGTTACCCGGTATGCGCTGAGCCACCCGGCCCGCCCGCGGCGCGCCCGCCGCTCTTCAGAGGTGAGTGGAGAAACGTGGTGGGACCTCCGTCGCGGATACGGGGCTGGAGGGGTGGGGGCGCAGGTCGCCATGGCAGCCCCTGCCCCGCCCCCCCCCCCGCCGTTCCTAGGCCTCCCCGGGTTGTGCTGCTGCCCGTCCCGGAAAGTGCCGTGCTGGACCGTGAACTGGAGAGCCCCGTGCGTGCTTGCACTCTTGGTGGAAACAACGCGATTGTGTTGGTGGAACCGTGTCGTTTGGCTTATTACAAAAATCATCCCTGATTCCAGCACCTCCCTGTGCTTGGGTACGATGGTGCCAACAAAAAAACCTGTTCGTTGGCTCTGGTAGAGAGACGGGAGGTCCTGCAGCTATGCTTACAGCTCTTCCTTCTCTTGGCGCGTTTGGGGGGGCTCAGCCAGCAGTGCAGGGGGTCTGTAGCATTAACTAGTGCGTCTGCATTTTCTCTGTAGCAGAATCTCCCTTGGAAGGGCCGGGAATATGTCGTGATTTGCTAGATCCCGCTCCCTCCCTTGCACAGGAGGTGCTCTGGCTCTCCCGCCTGCTCTTGTCTCCTGACAGCCTGAGTTACGACTCACAAACCACCCTGGCTGGTGCAAAGCTAACACGCACCACGACAGCTTAGCTTTTCTGTGCTTTGCCCTACAGAAGTGTTGTGTCTGTTTGAACCAGCCTGTAGAGGTTTAGCAGAGAGAAAGCAGTTGTTCGACTTCATATCCAAGCGGGATGACAGCTGAGTGTTTATACAGGGTGTATCTTGAGGCTTTTAATTGCAGCTGATCAAACTGAGCCTTAAACACTGTCCCAAAGACTTCGAGGCACAATGCTTCCTGCTGGGCACGGTGGCAGTTGGCTTTGCCAGAAGTGTTCAAGCTGCTGTGCCCAATTCCTTGGGCTGTGCAGCGGTAGGTTATACTTACGCTATCTATATGGCAAAAATAGGATCTCCATTTCTGAGACCGCCAAAGCTGCATGCTGAAAGCGCTGCTTCTTTCTGCGTGCTGTCAGAGTGACTAGGGCTGGTATCATCACCGCCAGGATTGCTATGTCCAGCCATGTACCAAAGCATGTGTCTTAGGTGTTTGCTTTTGATTATAGGCATCGAATTATAATAATCTCCTGTGGTAAGCTGTTTAAATATTTAATTGTTTTCTGTGTTGAGTTTGAACTCTGTTAGCCTGCTCTGTGTCTGTTGTAGTTTATCCTGTCTTTGCTTTGGTACAGCACCTCTCGAAATCAGCTAGCCTGTGGTAGGTGACTGTGGTGAGCTCCTCTTAGCCTTGGCTGCTCATTGCAGCTATACTCTCCCATCGTGAGAACTGCATGATGAACATGGCTGAGTGTCTGACCTTTTGTTGACAGATATATAGAGGCATTGAATATCTGTAACTCGTTCAGGCCAAAGGCTTTCTAGATGTGTGTTTTTCTCTCTCTGTTTGTTCTGATAACTCCCACTGTCCTATTTTTGACTGCTGCTGAGCAGCAAACTAATGTTCTCAGGGAACTCACTGTGAGAGCATGTTTTGTTTTTGGTTTTGTTTTTTTTTTCCCTTGCAGTGGTTAACACAAATTGGAAATGTTTGCCTTTCTCCAACCTGCATTCCTTTTTTATCTACCAACTTACAGACTTTATCTGCCATTTTATTAGTCTTTTGGCATTGTGAGAGCTTTCTACAACTGTGAACAGCTTTAGATTTTACTGTCCTGGAAATCTGTGCCCAATCCCAAAGGATCACCAGCCAGTTTTGTTGCATATCTATTAATCGCTTCTTCCATCTAGTTTTTATGAATCTGCTGAATGTGTTATAGCTGGAATCTCTTTTCACTATGGATTCATCCTAGATTTGCTTCCTTTCTTTTAATCTGCCATTGATTCTCCTTAGTCCAGCTTAGTTTCCTCAAAAGCCTTTATGGGGAACACTTCTGGTAGCTTTCTGGGAGTGCTAGTGTGTGGTATTTTTTCAACTAAATCAATTGCATGTATGAATAAATTCTAGCAGATTTCTCAGAAGTGAGGTTCTTTTAAGAAAAGCTGGTGGCTCTCTCCCAACATAATTAGAGTGTGAACTCTTCGTTTACAAGATAACGTTGGAGCAGCCTCGCCCCCATCAGAAGCAGTGATACTGTGTACTGCCTGGTACACTAGGCTTTTAAAGTAGATGGTTTTCTCTTGCAGGTTGAAAAAGTACTTCTGTTATGTATTGTACACTGGTGCTTTAGTTAGTCTTTATATGCCTAGTAGCAAATAAAGAAACATCCAGTAGTGTGTGAGCATTGTTCTAATATGTTGTTTTGTTCTTTGAAGTAGCTGCTGTTGTTTCTCTCAGCTGGTTGGTTGATGTATTTAAAGCAAGTTGACTTAACATGTCTGAGTAATTGCTAAGTGGCTTAGAAACTGTGGTGTTCTTAATTTGTTTTTCTTTTCCTAAACCAGAGTGGTATCATCATGTCTTTTGGTATCTGGGCTGGCCTCAGAAGTCATGAAATGTTGTGGGAGCTGCCAGTACAATTCAGAAAAATGGTCTGTTGTAGTTGGGAGCTGAAAGAGCCTTTAACATAGTATGTGTATTTATTTTTGTTGATGAAGCGTGGTACTTTTTTCATGTCTGTTGTTACTTCTTTCCCAGTAAGGATGATCTTTTTGCATGTGGGGGTGTATTTTTCTTTGTGGAGGTTTTTTGGGGGGAGGTGTTATGAATACAGGTGTTGGGCTGGTACAGTCTGATAGGTTGGTCAGTGAGTCAGTGGTCGTATCTTAGACCATCAGCTGATGTGAACTGGTCCTGTCACCCAATAAGCCATCCTCCCTCTTCCTGGCTATTTTCCAGCTCACTGCCCAGCCACTCCCAACGTAATTTATGGGGTGAGCAGGAGCAGGTGAAACTGTGGTTGCAAAGGCTGCCTCTTGGTGACAGAGCTGTTGTAAATACCTGAGGAATTACAGGTACCAACCTGGGGACTTCCTTGTGACTGGTTTGCAGAGTTGATTCAGAAGTCCTCATGGCTCTGCCTTCCTACTCACCACAGGCTGCTGGGTGGGAGGGAGCCTTTGGTAATAGACAGGAATTCCCTTCAGTGACTCGATGCCATCGGCTGCTGTTAATGCTTTGTTCTTTCAAGAAACAATTGAGCTAAGCTGATCAGTGTAGCAGCAGAGTAAGTTCTGTCTTAGCCGAGCACCTCTTCTACAAGCTTGAAAGTTAACCGCTATCTAAAATCGTTATTGGAGTGGTATCACTCCTGTCTTCCTGTTTTGTTTTTTTTTAACCAGTCATAGCATGTCTGATGGCTTCAGTGCAGGGTGTTGCAAAAAAACTTAGAGCTTCATGTCTCACCCCCCACCCACACTTTCCTCTTTGCAGAAAGGTAAGAACAGGAGCTGTACAGTTTCCCAACATTAGCTTTTAATTAAGTTTTTAATTTCTCCTTTTGAACTTATTACTGTGGATGTAAGAGCAAACATCTATGCCAGAATCCATTTTAAATGTTACTAGCTTAAAACAGTAGCAGTGTTTGGTTTTTTTTGAGTCGAATCTGGGTGTATCATGCTGGAAAACACCATTGAGAAAGAAAAGGAAAAGGTGCTACGTTGGCTCAAATTTTAAATTCAGAATCTTGGAGAGGTGTGAGTTTGGGGCGCTTGTCTGCCAACTAGGGAAGGAATGTTCTTTTCAAGCTTTTTGTTTGTTTGTTTGTTTTTTAAAGCACCTTGTTTGCAATAGCCTCTAAAAAGTTACTTGTTAGTGTCTCCTATAATGATGTAGGTGGAGGGACGGGGTTTTATCGGCAGCCGTGTGTTGCTGCTCAGTAATGAGGACAGTGTCTAGGAAATGGAGGCAGGCTCGGATTCCCCTCTCCCAGTGTTTGTGCTATACTAGGCTGAATTTTTGGCTGTTTTTTTAGTCACTACATACATTTTCTGTGTAGCTGTTTATTCTAATTTTGGAATGGCAGCAGGCCCACATGTATGATGAGTTGTTTGGTGTTGTTTTTTGTTTTGTTTTCTAGAGGAGCAGCTGCCTATTGGAAACTTGCCGCTTGGCTTTTGCAGGGTATTAGATCTCTCCTCTAGTGAGCTTCTTGTAAATGTGCCTCTATTGTGACCCTTTGGTTTTAACTCCCTGCCGTGCTACTGTCACAAAGCAGATTTTCTTTTCCTCGTCTTAACAAGAAAAGATTTAACAGCAAAACCCTCTTAGAGATTCTTGTTTGCCATTCCCTGGAGGAATTGCTGTATCTGGGGCAGCAGGAAGCCATGCTTTTTGCAGTATGCTTTAGAGACATTTTATTTGGGTACCAGCTCCTGTGAAATCTAAGGCTTCAGTAAGGTATCTAGAGCTGTAGAGTAAAAGAAGGAGGCCCAGAGAGCTACTCGTATGCAAAGCGTTAACATTTCTGCTGCTGGGAGGCTGACAAGGCAAACCTTCAGGTGTGCAGAGGATCAGGGATACAAGTATAAAAGGGTTTCACTAACAGTAAGTATTTTCATTTCAAATAAATAACTGCTGCTTGCTGTACAGGTAAAACTATGTTTTGCCTTCTCATTTCTTAATATCCTTTTGAGGTCTGGTTCAGATCCTGACCCTTCATGGCAGGAGGCCAAAGTGTTAATTACGGTGATTCTGTGTTTTTGGCTTTCAGGCTTTTAGCTCTGTGGTGTGCACACCTCAATCTGGGCATAACGCAAAATGAAGTGCAGAGCTGGGGACAAGGCGCAAGTGTGTTTCTTAGAATGATGTTTTCACAATTTCAGAGCTGAGAAAAAATTGGCTGAGCAGCATGGGGTGAGCCTTTGGGAGGAGGGCTGAATGCCAGCTCGGTTTTTCTGGGATGTGTGCGACAGTGCTGCCTTCCTGGCTGTCAAGAGTTCAGTGTGCTCTGGCCAGGCTCTTGTAGATATTCCACATGAGGAGGGTTTACTATCAAATTTACTTGTTTAGTATATTTGGTGTTACATGGGATTTTGATTTAGCAGGGCGATACAGCAACATACTGAAATCGCAGCATAAGCATAATACAGCAATTGCAGCATACAGTTGAATCCAAATGCAAACATGATGGCTGTTACTGGTCTATATGCTCACTGTCACAGTGCTCGTTGCCTGCAGTCACTGGGAAGGAATATGCAGATTGAAGCCAGCTTGGGCCTTTTGTTTTCTTCAAAGTTTTATTTATTAATTGTCTCTTTTTTTGTACTTTGGGCTCAGCCATGTATATGCTCCCCCCATCCTGGTCTGGCTAGCTCAGGAAGACATTGTTCTTTGTTAATTGTCTCAGGGCACCTGATGATTCACTGGTGCAGCTGTCTTATCTAAACCCAAGGTTACTTTCCAGTCTCCCTGGAGTTGAGATAAATCCAGCTTTGTCTACAAAACATTCTTCCCCAAGCTCACTGTTTTTTGCCTTCCTGCACTGCGGGGGTGTGCTGGTCGGGCACACTGCCCTGGACAGATTTACTGAGAAGAAAGTCCAGGCACTGACAAACTCCTTTCTCCAGTCACGTCCCTGAGAGAAGCTCGTTAGTGATAGGGTTACGCTTTGGAGGCAAACGGGATCCACATAGCAGGGCTGGGCTAACGGCACATCTTCAAGATGTGGCAGACTAGGAGGTTTGTGCAGGGGGAAGCAGTTGACAAGGGCAGTTTTCTGCACAGAAGGGAGCTGTGCTACTCAAGGAGTTGAAATAATGAGGAGCTCAAAGTCTTGAGAATGCTTGTCGGTTTGCATAACATACCAGGAATGAGGAGAACTGTATCTTATGGGGTTTGTATGTTGCTTGTCCCACATGAACCTGCATGGGATTCCTAGAAGGAGCAAAAACATTAAATGGGATAAATAGAGTGTAACAAATAATGTATAGAGGTATGTTTCTATGGCATGCATAGCAGAGGTGGTTGTATTGGTGTAGGCAGCACATTTAACACCCCAGCCTTCCAACTGTGACTTTGGGTGCAAAGGAATTAGTCTGAGCCCAGGCGGGGTGAAGAGATTTGTTCCTCACTGATGTTACGTGGGACTGTGGGCCTGAGCGACCTGATCTAAGTTGAGTTAAACCCCAAAGGGTCCTTCCAGCCTGATTTTTTTTTTAATCTATGACCAGGCTTGAAGTAGTACCTAGGAGGTATCAAGCCAGCCAAGTATTTAAATGTCTTTAAAAAAATTGGCTCCTATTGCTTTGATAATGTTGCCCTAAGTCACAGAAGCACCTCTTTGAGATTCTTAGTAATGAATTAATGATGTTTTCAAATCCAGTCCCAATTTTATTGTGTTAAATGAAAGGAGCTTGGTAACAGGGGTGTCTGTGTGGAACATTCCCTGCGAGACCAATAACCTAAAAACACAGTAAGCTTGAAATGAAACACAGAAAGGAAATCTTTACTGCTTTGTTGGAATTAGACCTTTGGCTAGTTCAGATTGAATGGTTTAATGTAAATCAAATCCCCAGTGCCAGATGGCACAAGGTAGAGAGATTATAGCTGCGAAAGCTCCTGCTGGTGCTCTTGAAGTGATACCCCCCAGACAATAGCAGAGTTCGTCTCTGTTTTGAGTATGGTGATGCTCAGTCACAGCTATACATGCGCCTGTCCTGCATTTTGAGTAGCTCTTAAAATTCCATCTGGGCTTTGTTTGATCCTGTTTATTTACAAGTGAGAGAGGATGCCAGGTGTCATTAAATTTTTTTTCCATGGAAATCTTGTCTTGCTGGGATTTGAAAACTATCCACACAGAAGTTGCAAACAAGGACTTGGTGGTGACATTGGAGCAGCACCTCTGGTGAGGGTACGAGGCATAAGGAAATCCAGCTCTGGCCCACTGTGTGTGCATGCAAACCTTCCTGGGAGTATCTGGCAGTCTGTGTTTGTGCTGAGCAGATGGTCTGCTCACGTAAAGTAAAATACAGCTACTGTGCATATGTCCGTTGCTGAAGTGCTGGGTAGAAACATGCACCCGTAGGCAGAGGGACGTGACCTGACAACCAGAGGAAGGGCTAACTCGCATGCTGCCTTTGCAGAGCAGACTTGTTTAGCATCGCTGCAGTTCCTCAGACCTGCCCCATGCATGGTATGTACTTGGTAGTTGTCTGGAGGAACTTAATCTTTTCCTTCTGTGGAACGACAGCAGATAATCCTTAATAATCTAGCAGAAGTGTGCTTGAAGAAAATGCTTTGAATTCCAGAAGGTGAAAATCTTCAGCCCAAGTAAATAAGGCTCTGCACTGTTTAATGACAGAGGTGCCTGCGATACCGGGGTGGTTGGCCATGTGTCTTTCGGGACATTGCTTCCTGAATCGTAGGATCACTTTGTAAAAATTGCTTCTTTCTGTTCAGGATGAATTGATTTCAGTTAGCTTTTAAATTGGAAAGTAAAAGATTTTTATGAACTTCAGTCTAGCTTTGTTTCTGCAAGTGAAGAAGATTCCTTCACATTGGTTTTTGTGTGAACACTAAATTTGAACCCAGTACACCCCTTATTGGAAATTATATATGTATATGATTCTAGTTAGTGTTGGTTTAGCTTTAGTCTTAGATTACCTTGCTTTTATTCTGCCAGGAAATTCAGTGATATTTGTTGCTAGAAGATAAAATTTTTATTTGGGATTTTTATGAGCTTATCTGGATGGAAGTTGAAGTCCAAATAAAAATTCACAAAACCAGCATCTTGTGATGGTTCACTGTGGAAATCCAACTCATTTTTGCAGAATGCACAAGGCAGAAACATGGTTAAAACAAGTCTAATAGTGCTAAACAAAGGAAATCTTAACTTGTCGAACCACTTGGCCAGGGTTTTGTAGGAATGGAAGTGCTTGAGGGATTTTCAAATGCATTGAAGCAGCTGCCTCCCAAATTCTAGTAAGCATCAGGATTTCTCTTGCATTTGAACACCCTGTTGGATTAAGAGTGCTGATTCTGTGTGGCTACCTCAGTTTCTCTAGAAATATGGTATTATGTAGATTTTTTTTTTTTTTTTTAAAATACAAGGGCTCTAAGAGGGAAAGAAAACTTCCTGCTCTTGAGAAAAGCCTGAGTTGAGGTTTCTTAGCTGTGAAGCAAGAAACTGTCCCTGCACCTGGTAGCTAACCTAAACTCAAAACAAGACCTGCTCTTGCACAGTAGGATCTGGAAGTACTGGTGGTAGAAATATGTCAGTACCCATACTTGGCTTATTGCACTGAGTGAACATTGATAATTCATGGAGTCTCAACCATTGCTTGGCCTGATGCTGGAAGCTAAAGGCTCCTTTGCCTTTCAGACAGAATTGTGAAATACTGTGCTTCAGCTCATTAAAGCTAGAGTTTATTGATGCCAAAGATTTATGACATTATTTTTAAATAGTAAGTTTAGGCCTTAGAATGTGCTTTAATTTAAAATTATATGTTAAGTTGGCTTATTTAGTAATGTACTTACTATTTCTTTTCATCCAACTTCATTACTGCTAAACATTTGTAATGAGAATTTGACAGGTTCCTCTGCAGCTACCCAATACACCGAAGGCCAAAACATTTTGCTAGATTTGTTTCAACAGTACAAGGCAGAAGACTGGTAGAAATGCTCAAAACCTTTATACTTTCGTGTAGTTTTTTTGAAATTAATTTGTTGTGTGTTAATATCTGCAGTTTTTAGGTAGGAAGGGGAATTTAATGCTCGGTTTCTAGTTTGACTCACTGCTAACTTTGGTATTTTGGAAAGGGGTGTCCTCAGAACTTTTTCAAATGTTTAACCGCATGATCCCTTCATAAGCATAAAATGCTGGCTCATTTTATAATCATCATAAGCAAGTGTTGCCCATTTTGACAAAAGTGCTTCCAAACATACCTTTTGTTCTCTAAAACCAAGTTGACTCTAAAAGTGATACTCTCGCACTGTGCTAGCTGAGGCTTTTGTTCAGGACTCTGGCTCAGCTGATTACAGCATGCCACAGGCTGTGTGGAGGGTAGGACCTGGATTTTGAGTGTTCGCCCAAATATCTGTGAAGAGCCAGAGGCTGTCACCTGGGTACGAAGAGAATTGACTTGCCTGGGATTTCTTCTCTCTTGGTTGTAGCAGCCACTTACTGCAGCTCCTCCGGCAGCAGCAACACCTGGCCAGGGAGGAAGGCGCACAGGTCTCCTCTCCTAAAACCTTGTGGCAGGACACAGTGTCAGGTGGGTGTCCGAAATGTTCTTTAAATGCGCAAGAGCATCTGGATTGGGTCACATAATGCAAAGCGGATGGAGCGAGTCCCTGCAAACACAACTGGTGCTGGGAAACGGCTGTCTGAATTTGAGGGGAGGGGAATTATCCTGTTCCAACAAAACAGTCATGGATTACTTTTTTAAGGCTAGTTTCAGCTACAGGATAATGCATAATGCTTGCCTAGCTGTTTGAGAATATAGTGTTAAATAAACACGAACTAATCCTCACAAGAATGCGTCCTGTGCTGGCTCTGCCTCTCCTGCAGCAGCTGCTGGCCAAGTCTGCTCCTAGGCCCCTGCCTTTTCTACTCATTAGCAAAAATAGGGCTCTATCATGGTCGTTTCATTTATCTCCGATTTATTAATGCTGAGAGTATTGACTGAGAAGGGGTGTTGCCTTACAGGAGCATCGAAACTTCTCAAGAAAAATAAAATGTGTGAGAAATAGCACTGCTGTTGCAAACCCAAGTGCCGCTTAATGCCCACTAACGAAGCAATGTATTGGGGCTTGGAGCTTCGCCAAAGCAGCTCTGGCTGTATGTGCCTGCTCGCCCCGCCCTCCTCTCCCCC
>JAVJGG010000061.1:3360372-3376769 GCA_035590195.1 Aviceda cuculoides | reverse complement strand
AAGCCTATCTTATGCTACAGGAGCTTTTGCCAAGCAGTTCTGGCCTACGAACAACTTCGCCCTTCGCCCTTGTTCTGTGATCTTGTGGTGGGTCACTGCTCCGGAATGGCTCAGCAAAGGGCCCAGCAAGGGGGGGAGGAGTGCGTGGGTGGGATGGTGGTACTGGGGTCCACACCGCTGTGCATCAGCTACCTCAACCAGCAGTGATGTGGTTCAGGTCAGCCAAAGCAAGTGAACATGCCCTTCCTTCAGGGCCCTGCGGGTTAAAGCTGAGGCATGTTAAAAGGTCACCAGGGGCTGGTGGTGGAGAGCGTGCTTGCTGCTGCAACAGGGTACAGATTCGAAGTCTAGCTTCCCAGGGCTTGAGCCAGTTCTAGGAGTGTAAAATTAACTTTAAAAGTAGCAAGGAGTATTGGTTTTGTGTTTCTTCTATGTGCTTAAGTTGTTTTGAAACTAGCATCTGGACTGATCGTGAAAGCTGTAAGGCTGCTCAGTAAATATGCAGCCACAATCCTAGAACAGGCTGTGAAATAGCTGTGATTCTTTTTAAGGACTTCTTTGGAGAAGGACAAGCAATACATATCAATATATGGATCCCCTTGGATGCCCTTCTTGGGGAAATACGTAGGACCGGTCACTGGGAGGAAAGCTGTGTCTGGGAAGGATCCCTTGCTTGAAGAACCCCGTCTCATTTCATCTTTTTCAAGAGCTGTAGGAAAAGGTCCTTGGACCTCTGCTCTGTCAAAGCATTTTGCTATTCTTTCTGCCTGCACAGAAGGTGCAGGCAAAGATTTCCTAGATAATAGTGGACCTTAATTGTACCCTTTCTCCTTTTGATATATTGGCTGTTTGATGTGTTCCAGGTTGCAGACAAACCAGTGTTAGAGTTCCTCCTTCCTCCCTGGGAGATCCAGGCTGATGCAGCATAGGGGCTTTATGCTCCTGTCTGGGAGAATGGAGGAGTGGGAGCTCACATTCCTCTAGCTAGTGCGAAGGAGTCATACAACGTGTGTTGCAGGGAGAGTGCCAAAATCAAGGTGAACGTTGTTCTCCTTAGCAGTGCTAATTACCTCTCTTTCCACATTGATGTTGAGTTCCAAGGACGCCAGCATCTGGGGACTCTCTGCTCTCTGACTATCATCATGTTGTGCTAACTGGGAGTTGCTCTCTACCAGTTCATCCAGGGGACTTGCAGAAGAAAGCTAGCTTATGTACCTTAAAAGAGAAATTTGTGGGTGGAATGTGGATTTTATGGCTTAGCCTGTTTTGTTTGTTTGTTTGTTTTTTCTTAGGGGTACAGTGGAAGGAGGTGTTTCCAAATTCTTAGGAGAGAAATCACACACAGTTGTGTGCTGTCAAACTGGGATAGTTGCTGTGCCTACTCCTTTTGTGTGTCTTTGCCAGTTACAGAGTGTGTTACAGAGGTGATGTGATTTTTGTGTTGAAACTGCTCAAATGGCATATCTAGTCCAGTGGGGAGTATGTATAAATCTCTTCCTTATTGAGTGTCTGAGCTTCAAAGCAAGAGCACAGGAGAGCTGAGCATCCCTTTCAACAGGAGGGCATACACAAGTGTGCTGCTGTGTGCAGCTTTTTCTTTATAACTCGGCATTTTGAAACCAAGATTTGAGACTCTAAAATTGGGAAAAGAAAGTAAAAACAAAACCAAATTACTTTTAAAATTAAGGGTGGTGGTTTTTTTTTTTTTTTCCCTTTGCATCCTGGTCTGGTTCTTTTTGCCTGGGACTAGGAGGGCTGCAGTGAGAGAGACAAAGCTGTGGAGGGAGAACTGCAGGTGGCCTATGAAAGGGAACAGAGTCCTGCAGCTGCCCCGTCTCTGCCTGCCTTGTTTGCTCTGTGTGCAGTGTCTCGCAGAGGGCTTTGTTCTGCCTAAAGCCTGTTCTCAAGATCTGTTCTTCATTCATGCGTCTGCGTTACAAATGCTTTACAACCACTTTAGTTATTGCTTGCTTCTTTCCCTCTGGTACCTTGTTAAAAAAGGCTGAAGACATTGGAGTGTCCTGTATGTGGTTAGCAGGAATGTGGTAGTGCTACAGTGAAAGAAAAGGGTATCTTGGGATTTCTGTATTTGAATGCTCTCTGCTGGGCTGGAAAGCCAACCTTTGTGGAGTTGTACGTAGCATGTGGGAATGAGGGGAAATGAAATTAGATCTCATTTCACCAGCATAAGTTAAATAAAATTAATGTTTTAATGAATTTGAATCCTCTGCATACATACTAACTGGAGATGATGGGATTGTGTAAGAGGTCTTTATAAATGTTCTTCTAGCAGTGCTTCCTCTTTAAGCTGTTCATTCAGTTTTAACAAAATGTTGATCATGCATAGAGATTTGAAGAGCTCCATGCATCATAAGGTACGCTTGGTGCATTGTTGGCTTATTTAATGCAGCATCCTGAGCTCTTTTTGGAAGTGGCTGGTGCCAGATGCTCCTTCACATGCATCAGTGGACTATGCTCGCAGGGAGCAGGGTGTGTACAGATGTAGGGGTGGCAGGGTCAGTCAGGCTGAGAAGTGAGCTGTGCTTATCCTGTGGGCCACAGGGCTTTGAATTGCTTTGTAGGTTAACGTTGCCATATTTTGCTTCATCTCTTTTGAAAACTTTTTCTGTCAGGAAGAGCAACTTTATTGAACCGAGAACCTCCTGCTGCCTTTGTGCAGATGCCTGACTGAAGCTGAGGGTCAAAATCCACGCTTCATCATTCCTAATGTGCTTTCTTTTCTTGCAGGCGTGAATGACAGAGGAGGTGCCCCCGACTGCACTTACGGACGTAAACTTGCGTCTTCTCTGCCACGATGACATAGACACAGTGAAACAGCTCTGTGGTGACTGGTTCCCAATAGAGTATGTTACCGGTTTGGGGTGTGAGATGGTGGGGATCTGGAAACAGATGGTGTGAACCTGCACTGGTCCAGTTCAGAGCTGACACCAAAGGCTCTGCAGCCATCTGTACTGTTGCTAAGATAGCAGCAGGTTCTGAATCTTCTATGTACTGTGGTGGTGTTCCTGTTAATGGCCCACTGCTGCCTGCCTGCAGGGTCCTAAAGTCATCAGAAAGTTCCCGTGTGCAGGTTTTGGCAGAAAAATGGGCTTTGTAATTAAGGGGGTGGATCAGCTTCTTGGGAAAGACTGTGTATGAGATGGGGAAAGGAGCATACCTCCAGGAAAAAGGACAGTATCCCTGTGCTTGTGAAAGAAAGTTGTGTTCTGGAGCATGTGCCAAGAAAGCACCCTCAGAGCTGAATCAAACCGACACGGGGCAACTGTTCCTAAGGGACTGTCTTTGAGTGTCCCGGGAGGAGGCTGAACAGTACTTGCCTGTGTACTCGGGATCACTGTTGCTCCCAAAGCTCTGTCAAAGATCTGGCTTAAAGCTGATCTCAGTCCATCCTAGGTCAGTTCCCCAGGCCTCCATTTGGTAAATGCTTATGTCTGCACAAGCATGGTGATAAGGAGCTTTTCTGGGGGACAGTGATAGCTTTCTGGCTTAAAGCATCCAGGGAAACTACAGCTGTGGACTTCAAGGACTTTTTTTTTTTTTTCCTTTGTTGAGAAGGTTTATAGAGGATTTTAGTGGATTATAATTAAGATTTCATAAAAGGTAACAAACCAGCAAAAGCATTATTATTATTCTTCATATTTTGAATTTGTAGATTACTTTTAAACACAAGGCATGCTGAACTCTCACTTTGAAATAAATCAGTGTAAGCTAGTTTCCCTTTAGTAGCTGCAGAAGGGGGAGGAGAGCTCGAGGTTGGTAATGGGTTTTTTTGTTTTGTTTTTTTGGGAGTTTTGGGGTTTTTTTGGTACCAATATGCAGTATTTTTCACATGTGTATCAAATTAATGAGATCCTTACGCTCTTAGATGAAGGCAGATGGATCTTGCATTTAAAAATAACTTGCTAAAGATGGAAGTGAAAGCTCTGGGCAACGAATATAAAATGAAAATGTGGTTGTCTTTAGTAAGGCAGGAGACCATTACATGAGCAGCCCGCATTGCTGCTTAGATGCAATTGAAAGAAACCATGCTACCAAATGGGGCACAGCAGCTGTTTAATGTTCATTGGTACCACACAACAGTTAAGACAGGAAAGGCGAATAACTTCCTAATCCAGCTTTCATGGAATAAGCTAAATTAGTAGCATAGAAAGAGCTTTAGACTGACATATGGCTGAGCTACCTGGCTGTATGTCTTTGCAGAAGGCAGCCCTTTCAGGAGTCAAGCTTCCCTCCCTTAGTCTTGTGTAAAATACATTGGCCTGCAGTTCCAGTGACTGGCATTTAAAGATGTTGCTGCCCATTTCCAGTTGAGCAACATCTTTGCACAATGTTGGCTGTGGCACTGCCTGCTTCTGTAGGCTCTGTGTCCCCAGACATTCCTGGTTTTTCTTCCTTCCCAGGTACCCTGACTCATGGTACCGAGACATCACTTCCAACAAGAAGTTCTTTTCCCTCGCAGCCACATATAGAGGCTCCATCGTGGGAATGATAGTGGCAGAGATCAAGAGCAGAACAAAGGTGCATAAAGAGGTATGCAACTAAACTGTGCTTCAGTGAGATAGTCCACCTCTTGCCATGGTTAACTGCTATGGAACCTGTTCAGGGTACTTCCCCCCCCACCTCCATCCAGACACTTATAAGACCGATCCTGAGTTAAGAATGTAAGAATTCCAAGAACATGCCAATTTCCAGCTAACAGAGCATGCGTGGTGGGATGTGTTTGAACACTTGGGCTGCTGAGCAGCCTGGTACCACAAGGTCTCTTCCTGCTGGGGCTAGGCAGCTGTGGCCCGATGGGAAGCTTGCTGCCCGATGTGCTGTGCGGAGAGATCAGATCATGCAGGCATAATCCAAAAGTGACTGTGTGGCAGGCCATTTAACTGCTGCCTGGCTGTTTTCAGCATGCCTGGTCATTGCTGGTGACTGAGGTATGCACAGCTGTGGGAAAACTAACATCTTCCTTTCTTACATAAGGCTTGAACTTCCTTAGCTGTGCTGGGCGAGTCACTCCTGTGACTTCCTGCAGAAGATCCCCTGTTTACACGGTCACTGTCGCAAACACAAAGCAGAGGTAACCAATCTACAGAAAACTCAGGCTTCAGGGATAACAGAGCTGGGAGGCCAGGAGAGACAACACAGTACAGCAGAGAGGTGAAGAAGAGATGGTCATTGAAGACAGTATGAGAAAAGACCACTGGGTTAGTGTAGGAAAAACAGCATAGGCAAATGGATTAAAAAAAAAAGCAGGGGCAATGCAGAGAGTGCATAACTCCGAAAAGGCCATCAGTGTTGTGATTAAACAATGATCTTGACATTTGTAGGGACTGAGAGCATTGAGTGTCATGGCTCTCTGAGCTTCACCTCAAAGCTAGTCAAAGTCAGAAAATGCATCTTCAGCAACTCTAACAAAAGGCTCTTGTTCCAGCCAAGCTGAAAGCCAGGGCCTTATTCAGACACTGCTGCAGGTGACTGAGCCTGTAGAACATGCTCCTTGTCCTCTATGGCAGTACAGAGGTCTCCAGCTGACATGAAGCTCAGATGGAGCATGCAGGCAATAAAGACTGTTGCTGGATTGATCTAGACACTGATGGGTAACTCCAGAATTGGCACTTTAAATCCTTCCTGGTAAAGAATGCAAATATATTCTGTCCTTAAGCCCACAAATAATTTATATAGTAAGGAAACATGATGATTCGTGTTCTGCGTCTGGGAAGATGATATGAAAGTAGGAATAACCCCTAAGGGATCATGCTTGGATTTTTTTAACTTTGGACATCCCTTTCCAGAAGCTTCAGCTAAGACTGTTCAGTGAAGAGAAGTTTCTTGCTATAGCCTTGTTTTTAGGTGTTCCAGTATGGGATCCTTGCTTT
Organism: Aviceda cuculoides; assembly: GCA_035590195.1. Lineage (NCBI taxonomy): Eukaryota > Metazoa > Chordata > Aves > Accipitriformes > Accipitridae > Aviceda > Aviceda cuculoides. The sequence goes on along the minus strand of JAVJGG010000061.1, from coordinate 3,370,878 downwards.
CTCCTGTGCCTCACCAGGTATCCTATTAAATAACTTGTCATATCTCTACTTAGGATGGAGATATCCTAGCTTCCAATTTTCCTGTGGACACTCAAGTTGCTTACATCCTAAGTCTTGGAGTGGTGAAGGAGTTCAGAAAACATGGAATAGGTAAGATGGTGCTAAGTGACAACTCTGTTTCTGTCATTAGCCATGTGTGGCTAGTGGGCATGCCTGAAGGAGCTTCACCATTTCACTGGAATACGCTTTTGAGACAAGCTTGTCACTGACTTGTAACCAGCAATTGGGAAGGTGGTGCACTCACATCCCCTTCTTGGTGTTAATACAGGTGCACTGAGATGTTTTTACTGGTGTAGGCACAACACAATGTGCAAATGTTTCTGAAGAGCATGGGGCTTTGTCTGTCTTGTTCCCAGGGGACAGCTGAGCACACCAAAAACTTTCAGTCAGTCTCAGCAGCAGGACTGCAAGTGCAAGGACTTCACCCTGCAGCAGGGTTTGAAACAATTTTTCATGGGTATCAGAAGCCTGGTCCCCGAGGCAGAAAACATAGTTGCTTTTAACTGTTCAACTTCAACAGATCAAACAAACATTTAGAAAAAGGAAAGGGAATTGGAAAAAGAGTGTAGCTTGGACCTGATTAAATCTGTCAAATGCATGTAAAAGTCAGCTCTGAATGCCTGCTGCAACACACAGCATTTTTGCAGTCATTTGAAAATCCTGCAGTCAGAAGGGCTTATCTCCATTTAGAGCAGGATGTTTTTTGTCCTCAAAGTGCCCTTCTGATTCAGTTTTAAGCATCTTTGATCTGCAAAAGGAAATAGGCCAGATTTGGCACCATGACCCAGTGTTGCATATCTGGAGTCTCTTCAGTGGATACAGGTGTAACTCATTTTCTTCAAGTCCTCCCTTCTCCTCCAGTCATATTCAGAATGGTACAAACTGATAGGATAGATAAGAATGATCAGAAGAGACCTCAGGGAGAGCATTGTATTTAAAACTTGCATTGAAATGCTAGTGGAGATAAATTTTCTGTACAAAGAAGAAAATACTAGCACAGGATGTTCAGAGAAGGTGGTAAAGAGGTCTTCTGTTCTATAAAATTGGGTGGTTTTGAGTCTCCTTTCAGTTTCCAAATCCTAATATTTTTTTTCCAACTCCATCTTGCTGGAATCTTCTCCTTTCAGAATCAGTATTTCCTGTATCCATTGCATCTATACAGCATGTTGCTGTGCTCTCTCAAAAACTTTGGACCTGTACCTGTAGCAAAACAACCTAAAGAAGCTGCTGCCTGCTGCTGCTTTTACTGAGACCTTTCTCTTGAGAGTTTTTCTACTTGGGTTTGAAGCTGAAGTCTTTAATGCAGGAGGCTTTTCACCCCAGGCATACTTCTAAGCACTAAAGCTCTGATTTTTCTCTGGCAGGCATTAAAAGGCTTTTGTTTCTAGTTCTCTGCTATTCTTAAACCAGAGGGCAACTGGATTTCTGTGTGATAGAAGAGTGGAATATCTCATAACGAAATTAAACTGCTCTCCTGTTGATGTCCCTCAGTGTCTTTCTGTGCTTGGCTGATATAAATTCTCACTAAGTATCAAGTGACCATGAAGTCAGTGCTGTTGACTTATGCTCTGAAATCCTGTGGGTCCTGCTGAAAGTCTTACGTGCCCTGCAGATTGTGAAATGGCACTGTAATTTTCATCTGTATGTTTGTATTAGCTAAGCTATTTCTTTAGCCTGTTGTTACTACATCTGATGGAAGAAGTTCTCCTGCAGGTTCTGCTGGGTCCTTCATGCCATGTTGAGGTGGTTTGGACAAACCTCCAGGTCTTGTCTCTTGGGGCTACAGTATCCTCTGTGCTCTCCTCTGGTTTCTCCTGCTGACTAGTGGCTGCAACAAATTCAGGTTGAATGAGACTATGCCTCAGCTCTCTTCCTTAGAAGGGATATTAAAATCCTACCAGTTCTTAGATTTTAATTCCAATTCAGCAGACACAATGCAATACCCTGCTTGTGAAGTCCTGTTTTGACACTGCTGTTTTAAATGGCTTTAAAATAAATAAATGTGATAGAACAGATACCACTGAAAATGACTCACTGACCTTCCCCAAAGCCGAGAGCTGCTTGGCTGGGGATGGGCATTATTGGCAGATTCCCGTGTCTGGCTCATCTTTGTGGTTATTGAATCAGAAGTTTGTGTCTGTATAAAATCTGTTTTGTGAAGCCATGCTCATAGGTGAGATGAGATTCATATTAAAAACATGTAGCTTGGTCCTGTTAAATTCCTCAAGAAGGTCTGCGAGAACTGGGTGGGATCTGGGGTCTTCAAGCGTGTGCAGCAATCACTGCTTAGACACTGGGTGCAGATGTCAGCTGGGACCTATGAACCCTTGTGCTGGCCCTGAGAAGGCAGCTGCACTGTGTGATTGTGCTGCTCTTTCCTTCAACAGGTTCGCTCTTGCTTGAAAGTTTAAAAGACCATATATCAACGACTGCCCAAGATCACTGCAAAGCCATCTACCTGCACGTCCTCACAACTAACAACACAGCAATAAACTTCTATGAAAACAGGGACTTTAAACAGCACCACTATCTTCCCTATTATTATTCCATCAGAGGGGTCCTCAAAGATGGCTTTACCTACGTCCTGTACATCAATGGCGGACATCCACCCTGGACAATCTTATATCCTTTACCTTCAGTCCGATTAGCAGTGGAGCATGCTAAGCAGACACCAAACCATGTTTTGGGTTAACAATAGCAATCTAGCAAAGCGTGAGCTGGCTAGGTCTGGGGACTGATTCCTGCTCAGGTGTGAGTTTAATCTGAAGCCAGCAGGAAGGTGACGTTAGAGGGATTTGACAGTGACCCGTTTGTGCTCAAGCTCCCCTGACTCCTCTGGGAACAGTTCAGGGAGGCAGTGTAGGATGGTACATTGAATTCTAAATGGGAATAAATTTGATGCCAGTGATGGCAGATGCTGGTGTTAAGCCAAAGTGCTAGGTGTGCTTTGGCTTGTGGGGTGCAGGATTTGGCCAGGAGCATGGCAGAGAAGCCTTTGGTCTTGATTCCTGTGACCTAGGATCCTCTGTGACTCTGGCCTGGCCTGGATCTCAACAGGCTGCTCTCAAACTGACTTTGGGAGTTTGTTTCATGTCACTGGATCATGGAGAAGAAACTTGACCTTTCCTGGGTGTAGCTAGTCAGTCCAAACATCTCCAGGCAGGTGGATGGATTGCCATCCCCATGGGAACTTGCTGTGGAGTGCAAAGGGAACTAGCAGCTGCTTAGAGGAGGTATTTCCCACACAAGTTGGAGCCACTGTTCCTAAATTGCCTTCTTTTTCAGTGCAAAGCAGACCTGCTTTTCATAGAAAGGAGCAGGCAATTAATATAAGGAGCAGATCTGTCTAGCTGAGCAGAGCAGCTTTCACTGTGTCATGGGGACTCTTCAGGGAGTGCTAGTCCACAGAGTATTTTGTTATTTCTTAAGTTACAGGGTAAATGTTGCTGTCCTTAACTGATGGCCACTGACTACCTTCAGCACATTGGATCAACGCTAGCCAGCCTGAGCCCGTGTTCAATTCCCCAGAGGATATATCGACAAGCCCAGAGCCTTCTCTGCAGCCTTCTGCCCTGGTCTGGCATTTCTGCCAAGAGCGGCATTGAATATAGCCGGACGATGTGACTGGATCAGAAGATGTACAAAAAGCAGAGGTAGGTACCTGGGGGAAAGTTCCCTCCTCTGCCCAAGGCCGGCAGCGACGCGGTAGCGGTGCCCCATGCCTGCTGTCCTGGGGCAACTGAGAATGTCCTCAAACGAGCGCTGCTGAAGCTGCAGCTCTGCTGCTGGGTGAGCTGCTGCGTAAGGTGTCAGGGGCATCACTGTGCTCTTGTCTCCAGCTGGTGGCCAAACTCCTACTGGTTTCATCTGAAGGGAATTTGAACTCTGACCTTGTTTACTTGAGCCCAGAGCCTGACAGCAGATTGAACCTGTCCCTGGTGTCTCTATCCTTTCCCCAGCTGTGTTAGACCAGCTTGTGAGACCCAGAGTGACTGAGTCCTCACTCTTTCCCCAGCTCACTGTCCCAGCACAATAACTCGTAGCCCATTTGCTGCCAGTTGCATTGCACACCTCTGATAACAAGGTCTTCAGGACAGTGGCCCCCCAATATGCTTGAAGAGACCTATAGCACCTGGTTTCCCTAAGACAGCTGCCCTCTTTTCTTTCCATAGGATTGTTCTTCCTTTCATCTCCTGAACCATCTGGCTCTGTGCTGATACCAGTGATGACGGTTCTTGGTCAGTGACCCAGCCCCTGGACGGGACTCCTCAGTTCCACAGGTTGACTGAGATTTGGTAGACTTTACACTTGACAGGCTGCAGTCCTGACTTACCCCCATGGCCTGGAGCCCACGAGCGCTGTCTGGGCAGGCCTGGCTGTCATGCGAGCTGTGCCATAGCTGAGGGCCCTTTGCGTCACCAGTCTATGTGCATGTTGCACTCTCCCTGCCACTTCCCTTGCCTCTGGTTTGCTCCTATTTGTATATGTGATTTAGAGGGGTTCAGCTGCTGCTTCCACACCATGGCTACTGAAAGCAGCATGAATGAGGTTAATGAATCTGCACTGACCAATCACGTAAATGAGCTGTAAGCGCCCTGGCAGGCCACTGCTGGCAGAATATACAGTCATGCCCTTGTTGCTGGGGAAGGGAGAACTGGGTGAGGGGAAGTGGGGAGTGAAGATCGTGTCTGGGTCCTGCCAAATCAGCTGCTGGTGCTTCCTGTGGGTAACTTCCAGGGAGGGTAACTGCCTCGCATGAGAAACTACCCAGCCCCAACAGCCCTCTGGAGTGACTTAAAAAGAAGCATCTAATTCAGGATGCATCAAGTAGAAGGCAGGGAATGAAATTGCTATTTCATAGTGAAATATATATCTATTATACTGTATAGATCTTTCTGCCTTTGTCCAAGTTGGAACGTAGCAGGGGAGGGGAGCTGGTGATGTAGAGCTGCTGCTGCAGCCAGAGCCCTGCAGAGTCCGGTCCAGAGCCCTTCTCCTCCACTGCATGCACCCTCCTTTGGCACCAGGGCTGGACCCTTGCAGCGTCTTCAGGGATGAGCTCTGTGCGCAGATCACACTACCTTTTCCTTGCTGAAGAAAGGCCTCCCCAGCTGCTCACTGGCATGCTTCAGGCCGTAGTCCAGGCATCCCCTGGGGCTGTGCCAGCCCGTGTCCTGGCTGCAGGACCTCTCCATGGCTGGGCCGGCCTGGGGCTGAGTCTTGGCTCACTGGCAGTTAATGTCCGGCTCGTGTGCTGCAGCCAGGCCAGGCACCGTTCCTGTGCCTCAGAGCAAGGTTGGACGAGCGCTTTGCTTTTAAGGTGGGAGTCTCTGCAGCCCACCCAGCCTGGGCACGTGTCAGAGGCGCAGGTATCCCTGAGCCCTGCCGCGTTCCCACGGTGAATCCCCTTTCCCTGGCTGAGGCTTTTCCTCTGCTCAGCACCATGTTCCTCGTTCCCCTCTCATTTTGAAACTGGGGCTTGAGCAAAGGAGGTCTAAGCTGCAGCTGGTGCATCGCCTGTATGTGCAGGCAGTGCCAGCTCTGGCAGCGGGTGTGGGCAGGGCGTGGGGATGAGACACAATACAGGTCAGGCTTAGACTTGGAAGAGAAGGAAAGCATGTTAAGATCTTGCAGCCAGGATGACTGTACAGTCATGTCAGTGTCTGTAAGCCCCTGAGGTGGGAGTTAAGTAATAAAAGGGTGCAGGAGGTGAGCTTGCTGTGTATGGGTACTATGCTGGTTCCTGAGAAGGGTGGCTGGGACTAGCTTCCGCCTGCCCCTGCTGCTGCCACAGGGCTGGCACTGTGTGCTGCCTCTCATCTCGGCAGTGGCTGTGGCACAGAAAGCCCTGGTGAGCGCAGGTTCCCGCACAGCCCTGGCCAGCCCTGCAGCCTGGAGCGCAGGAAGTGGCTTGATCCAGCCCCAGGGGCTGGCACATACCATGTTTTGGAGCAGCAGAAGGCTGTTCTGCTGGGAGGTGCTGGTACCTTCTTTTGGGGCTGAAAGAGGTCTAGCTCAATGACTGTTTGACAGAAGGTGTCTCTGTGAGGACAGTCAAGCTTGGAGCTGTTGGAGAGTCCATCCTCAGAGACCTTCAAGCCCCAAGAAGCCAGGGCTGACTTCAGTGTGGGCCTTGCTCTGAGGCTGTTGGAACAGAGCACTCCAGAGGCTCCTTCCAACCTCCACATCCCTGGTTCCCCTTCAGTTTAGAAGCACAAGCAGCACGGTGCAGTCAGCTGGGTGCAAAGCTGTGGCTGCTGCCCTGCATGCAGCAGGCAGGCTAAGTAAGGCTCAAGGGACACTTTTGTGGCAGAGGATATGCAGTGGGGCAGGGAGATGCAGGCTGAGCTGGGGCAGATGCAGCTTTGGCTGAGGTGAGGTGCCTCTTGGGGTTTTAGCTGGGCCATGGGGTCGGAGAGGGGCTCTGCGGCTGGGGGGCTGAGATAGCGTGGTGTGGTGGCAGCCTGCTGCCACCGACGTTCCCCTCTGCGGGGCTGTGTGCTCCTGCCTGGGAGTGATGTGGCGGAGCCGCTTGCAGAAGAGCAGGGCAGGTCTGTTCAGCCAAGGGCTCAGCTGAGGGAACAGGGGCATCCTGTGCATCCCCTTCTGGGCCATGGAGCTGGCTGGGTCCTTCGACCGGGCTCCGGCTGCCACCACCTCACCGTGGTGGCTTGGCTGCCTCCAGCCTGGCCTTGCTGGCTCAGCGGGTGCCCTGGCTGTGCCCCCCTGCCTGGCCTTGCAGCCAAGCAGCTCACCCGCCGAGGCGCTGGTGGGGAGGCTTTGGCTGGCCCCCACCGGCAGGAGAGGTAGCAGCAGGGGCTACTGTGACCCCTCCTAGCCACAGCACTATCCCAGGGGAGACCTGAAGCACCCTTTCAGCCTCATTTGTGTTACCACTTTTTGGTCTTGGGGTTTTTAGGGTTTTGGTTTTGGTTTGGTTTGGTTTTGTTTTTTTTTTTTTTGCTTATCCACTTTTTACTTAAACATGTCTATTGGTTTATATGGGTTTCTTTAGCAGCCCCTGGTTTCCCTCAGCATTTGCTTTCTCTGGACCAGAATGAATCTCTCTCTTTTCCCCAATTGCTTGGGACTGATGTTTCTCCACTTTCTATCCTGCCTGTTATGCAACCCAACTCCATTGCTGCAGCACTTGAGCACATCCCGAGGGGAGCTGTGACTGGTCTGTGTGTCCTCCTGCCACCCTGTCCTCTGAGGTGTCAACCACCTCACAGCCCATTATTTATTGAAGAGCATTGTGCTGCCATCATTAGTCTCTCTCTAAACGTCTTGAATTAAACCAGACCCCTTCTCCTGAGTCGTTTGTCACTCTGTGCAGGAGTCTGCCTCTTATCAGCTGCTTGAGCACCTTCACCTGACCTTGTGCTCTGCCATGATGCAGGGTGACCACAGGCCCTCTTCACCAGAGCTGGGGCTGGCTCCTGCTGGCCAGGGATCAGTTTGGGATAGCCATAGGGGGGACAGGGCAGGGCCAGAGGCTGGAGCAGGGGGAGCAGCTCCTCCAGCACAGAGCCTGCCCTGTTCCAAGGGGGCTGCTGGATGGAGTGGAGGACTTTACTAAGGCTCAGCTGAAATGCCTCCCCCAGCAGAGACCACGGCCCTGCACAGCTGTGGCTGTGCAGGCTCAGTGCAGTCGGGCTCCTCGCTGGCTGCCCCAGCTGCAGCTGTGTTACAGCCAGGACAAACACCCCATGCACAGCCAGTGCCTGGGAGGAGCTCTGGCACCTGCAGCAGTGCAGACGGCTTCTCCTCAGGCCCCTGCCTAAAGCCTTTTGGTGCATGAACCATTTTGGAGTAACCCAGCAGCAAAAGCTTAACAACAGCTTGCAGCAGTGCAGTACCCTGCCAGGCCCCTCTGCCCCAGGTTCCCCCAGCTGAGGGGGGCTGCTATCAGCAGCTCTGGGCTCTGTCCTTCCCCTTCACCTCCAGCTTCTCGCCCTGGCACAGTCCAGCAAGGAACAAGGCAGGGGGGCAGAGCAAACAGGCACTGCACGACCCCAGCCCCTGTGCCCCCAAAGCTCTGGGTCGTCGCAGGGTCTGCACCAGTGGTCAAGAACGATCCTGACTGCGAAGCATTCAGCAAAGCCATTTATTCCACTTTCCTGCTCCCACAGATCTCCAGGTAGAAACCCACATGAACACTCCCCCACGCCCCAGAGGGAATTCACGGTGCATGCCACCCTGCCACGCCAGCACCCTGAGCAGGAGCCTGGCCGCACCGCTGCCGGCAGAGGGGAGCCATTCCACCGACGCTGGCAGAGGTGCTTGACCAGCAGCCCTGTCCCTCAGCTGTGTCCACTGCCCACACAGCCGCATCCAAGTCAACACAGGGCATTTAAAAAATAAGACGTTTTCTTCCTTAAAAATGAAACAGGGACCTGACAGCAGCAGTGTGTCCCTGAAATCAAAGCATAATACTAAGGCTTCAGCACCCTCACGTAAGCACATGAACTCTCTGCAGGGCGCTGTGCAGGTTGATCTGGGAAGCTCGCTAGAGTTTAATGGCCATAAAAATACATAGCTTTCCCCTGCTTCAGACAAACCGAAACCTTCCCGGCTGGGCAGTGGAATCACGTGGGCAGCAACTGCAGCCAGCGGCGGGTTGGAAAGTTAGAAGAAAGTCTCTAGTCTCACCCACTTTTAATCAAGTGCAAACGTGGTGGCGTCACTCCATCGGCTCAGCCACCGGCTGCTCCGCCACAGCGTCTGCCCCCAGCCCCACCGGCTGCTCCACTGCCTCGGCCACTGGCACAGCCGCTAGCTGCTCCACCACGGCGCCGCTCTCCAGCCCAGCCACCGGCTGCTCTGCTGCCTCAACCGCTGCCTGCACAGCTGCCTGGTTCTCTGCCCTATCTGCCAATTCGTTGCCTGTTTTAGCGGGCACTGCCAGCTCGTTCGCTGGCTTAGTGGCAGGCAGGTTTCCTGTCACCCCTGCTGCCTGGTCGATGGCTGGTTTCTTCGGCTTCTGCGTGGCAGCCACAGCCTCAGCCAGCTTCTCCTCCGGCACCATGTTCAAGATCTTCAGGGCAAAGAGCAGCTGGAATTTGGCGGTTCCAACGAAGGAGTTGCCCAGGAAGTTGGGCAGCCCACCCATGCGGTCCTTCTGGGTATAGAGGGGGACACGGACCATGCCCATCACCTGCAACAGCACAGAGTGCAGCTCAGCAGGGGCCACGGCAGCACCAGCCCCCCCGCCACCTGCTGCCCCCCCCCCCGTGTCCCCGCCCCCCGCCAACCCACAGCCCAGGCCCACCCTGCCCCAGCTGCCTCTCCCTCCCGCACCGACCCCAGCCCTCACCTGCCTGCCCTCACCTACCTGCCCTCAGCCCAGCTGAAGCCCCTGCGCTGCCCCTCCCTGAGCCCCGCCAGGCCCCTGCTCTCCCTGCCCAGCCCCTTGCACCCAGCCCTGGCTCCGTTCCCCCTCCTGCCCCTTTGGGGGGGATCCCACTGCCCCAGGCCGCTACGGGGAGCCCCGCTTTCCCCTCCACACCCTGCCCTGCCTGGGGACACCACGGCTTACCCCCACGTCCCCCTCAACCGTGCCACAACCCGGGGCCAACTGCCTCCGTTCACGCAGCTGCCGAAACCTGCTGAGTGCCTTGTGGGCGCACTGGGAGACTCTAGCTCTCGCGCTCTAACCCGGGGCGTCAGCCGGACCCAGCTACCCGGGAGGAAGGCTGCCTCCCACACTGCCTCCATGCAAGCCTGGGAGAACTCGGGTTGGAGCAACACATCACCGCGCCGAGGGTCGCAATTCCGGTCCAGGTTACTCAGCCCAGGGCGGGGACAGATGCCCACCGGATGCGAGACGGACCTCACCCACGTCCTGAGGCTGAGCGGGTAAATAGGGCTCTTCCCTACGCGGGCGGTTGCTGGGAAAGGCCGGAGCTCGAGCTCGCTATGCTCTGGAGCCCAAGACGCAACCCCAGCCGACAGCCAGACTTCCTAACGCTGGCGCTACGCGGCGGTGCGTGGCACTCGCCGTCGGTAGCTCTACATGCGGTGCATTCCCCCGCTGGGCTGCGAGAGACGGCAGCCCAGCAGACCTAGGAGGGAAGCTTCGTCTTCCCTGGGGCTAACGCTCAGAGCTCTACACGCCCCCTCCCTGGATGTCCCACCTCCAGCCCGTGGTCTCGGGAATGCACCGCGCTGATCTCGATGGTATGCAGCTCCTCCAGGGTCAGCTGCCTGGCGTAGAAGTGTGCCACCACGCGATGTGGCCCCTCTGTCAGGTGCGAGCACAGATAGTCAGCTTCCGTCAGGCGCACACAGCCCAAACCCAAGCCCAGCACCCGATTCAGACCGTCCTCCAGGGACCAGTAACGGCGATCCACGAACCCCCCGGGAAAGCCCAGCAGTCCGTCAAATCGCATCTGCATCTGCAATAGAGGCGCACGGTGTTAATGGGGCACAGGGGAGCCCCCGGGG
>JAVJGG010000061.1:3315659-3358983 GCA_035590195.1 Aviceda cuculoides | reverse complement strand
GGGAAAGGCCGTGGGGGTCGGGGTCCGGAACGGGGTGGGACGGGGCTGACCCCCACAGCCTTCCCCCCCCACCCCCCTCCGTGGAGCCCTGCGCCCCGGCAAGGCTCATCCCAGCACCCAGAGGAGCTGCCGGGACAGGCGGAGGGGTGGGGGGCCGCAGCTATGTACAGGGGCAGTGACAGCAAAGGGCTGTGCTCGGTGTGTACAAAATATACAACGGTAGTGTCCTTCATCTGCCGATTTTAACCCCGAAACCCCCCACCCCCGGGTCCCACCCCCCACTTGAAAACACGACGCCAGCCCCTACCCACTGCCCATTCGCCACCGCTGCCAGGAAACATGCACGTCTTTAAAAAAAGCCGGGCTGTGCCAAAATCGCGCCGGTGCGACACGCCGCGTTGCATCCCCGGAGCGGTGAGCACGGGCCAGTCCCGCTGGGGAGGTGGGGGAAGAGGCTGTGCGTGGGTTCTGGGGTCTGGTGGTGTGGGCAGGGAGGTCCGGCCCCCGCTCACGAGAGGCTCTGCTCGTCCTCCAGGTGAAGACGTGTCTGCTCGAAGAGAAGGGGCTGCGTGGGGCTGCCGGTGCCGCGGCCGGGGAGCGTCTTGGTGAAGTCGGATGAGCCTGAGTGAGGAGAAGGGGGATTCAGCCCCAGTAGTGCCAGCTCTGGGGTCAGACCCAGAGCCCAGGCAGGGTGCTCGGCCCTGGGGAGAGGGCAGCACGGGCCAAGGAGACCATCACCCCTGCCACCCCCTCCTACCCTGGACTGACCATGGGAGACGGGGCTGGAGCCCACGAGCTCCATCCCCTCTGCCCCTGCTAAGATGCAGGTTCAGCAGGCACCAGGGGTGGGACACAGGACACTAAGGGGACACATGATCTGCCACCAGCCTGGGAGAAGCCAGCAGGAACCTGGATGTTCATGGTTGGTGCCCACGAGGCAGCAGAGCCCTCACCAGGAGCCCAGCAGAAGCTGGTGGGGAGGGCTGGGGTTTCTCCTGCCCTGCCTGGGGTCCTGGCACTGGGGGAGAGCAGAGACCCCCTGCAGGGTGCAGGGATGGTGGTGCCAGGAATGGGAACAGAGCCAGGACAGGGCCAGCAGTGCCAGCTGGTTGGTTTGCTGCCCCCTCCTTCCCTGCCCCAATGTCCAGGATCAGTCCCATCCCCGCTCTCGCCTGGCTGCCAGCTTTCCCAGGAGGGGTCCTGCTGCCCCACACAACAGCGATGTGTAAGAAGAACAAGACGACGTACCAGCTTACTCCTCTATACCAATAGAGCAGGAATCAGGACCCAGTGCTGCCCAAGACAGGAGGGAGGAAGGCAGACAGAGAGGGAAGGAGACATTAGAGAGGTACTCAGAACAGACTGCAACTCTATGGAGGAAAACAGGCTGCAACAACAGTCGGGGATGAGGACAGCGCCGTGTCCCATGGCCACATTTGCCAGCAAAGCATGGCACCCCACAGCCCTCCCTGCCGTGACACTGCCCTGCAGCAGAGGGGTGCCCACTGCCCCCCACATCGGCCCAGATGGTTCCCCCGCCTTGGCTGAAAGCAGGAGCGTGGTTTGGGGGCAGGCACAGGAGGCCACTGTCACATAAACTGTTCCATTGAGCGGCTGCAGCCCGGAAAGGAGAAAGGAGGGAAGGACAGAAACAAAAGGGTGAGGGAGGAGGAGAGAGAAGGGGGGGGGCAAGTTACCTCTGTGTTAGCCCCCCTTGCCCACGGCTTGCTCTGCCCACTAGGAGGAGGCAGGAGCCCGTGCTCCAGGCAGGTGCGTTCTTGTCCCATCCCAAGGCTGCAGCATGCCACCCCGGCTGGGGAGGCTGCCCGCAGTCGGGCACACAGTCCGCAACCCCCCCAGGCCCCCAAACTGGAGCCACGAGTACAGCAGGTCAGCAGTGCGCCTCTGACCCCAACGGCGCGGCCATTACCTGGCAGGTAGACGTCTACCGGAGGGTCGGTCTCCGACTGCGTCAGGCTCCTGTGCTCGCCGCAGCTGCTGTCCTGCAGGACGTCTTCAACGGAGGGCGGGCGGCTACCTAGAACCAGAGAGCACAGCCCCTCAGTCCCCAGACCAGCTCTGCAGGGGCACGTGGCCAGGAGGACAGGTTGAGGTCTTCCACATGAGGAAGTTCCCCAGGCCCCCCCGGCCTCCCAGAGGTCTCAGGAGAGCCGGTCAGACTGGCCCAGGTCACAGTGCCAAAGGGCCAGCTCTGTTCACATGCAGGCTCATGCCCCAAAACGCAACCAGCACCCCCTTCCCACCCCATCTTCATGCCCTCTGGATGCTGAGTGAGCACCGGAGACCCATCCCAAAGACATGGGGCACATCCTGCATGCCCAGTACTGCAGCCATGGTCTCACCAGGACCACACTGGTGCACACAACCATCTCCCCCTTCAGCTGTGTGAGTAGACAGCCAATGGCATGGACAGCTCTACTTACGTAGAGCTTACAGCAAGAAGAGATGCTTGGCAAATAAACAAGGGAGATTACTGATTTTGTTCCCTCACTTCCCAGGAGAGAACAGGGAAGTACTAGACAGCTGGTGAAGCACAGCAGCTCAAGACGGGATTTCAAGGGCTAGATGTTTCTGAACGCATATGTCCAGTCCCCAGCTGTCCCCATCCCATCACAGCGGAGCTGGACACCAAGACAAGGTCTGGCTGCCCCCACAGCTGAGCACACACTCACCCTGCTGCAGGGACGAGGACTCCTCAATCTCTTCCCCTGCCACACTCTGTAAAAGAAGAACCGTGCAGGTTACTTCTGCAGGCTGGAGGCCCTTGTGGGGCTTGTCTCCTGCTCTGGCGTTCTCCAAAGAGCTGTGCTCAGGGCTATGCATCTCCCCAAGGGACCAAGGGGCCACGCATCAGTCCTGTGGCACCATGGGCCAGGATGGAGGGGGTTTACAGGCAACAACAGCAGGTTCTGAAAGCCCAGCAAGGCCCAGCTTCCACCCCTGCCCCAAACACTGCTGGACTCCTCCAAGAAGCTGGGGGAAGGTCAGCTCTGACATGGCTGCAGCCAAGTGGCTTTCCAACCCCCCAGCTCCCAAAGACTTGCTAGGGGCACAGGGTGCGGCTACATCCTTCCCCATGGAGTCCTATGGGTAAAGGCAGCTGAGACTGTTGGCTCCAGGCCACTCATGCTAAGAAGCTCATCTTTGCCCTGTCACTGAGGAAGCAATGGCCCTTCACGAGGCACCTCCCGTGTCCCAGAAGAAGCCCCCCCCAGAAGAGCTCTGGCTCAGAGCAGCTCCCCAGCACAGCACAGACTTACTTCTGGAGAGCTGGTCTCTCTCAGGACCAGCTCACCCCCACTCAGTGCTGGCTGCGAGTCAGAGTCCTCAGAAAGCTTCTCTTCATCCTCCTCATGGATCGGGGACGAAGGAGACCGTAGTGTGCTGTGGCAAGAGAAACTCCATTTGCAAGGAGCCGCAGTGCTGTCAGCACCGCAGACCCTGGCGGATTTGGTGGCAGCAGCTCAAGTTGTCACCACCCTTGCCCGGTCCCTCCACCAGCAGCATAAGCCAACACGCATGAGCAGGAACTCAAACTATCGAGCTAAATTCACCAGGGCCCTCCGGTATCAGCTACACGGAGAACAGCAGCAGCAGCCTGCCTGGGGCAGAGCCAAGTGGTGCAGAGCTGCGGCACAGTAACACAACTCGGACAAATCTGCCTTTGCATGGAAAGCAAGAGGCCCAGCTCTCACGCTGCTCCTCACACCTGCAGGGGCTCCCTTCCCAGAGGGAAATTTGGAATGGAGGACAGTGAGGAGTGCCAGGAACAAACGCAGTCTGACCCCACCTGTACAGCCCTGCAAGGGACACGTGAAGGGCACCTACAGTGGGCTGCCCACTCCACGGCATCCACACCTACATCCTCCATCACAAGGCCAGTAGAGGAGGCTTCAGACAACAACTAAAGGATCTCATTCAGCATTTTGTGCTCTGAAATTCAGGTCACTTCTCACCCCATTCTTTTGTTCCTGGGGAACTCCACAGAAAGCTGAAATCCAACAAGGTTTGGATGTCAAATGCAAATTGAGGGACTAACTGCATTGGAAAGGAAACACTTCCATCCAAAGTCTGGATTAAATTCTTGTTAAAAATCCTCTTTCTTTTGGTGACAAAGCCAGCCCTTAAGGAGACATGAGATGGTAATCTCAGGCTGAACACAGGGGTGATGTCCCAGTTCTCTCACTGGCATGAGTACCTGTTGGCCTCCTAAAATTCTGAGTTAGCAGTGCTACCAGTGATGAGACCAGCCAGAGCACTCTCCTGGCTCCCAGTGTGTGTGGCCATAAGCCCTCAGGGCTTGCAAGAGGAGTGGACCCCTCCACCCCTGTGCTAACCTATCTGGAGACTTGCTCCGCTTCCCCTTTTGGTGGCTGCTCTCCACAGCTCTGTCCATCCCAACAAGTGGTCGGCTCGCAGGTGGCATCCCATCCACCACACCAGAGTAGTTGATTTCATCATACAGTGGAGCTGACGGGATGGATGGGGAAACAGAGCGAAGGCCATTCAGCGCTTCCAGCAAGGAAATGGGCTCGTAGCCCGGAGGGATGTTGTCAGAGCTCTGTGGGCAAGAAAGAGAGGAGCACATTAAGAAACCCTCACCAAGCTGGAAGACCCCCTAGAAAGGGGAGGCCTTGCTGCAACCCAGCCCTGCACCTCCCACACTGCAGTCCCAGGCAGCCCATCCCCACAGCCACCTCTCCAGGGACCCTCAGCCTCCTTCCCCTGCAACAGCCATACATTCCCCTTTGGGTTGTAATGCTCATGATGTTCCAGGTAAGTTTACAGTCCAATGCTTGAGAGATTGGGCATCTCAGGAAGCCAGAAGATGGCTGGGCACCCCCCTGCCATACTTTCAAAAGCTAGGCAAGGAGGGTGAGAAAGTACGTTCCTAACAAAGCTGCTATAAAATACATATGGATTTTTTTTCCTAAAAGTTTCTCCAATGGTTAAGAGATCCTTTTAGCTCAATAAGCACCCCAGTTGTGCTTCCAGCCCTGGCACACACAGCTGTTTCACAGCACCACCAGTGTCACTAAGAGAGTCAAAGGAGGGGAGTATGTGTGCCCCAGCTGACAGCTGGTCCTTGGAGTCTACACCACTTCCACTTCTCCCATGGTCTCAGTCCTCTCAGCTGCTAATGCTGGCTCTGCACAGTCGCCTCTGCTAAAACGTAGGAAAGGGATCACAGAATCGCTGACCCTGTAAGGGCAGGGACGGCAAAACTCCACCAATTCCCATTCCTTCTGTAACTCACTAAACTGCCAGTCAAACGGACCCTTGCAAAGCCATTAAACCAATACTGGTTTAAGTCCAAAAATCCCCATAATCATAAAGATCCTGTGGACTCAGAGGCAAATGGGGTTTACGCTGCAACCCAGCAAGCCATAGGCAGCTCAGCCCAGCCAGCTGCAAACAAAGAGGCAAGACTGCAGCAGTTCAGGCTTACATTAAATTGAGCTGTTTCAGCCCTGTGTCCTCAGGGAGATGGTTCTATGTTGTACCTAAGATGGCGTGTTGCTGCTAAGCCTGGCCATGAACTCCTGTAGCTTCTCTGTGCCTGATCTCCCAATCACACAGCTGCAGTTGAGCCTGCCCAGCAACCTGTTCCAACAAAGCCATTAATTTGGTGGGAGTTGACTGCTGAACTGACTCACTTGTGGTCACAGAAGGAGCTAGATCTGACGTGGAGGAATGAACAAGTGGCAGCTGGGGTCAAGCATCAACCCACATCCCCCAAGTATTGGTCTTGTGATGGTTGTGAGCCTGTGCTGAAGACCACAGCTGGTGATTGCAAGATAACCAAGTCAGCCGAACGAGGAATCAGTTCACAGTTGCTGCCACCTGTAGGTGGTGGGGCCAAAAGCCATCTCCACAAAAACATTTCATTTCCAGACAGCAGGTCAGAGGTGCTATTTTGTGGACAGAAAAGTCAGGGAGACAAAACCCCCTAGCTCATGTTTGGGACATTTTATCCTGACTGTGTAGACTAAGGCCTGAGGGTTCAAAAGCTGCTTATTTTGGTTTGCTGTGGTGAGAGCTCAGGGTCTGCAACACAGCTCAAAGGCTGGAGGAGGATTTCTCAGCCGATGGCTACAACACCCTTGCTGCAAGTTACTGAGCTTTTAAACAACCCTGAGACACAGCTCTTTCCTGGGACACTTACCACTAGACCACCCATGGAGCCTACTGCTCCAGCAGGAGTACTACTAGTCAGTGTAGGAGGCTTGCAGAGAGCCAGGGTCATGCCAAGCTTGCAATAGCCTGATTACCTGAACCCAGCCTCAGGTTTTCTCCAGACCTGACAAGCACAGCAAGCCACATTCCTTGTAAGGCCAAGAACCTAGGCCGGCTTGAGCAAAAGAAAACTGCAGCCTCCTTGACACCAATGACAGCTGTAGCTGCCTTTGATGGGAGTACACAAAGAGGGCACAAACAGACCTTTCCTGGCCTGGGGCCCTCCCTCACCTTTCCCCTTCCTGGCTCCTGGTCCCCCACGATTGCCATTCATCCTGTCCCCCAGCACAGTGTTCCAGTTACACACTCACACACCAACTCTCCAGAGCCCCCCAACAAAACAAGCTCCATCCTTCCTGTTTCTGTAAAAGCAAACCAGCCCTTTGCAGCCAGTGTTCCTGAATATAAGACCTGGTCCAACTGTGTCTATTTGTCTACCTCTACATCCCAGAACTGGGGTGTAAACCACAATAAGATTTGCCCAGGCCAAACTGCCAAAGGGATGAGACGAGTGCAAGGAAGCTTTTGGGTGAGCTAAGGGGACAGCAGCTTGCCCGCAGTCCTATAAAGCTATGAAAATGTCTTGGCCAGAAACTATAAAGCAGCCGGGCTCAGGACCTGGGGACGGTCCCTGAGAGTCAGCATCAGACCCCTGTGGCAAGCTGCTTCCATCTTGCTTACTACTCCGCACGCAAACCAGAGGTTAGTGATCGTCCATGCAGGGTGTGAGCATCTCACCACTAACATGGAGGCAGTACATGGAGTGTCGCAGCCTGTGCAGGGGCACAAGTCAAACCCAGCGTGTTAGCAAGCCCTCGCATGTGTAACACTTCCACGTGCTAGTGACACCGCTGGCTAAGAATTGCCATAGGAGCAAATATGACCAAATCCACTTACTGTTTCCTTTCTAGGTTTCCTGCTGGGCAGGGAGACAGTGCTCACTTTAAGGGGTTTAAAGGGACACTGTCAAGAGAAAACCATATTTTAAAGAAGTTGTTTCTTGAGGTTAGTGACATGAAGAGACACACAGCATCTCCTCACCTCACTCCAGGTGACAGCACCTGCTTCCCGGACACACCGCACTCTGCTTCACAACAACCCCTGCCGTATTTCTTAGCCCCAGTTGAAGGCAGCAGGGCTACAACGGTCCAGAGGACAGATGGATAAACCCAGGCTTTTGCTGTGACAGTATCTTTCTCTTCCCATGAAGTCTCTATGATGATCTAGATGCAGATCTCCCTCTCCTCACTCTGATCTCATGTGTCTTGCCAGAGTCAGCTGTGCAACAGCACTGCTCAGGCAATGAGCTGCTGCCCTCACCACACCAAGGATGTGTGACCTGGCCCCAAGGCCACCAGCACCACACTTTCCATCCCACGCTCCCTCAGCTGCCTGCTGAGGCCCCGATCACTCAGAGAGGCTGACACAAAGAGGCCTATCTGCTACCATGCTGGGAACCCCGATGCCAAAGGCATTTCATCAGACCGTGCTGCCACACAGATGTGCATGCAAGTCAAACTGTAATCCCCCCCATTTTCCCAGCTCCCACCCTGTCACGCCTAGAGTCTGCCACTTTTCTGCTGGGACAGGCCCCAAGAAACCTTCTCAGACTGAGGTTTCTGTGGATTTGTTTCCTCCAAAAGACAGGAGGGCACTTGGCTAAAACCAGTCATATTATTAACCCACAAGAGAAGAGATCCTGGCTGTCTAGCAGGGTTGACAAGAGAGGCTGTGCTGCTCAGGAAGACATCACTCCAAGGCCTGAGCAAACCTCCTGAGATCCCAGGGATGCCGGCCATCAGGCCAAGCAACTCGTGCACACACAAGCTGCCCGCTCAAGCTGAGACCAGCGCCCAGGCTTTGTACATGGGGTTGAGATACTTACGGAGTGCTCATCATGGTCAACACTCTGTGCCAAGACAGGGCTGAACGACACCGGTGACAGAGCCCCCGGCTTCTTCCTCACAGCCCGGATCTGCAGCAGGGCGCGGAAGGCTAGGAGAGAACAGTAGGCAGGTGAGCACATGGCCAAGCAGGACCGGGCCATGCCAGATGAATGCCAGAGCTCCTTGACTTGCTGCAGACACACTGTTGGTATGGGGGAGCTCCCTGTGTGCATGGGCAGCAGGGCCACGGAGCATACCAAAGCCAAGTGCTGTGGGCTAGCTTCTAGATAATTGATCTAGACAGGAAAGAGATGTGCTGGCCGAAAAAGTCTGGGTACATGCAACCCTTACAGAGAACAGGCACTGCCTGCCCTGCTACACTCATGTGCAGAGGTGCTTCAGGCCTGATACTGTACAACACAGTAAGAAAAACATGAGCTCGGCCCTCGGCAGTGCACTGCAATAGCTGCGAACCCAGCCAGAGGGTTAGTGGCTATACTCCTGTCTCCAGCACAGCGATCCCTTGGTCCTCCCACCACAACAGCTTTGATCTCCATTCCCTGCCCACAGTCCCATTTTCTATCTGCAGATCTTTAATTTTGTTAGTTCCTCTGTGCCAAGGGCACATAGGAATGAGCCAGACATCTGTTCTGATGCAGCTGTAAGAACTTGCTCATACATAAGGAAAAGCCCAGGCATTTCTCTAGTTCTTATTGCACCCAGCTGCTTGCAAGATCAGTGTAGAGCCAGAGGATAGAGGTGCAAATCTATTCTTGCTACCTCTGCGCTCCCCAGAAGCAGATTCCAGGAAGTCTTCCATGGGGGCACTTTCCAAACAAATACAACCTACTCTGCTGCAGCATGCGGATGAGATAATGCTGTTCCTGTGTTTTAAGTTGTGCTACTTATAGTCAAAGCTGTCTGGCACTTCCTCCGATAAGATCTTGCTTTTGGTTACTGTATCTTTGGCAAGTCTGAACTGTTTAGACTTAATTTCTCAGGCCAAACATCTGTCTTAAGCTCTTTTTTCTTTTTCTGAGAAGTATCAATTAGAAACAATCAAATACCTCAGAGACCAAGCACAGGGTGAAACACATAATCTGTCTATTCCAGCAAAAACACAGGCATTTTCTCAAGAGACTCCTGTGCCTCTGTGCTATTGAGAAAGGACATGGAATCCAGCAAGTGTCGATTGTCAGAACAGGTATTTTTTCCCATGTTTTGGGAGCTGAGCAATGCAAGGGTTAAGCAGATCCTCCTAACGCTCCTGGCAAAGCAAAAGACTCCGAAATGACTGTTATCTCTGCCTCCCTGAAGTCAAAGTAAGGTTGTCAGAGGGGAAAAAAAAAAAAAAAAAAAATCACGCAAAGTACTTGGACAGCCCTCTGGTGGGGCTGGCTGCTTGTCTCAGCCAGATGATCTCAGGACAAACCACTTCCCTCCTTTGGGGGATTTTCTATCATCTTCACCGAAACACAAGAACTGCCTACATGGCACAGCTCAGAGCACCTGCACCTCCAGATCTATCCCAGGGAGAGGCCGAGTGGCCAGGGAGGCACTGGACAAAGGGCCATTTCTCCTCTGTGCTCTCCTCCTTCCCTGTTTGAGGACAGTTATTTTAGGTGCCAGGAATCCCCAGATGCCAGTGAGAGCAGCAGCATGTTTGATGCTGAGCCTTGGGGTAGGGTATATAAAATACACGATCCCTCTCGCAGCCTGTACTGACTTAACAGGAGCCTAGGAGGGAGAAAGACGCCCTTGTTTCCTGGGCACATACTCACGCAGCCTGCAGATGGGGCAGTTGTTGGCCTGGTAGCGCAGGGTGTCGGCGCAGGAATTGCAGAGACAGAGGTGTCTGCAGGGCAGAATGAGGGTGTCGCGGAGGTCAGACAGGCAAACTACACACTCGTTGCTGTTGTCACTGTTCTCATCATCTGAAGGCTGCAATGAGAGGCAAGATGTTGGCATGTGAATGGAAAGGGCCACGACGAACTGCCAAGGGACTCTGGAGCCTGGGAAAATTTCCTACCCAAAAGTCTCTGAGAGAGCTGGCATCCTCTTTCCACAGCTCTCAGCAGAGCGTTTCTCAAGGAGAGCAAGCTCCAGCCCACACAGCCCTGCTATGGACACTCCTTCCTCTCAGGGCTCTGCTCTGAGCTCACTAGAGGCCAGAGACCAGGGCACTGTACTGTGAATTCATAGCACAGCTGTGCTTCCCCAGAGCTAGGCTGTGTGCTGAGGGGCACCCCTCTGGGGTAGGGATCCCCTTGGCCGAGGGGAACCAACAACAAGCTCCTGCCTGCCAGCCTGGTGGCTCCCAGGGTCAGCAGGGAAGCAGGCTCTTTGGCAGTCCGGCCTTTCTGCTCCATGTCCACAGGGAGAGAGCAATCCCCAAATGAGGGGGCACAAAACTGAGGCAGGCAGCAAGTCAGGCTGCCCCTGGGCTGGACAGAAGGAGGCACTCCAGCCACGTCTAGCCCAGTTTCCACAGGTCCTCTGAACAAGTGATAGAGTGAGTGGTTCTCCTGCCACAGCATCTTCAGCAGGCTCCTGTGCTGGCACAAGCTTCGATGCAGCTGCAGGAGAACCAGCCTGGGATGCTCACCTGCTCACAGCTACCCTGGTACAAAGGTCAGTGTGAACCCATTCAACATCAACGTGCATCGCACTAATCTTTCAGTCACTCAGAGCCCCACAAATTGGATTACAGCCACCGAGCTGTTGTTGGGAGGAGAAACCCACTCTCCAACCACAAGAGCTCTCTTCACTGACACCCGAGAACCCCAGTCTCCCCACCAATGCCACAGAAGTTATGCCAGAGCCCACCAAACTAATGACCCAGCATGGGCCACCCTCCACCTTCGCCTGGTCCACTTCACAAGGCCCCTTTAGTCACCAGGGCTAAAACATGCTAGACCACAGGCAACCTTGGTGTAAACAGCAATATACAGCATCTGCTGCTGCCACATCTGCGCCTAGCCTCCTGACTACACCAGCAAAAGGCTGCAAGCCTGTCTGCTCCATCACATGCACTCCTCATCTATTTTGGGAGGTAGGGAGGGCAGGCTTTTTTGCTTTCCCATTCATACAGTTTGCTAACTATACTAGGAAGAACAAAAATGGCTCCAGGCCACTTGTCTGATGGGCCACAAATGTATGATTGCTGGATCAAGAGAACCATCGCAAGACCCTGGAGGACCCAAACAGAAGCCTTCAATCCTCTTAAATAGATCCTGTGCAAGAAGAATCTTTGAAAAGACTTCTCCCTCCTGCCTCTTCAGGTGCTACAGACAGATAGAGATCACAGGATGCTTTGGGCAGGACACTGCATTGCTTGGAGAGGAAATCCTGCTTGTCTTGCTCTGTGGCTACTCCTTTGTTTGCAAATCATGCACTACACGCACCAGAGCCATCTGATCCTCAGGCCAGCACTTGGTACATTCTGCAGCCCAGGTGGCAGCAAAGGGCAGCTCTTCATAAGGCTAAAGCAAACATAAAGCAGTCCCCATAATCTGCACGGGGCTGTGCAGCAAGCTGGGATTCAGCAGAAGGTCCTGCCTAAAGATGGGCAATGTTTCTGGTTACAGCATTTGCATATACACCCCTTAGTGATGCTGTGCTCCCTCTTGTTGGGGAATGCAGGATGCTCTCTGGACACTGGCAAGCCCTAGAGAGCTCAGTTCCCTGCAACGCTACAGGACCATGCAGTACCCCCCTAAACAGGAAAACATAAAAGAACCACAGGAGCAAAGCACAGACACCACGCATGACTGCTTTGACTGCAGAGAGGCAGCGACACTGTCCCACGGCTGTCTCTACAAGCCCTAAAAATCAGTGCTCTGAAACACCCACGGGGCACTGATGCCCTTCTCTCCCAGCAATCCCAGCCTCAGGGAACATCCTCCAGAGTCTCGCACTATCTAAAATTATCTCAGCACAACTCCACTGACTGTTTGGGCCTTACAACAGTGAAGACTTGTCATCCCTGGGCTTCTTCAGTGCCTGCAGGAATGACACACACTTGAGAGTCGTTCTGGGAAGCACCTCCACGTTGCCCTGCCAAGCCCCATAGTTAAGCTCAAAAGCAGGAGCCTGCTGAGCACCTTTACCTTGGTCTCTTGGTTGTTTTTGTTCTCGATGCCATAGATCTCCTGAAGCAGATAGCTCACCCGGTCAACCTAGGGAAGAAGACAACAGTTGGAGCACCAGGTGCTCTGTCATTGCTGTTTCGTGATCACCTCCCTCCTCCCCATGTCAAAATGTCCATGTTACACCCACAACAGCCAGCTCCCCTATAGCTACACGAAAAAGTTAACAGAAACAAGTATCGCAAAAGAGAGCTGGGAAAATTAGCCTCTCCTTGCTCAAAAGTGGTGCCCATCCTGTCTGATCTGAACAGGGAGCCCAACTGGCCACTTTTGCCACTATCAAAATCATCTGAAAAACAAATACTCTGCTTGTCTCAGAGATCAAGAGGGAACATGCACCCATAGATTAAATAAGCCAGAGGCAATCAGCCTTCCACAGTCCTTTCCTTCTGTGAAGTACTGCTTAACTTTAACCAAGATGAACTTCCACCCATCTTTGTAACCTCAGCAGAGGTGCTGTGCCAACAGCTTGTTACTGGCATATCAATGGCTGCACATCACTTCCCCGTTCATCTCCAGGGAGTGTAAGTTCAAGTTACTGAAGAGAGACAAACCATCTCCCTTAGCATGAGAAGCACTCAAGGGACAACCCTACATTAGTGCAGTGTCATTTATTACCATCCCTAGGCCCTTGCTGGCATCTCTAAATTGGGGTGTGCGGTGGCAGAAAGTGCTCTAGGCACAGATGGAAGTTGCTCACAGGCCCAAACCTGGGGCATACTCCTCCAAGCCATGCCTTTATAAAAACGCTGCAGCTGCCTGCAAACTCACCCAAGCAGCTGAATTAAAGCACTGAGGCAAGAAAGGCTGACAGTTCAAGTGCCAGCAAGGCAAGTCCCCTCTGCACTGTGGGGTGTTCTCCCCTGTTCCTTAGCTTAGCCAGCAAGTACAGCGCAAGGCTCTTACAGTGGGGAGGAACAGCCTCTACAAGGATGCACAAAGATACTGGTCCCCTGAGATTTGGTGCTACACAGCAGCTTCCCCAGAGCAGGGCACGCTCCCCAGAGCACAAAACCCCACAACAGGTAAAATGGTGAAGGGGCTGCAAGGTATCAAACTGACACATCTTACAAATAGGGGAAGGAAACGCTTTCCTGCCATCCTGTAACTGTCCATTTGACACCATGCAGTGAAGCCAAGCCACTGGGACCCCAGTACTTCAACAGCTCATCAACCCCAGGGCTTTTGGCATTTCCACATATAATCAATTGGCCTCTCTCCTCTCCTTTTGTCAGGCCAGGTGCTCAGAAGAGCAATGGCTTTGCCATGGGATTTCAGTGCTGCAGAAGATATCAAGTGCCAAGATGGGTGCAGGAGCTAGCTATATCCAGCCCGTTTGCCAGTTCAGAAATGCTCTGAGCTGGGACGTAGCAGCTTTAACAAACTAATTCCAGAGCCTCCCTGTTTAACTCAGCATGCAGCTTACAGACAATCTGTTCTAGGCCTGCATTTCATGGCAATGAGGTCAGCTGTTGGACTGCTGAGCAAAATCCTCTGCAGCAGCTCACAACTCTCCCAGGAAGTTTGGGAACAATTATGTGGGAGATGTCCTTTTGTAACTTGACATTTCAAAGAGAGTCTTGTTACAGCATCCTGACTGCTCGGGGAATCATCATGACTGACAGTAAGTGCAGAAGTGGTCAGCTCAAAGCAAAGAAGAGGTCAGGAAGGAAGAGACCAAAGCCTCTGCATGAGCCTGTGTTCATTTTAACTGCTTGCCTCCAAAAACCTCAAGAAGCGCATATCCCAGTAGGAAAAGGGTGAGCAGTGCAACATGGCTCTTACTAGAAAGATCTCTAGGTTTTAAAAGAGTAGGAGTAAATAAGGAGTAGGTGATCGTACACAATGCAGTTCACCTCCACGCTTCTCTGACCCATCCTGCACCACATCATCCTTCCAAAGGCTTCTGTTGCTATATACAGCCTTAGCTGATGCACACAGGAGCCACTGGCCAAGTCCAGGTCATGTTTTTCTGCTGATCCATCTGTTTGTATTCATCCATGCTGAATTTCTTTAAACAGGTTGGTATATACATTATAACTGATCTCAGCTGAGAGAACAAAGCAGTTCAGCTCATTAGCTGCTGCTTCCTGCTCCCAAAGAGCTTTAGAGATCAATGCACACAAAAGGCCCAGCAATCCAGGCAATGGCAAGGAGGGGAAGGCAAAAAAAAAGCAGTGATGGGGAAGAATGTACAGTGTTATACAGATGGCTTACTCCAGACATATACTCTATACCTCTGCTCTATGCTCTCATGGGTGCAGATGCTATCTCAGTTTCAGTGGTACTGTGTGTTCTTCTAGCAAGAGCTTCCTTCTATTTTAAAAGCCATAGGAGAGAACATACAAGCATTACTTTTTACAAACTGCCAATAAAAAAAAATTACCCACAACCAAACACTGAGTGGGAAGGTACACGCTCTGCCAGTAAAGACAGACAAGCACACACTGTTTCACTGCAGGAGTCAGCTAACCATACTGTGGTAGGATGGGAACTTCCCTAGAGAGCACTTCCAGCAAGACAGCCCTCCATTTGGGGAGTCCAGAGTGCTAAATGGAGAATGCTAAACACACTGCGTTAGTGTGCACAGTAACCCAACACTGACTCAAGAGAGCTCACAGCCATGTAAGCACTGTTTTTTAAAAGAAAAAAAAAATCCCCCTTCAAATCCCACAAGCAAGATAAATGAGTGGCTTTTCATCAGCTCACGAACATTCTTTGATCAGAATAATATGAGAAAGAGGCACCACTGGTATCACACTGCTCTGCTCCCTCAGCGCTCAGGCAGCCTCTTCCAGCACAGCACACAAACTCTCCCTTCACGGGATGTTCCCATTACAAACCTGCGTTCACGTGCTCGACAGACATCATTCTGAAATAGTCTCTGTCTCTCTCTATTAAAAATACCTGTGGGACCCAGATCAATCAACTAGCCAGTAGATCATGCTGCAGCACAGCCAAGTTAAGCACCAAGGAAGGGAGGGGAACGCAGGTCAGTCTAGGACACACAGGGCTCAGAATTGATGTCAGGCTGGAGAGGCAAGTAACTCACCACTAGCGCTGGGATAAAGCTCTGGCAGCCAGGGCTAATGTTGCTGTCGCTAGGCATGAGCAAGTCTGAAGGACAGGCCATGAGTCTCTGCACAGCATTGGCGAGGCAGATAGTGAATTACCAAATATGTTTTTGGTATATGATTAGCTGATACTGTTTAGTGGCTCTTTTCTGACCTGGGGACTGGCAGGAACATCTTAGAGCAATAAGTATCTAATCAAGGCACTTAATGACCTTCTTGGTAGTAAAAGCCTTTTTAATTCAGATCAGAAAACCCTAGCCATCAATCGCAAGCAGCTGAAGTCAAACACACTTAAAGCAGAAACACAGCACACATCTGAAGGTGAAGGTATCGACCACCAAAATCTCATCTCTTTCTCCGAGGCATTTTAAACTGATCCTTGCAGCAGGATCACTACCAGGTTTCCTTTCAGAAGCTGAAATTCTTGGCAATTTTAGCAGTTTGCAGTTGCTTATGTACTTCTCTCTATGCAAGACTGGATGCAATTTTGAACTTGGTAAGGCACTACACAGCTTCTGTGCATCACACCACACCAGGATGGGCTAAAAATCCCTGATGTTTCCCTGTTTGCCAGTCTCCCTTCTTCCCTTCCCCTCATAATGTGTGCAGTCTGGTACATAAACAACAGCTTCAGAGCAAGACCATGTCTGTGACTGCTCAAGTACCAGGGTACTTGTAGGGGACAGGCAAGATGAGCCAAAAGGTCTCAGTCCCTGGGGCTGCTCCAGAGATACCATGGGCACAACA
This sequence comes from Aviceda cuculoides, assembly GCA_035590195.1. Classification (NCBI taxonomy): domain Eukaryota; kingdom Metazoa; phylum Chordata; class Aves; order Accipitriformes; family Accipitridae; genus Aviceda; species Aviceda cuculoides. The sequence continues at coordinate 3,342,870 of JAVJGG010000061.1, read as the reverse complement.
AGGAAGCTTGTGCAGGGAGAAGACAATCTCCTAATATCTTAACACACACACACACACACACAAACACACACGTGGAAAGCTAACAGTTTTCAGCCTCGAGGTAGGACACTGTGAGCCTGTAAAGATATCCTTCCACAACACAAAAACACAGAACCTAAGGAGATCAGGCAGTGTCAACAAACAGACATGCTTCACACTATTAACACATACAGCACTTAAGCTCACTTATGCAAACGTAACTTACTTACACCTATACAGACATGGAAGCATCAGTACCGTGCTTTGCCAGTTTCGTATTCAAGTGCCAAATGCCAGCAAGGCAGGAACATATAGGGAAGACTGGATCGATACACAGTGCCTGCCTGCCAGAGAAGCACAGAGACCTGCAACATTGCTCTGCCAGTCCCACGCTGCCGTATTTGTTCCCCCAACACACATCTGGTTGTACAACAAAAAACCCAAAGTTAAGGGTTGCCAGCAGCTCACCGCCTTTGCTTGCGATATCTGAGCTAACAAGGTGAGGTCTCAGGCTCTCAGTGAACTAACACTGAAGGTTCCCACTGGGTACAGTCAGGTACCTGTGGGACACCAGCAAATGTCTTTAATCAAGCAGTAGACAGGAAACAGGTACTTACGATCTGCTTCTGTTTTAACGGCTTCACGGAAAAACTGCCATCAACGTGCTAGCAGGAAAAAAAGGAAATGTATTAAATATCTGAAGTGTACCAATTAAAACAGACTCATGATCAGAGTTGGTGTCTGCTAGCTAAGGGGAAGGTGGCATACGTACAACCAGGACAGCCTGAATGGCAATCATTCCCAGCAGAGTTAGCAGAACAGGGTATCAGAGTGCTCCTTGTCTGCTCCAGTTGCAGAGCTAGATGGACTTGGCTCAAGTTAAACCTGGCTGAAGTGGCTCAGAGCAAACACAAAAATCCGCTGGCACACTGCATGCTTTCAGGTTGCAAGCAGTCCAACTGTGTGCAAACTCTTCAGCCAGTCCAGCAAGACTTGTTAACACCCTAAATAACACCCAGTTACAGAGCCACTCTTGAGGCCAGAGCCCCGAGACAGCAGTGGGTTGGCATGAGGCTCAGAACAAGGCTTGTCCACTGGATGGAGTCAGAAACAAGTCACACATGCTCCACATTGCCATCTTTAGAGCTGTGGTGACTGCCTCGAGCCTTTCATTTGCTGAGTGGCAGCAGGCATGGCTGGAACAATTCTGTATATACCTGGTGTCAGAACTAATGATAGCGTGCTCTTTCTATTTCCTCCATCACCCGCAAGGGCCAACTAAACTGAAAGGAACCAACTCTCCTGCCACAGTCTAGAGAGCAGGAAAGGAGACTTAGGGGAAACTGCAGCAGGCCCTGCTGCTGTGAACAGTTGCAGACATACATCTGTTTGCTGAAGGAGTTTCAGAAGGAAGGGACAACATTGCCCCAAAAGACAAAACAGTCTTGTTTTCCAGGCAAAAAAAGTGCCGAGTTTCTGCCTTTGGAAGAGCTGCAGGGCCAGCCTATGCATAGCATCAAGGTTACTACAAGGATACTATTAAAGATACATACAAATAGCAAGTTACCAAGGCCTGCTGGTCTGTCTGTCTGTCCTCTGAACATGCTCTGGTGAACAGCAGCAGTGGTATTAGCAAGGACCTCTTCTGGATTTATGGACCTACACTACAAAAGCTGCCATTATTCTAATTTAAAAGAATATTGTTTATTATTAAAAGAAAGATTTTGATCTTGTTTTAAGCATTCAGTGGAAGATGAGAAGCAAGAAGCGGCCCCACCAGGCAGCACCTCCCTCTCATAGCACACACAGACTAGAAAAAGAAGGGAAGCACTTTCAATCCTTGAGCTCAGACCTGGACACAGGACATAATCCAGCATTGACGGAATGGCCTGACCAGCTTTAGTTGGTTCCCAGTTTTGCTGCATACATCATTCAGCTCCCTGAACATTATGGGGGCTTTTGCCATCACCTTTGTGCATCCAGATTGCTCAGAGGTTCTGCACAGTAGGTGGAATTTACCTGTAACCCTTGCAGTTCAAGCCACTTTCCAGTCTCATGAGACAGAAATTTCCAAAGCTTCACTTCCACCCTCATGCTAATACATTCCCAATGTGTGTGTATTTTCCCACTTTCTATAAGGTGCTATTATCAAGTGCTGGCCACAGGATGCTAGAACAGGAAGCTGGGACAAATCCAGGTCCAAGCAAGAGCTCTCTACTCCCTGACCACAGAGGCTGTGCTTATTGCAACAGCACTATGTTTGGGTACTTGGAAAACTAAACACACTCCTTTAAGTAAAAATCATACTCGCATCATCAGATCCAAAGCCTAATCTGAATCTAGCTACAACCAAAATGCTATGAAGGCAATAGCAAGGGGAGCACAGGTGAGTCTCACAGATGAGGAAGGCAAACATGCATAGAATACTTCAAAATCAGGCTGTAACATGCAGGCAGCTGGTGGTCTTATCTATTTTTCCCTCCTCAGAAATTGCTGAACAATCATTTTGCAAGGCTAGAGGGTCTCTGCCTACAGTACTCTCCCACCAAGATGACAGATGAGCTCCAAACACTACAGCCTTCCCCAAGGACCCACTGCCCACATTGTCCTCTCCCAGGTGCTGATGAACAATAACTGAGGGGTGTGTGTTTTGTTTTTCCAGATCAGCTGGAGGAGGAAACTAGAAGAACAACATCCCTGCCCTAGTCCCAGGGGTGCTGCAGCTGCCCATCTCATTTCTGACAGATCTCTAATTGCCAGGAGTAGAACGACCTACAGAGCCAGTGCTCAGAGCAGCTTTTCTAACACAGGACAGCTCATTTTCTTCACATACTAAGTCTGACAAAAAAGCAATCTAGAACACTTAAGACCATCTCCCAGCCACAGGGCTTCCTTAGGACTGACTGTGCTTCCCATGCCCTCTGACTCAGCTTGTCACCATCCACATTATCCACCTAGGAGGAACAGAATAAACCTGGCAACTTGGTCAGGGATACATCAGGAACCAAGCAGATTGAGAAACAGAAGCCAGCCACATGTCAGCCTGGAAGTGAGGAATTTCTAACAGCACAGCATTGATGATGCTCCTCTCTACATGCCCAGCTCCGCTCCAGCATCTCTTGCCTTATCTTAGCATGTCACTACAAGTATCACTTGCCCAGGATATGCATCTGCAGTATTACCACAGCCAGACACAACATGGTGCAGTTATGGGTCTTGCAACTGTATTCAGGGTCCAATTATCACGGGAAGAGATTTTGCTATCAAGGCTTGTGCATATAGCTTGGCTTAGCCTTACCATGTAGGCAGCAGTCAGCTACATCAAACATGCCACCAAAAAGTAGTGGAGCTCAAAGTCTTTATGCAGGATGTATCCTAATTCTTTAAAAGGTCTTGGTCCTACGTGTAAACTAAGGCCAAACAATGGTGCAACAGGGTCTGGACACAGCAGATCCGGTTCTGCAAAGAGATCACGAGGCCCTGGAAAACTGCACGGTAGCAGCTATGGTCAACACCTTCCACCCTCAGACATCACAGCCACTGAGGCACACCCTCTCCCCTCACACAGGAAACACCAGCTACAATTAGCTGAGTGACCAGCTCAGGTACAGATGATAATTACAGGCTGCACAGGAGATGCTGCAAGCAATTATTCGTACTACAATAGCACTCAGGAACCCCAGTCACGGGCCAGGACTCCGTTGTGCTAAGTGTTAAATAAATACAAACTAATAACCCATGTAAACATTTACATATACAACAACAAGGACAGAGGGAAAAGAGAATTCATTTACCTTTTCAAATGCAGCCAAAAGAACATGGGCATGACCCGTCACCTCAACCACCACTGCAAAAAGAGAAAGAGCAGTCATGGTTAAATCTTGAAAACAGCACAAGTATAAAACTACCCCGGGCTGAATTTTAGTCCAGTCACAATTTCTAAACTGTCATCTGTTCTATTTTCATCTCCTCTTGCAATTTAAAACTTTTCTTATCTTGTCAGGTTGGTTCACCTCACACTCCTGCAGAGCAAGAACATAACCCTGCTGTGCTCTGTGGTGGGCCCTACACACACACACATGGCTTCGTTATTGTGGGTGCTCCAAACTATCCCACTTTGTTTTCAGAGTCTGGAAAGGGAAAGTAAAAACAAAGTGCTCAGTGGGATTCTGCTCTCCCTTCAAATTCCTGTTTTTAATTCCCTGAATCTATCACAGAGATTAATAAATCCAACCGGTTTAACAGAAATTGGCAGCGCTTCCAGCCCTGGTACTTATCACTTTATTTCACTCTAATCTGACATGCTTATAAAACATTTATTTCTCATACCAATTTTGGACACTGAAACATCTCTGCCCAGTTCTCTGATTTTTTTCCCCAAAGACAAACATCAGGTCTTCCAAACTCGAGACCTCCCTCCTAATCCAATAGCATTCAGAAGGGGCTGTCAGAGGTTTCTGTACTGCATTCATGGCTCCCTCAGCAAATAGGGAACAGAGGAAGCCAAGGTACAATCCCAGTCTCTCTGGCTCAAGACTCTAAGTTTTTTTTCAGCTCCAACTGGTTGGACCCTTCTGCTTAATTGTGTTCAGACTCATCATATGGAAATGGGAGACAGAGGTTGTGGAGTCATCACTGAGGGAAGGGAAAGCATGTAACCACCTCACCCTGCCTGGACCGACGAGTACCCAGGCTGTGCTCAGCACATCTGGAAGAGCTGGCAGACACTACTATCAGCTCTGTGCCAGAAAGTTAACAGCTGAAGAAAGCAACTCCTGTGTTGTCTAAAAGGCAGAGGACCTCAACAGCTTCCTTTGGGCCCCTAGAACAGCAGAGACAAGAGGAACCATTCACCGGACTACAGCACAATGATCATGTTTGGAAACAGCAGTATGTGGGAGAAGAGTCCATGCCTGCAGATTTGCTGGGTAACTGAGACTGGTCTTGGCAATTTGAGTGCAATCAGGAACATAATGGCATGCAGAAAAAAGGGCTAAAACTGGGAATTCATCTGCTTGCTCCCCACACTGTCAGCCAAGAGCAAGGCTGTTCTAGCTCACTCGGTAAATGAAATTCAGGTCCCTCCTCGCAGTTTGAATAGCCAAGTAAGAGACACCGGGCATCGCTTCCCTTCATATCCTCTGGCATTCAAGCAGCATGTGTGGCTGGAGCTGTGCAACCCGTTCTGCGCAGCACCTTGCCTCCCAGAAGTGTTTCTGTACCTTTCCCTGAGTGCAATCCCACTAGCAGGAATGGGAGAGGGCTAACATTGCAAGCTCACATTCTTCAAGGCACGCAAACATCTCCTGGCAGAATTCAGTCCAAACCAACATCTCACTGACTGCTATTTTAATTTGCCATTCAATTTTATTTAACACAAGCAGTTACAGGCCAGCTGTAATTTTCCAGGTGCTCCAAATACACAAGACCAGCTCCTTCCAGCCCCATCAGTTAAAAAAGAACCAAAATACACAACAATTTCCTCAAATCTTGCCCAAGTGTCACATATTTTTGTGCTGATATTCTTTCCAGGAGAGGATTTAAAAGCAATTGCCTTTCCAGGTTATTAAAATACATGACAGTACACTATGGGCTAAGACTGGGCATGGTATGTGCATAAATGTATGCTTCCCATGCTGCCTCCTGTTCTATTTTTGGTCCTTCTAGGCATGCCCAACATTAGAAAGTACAAACACCTTGCCAAAATCTCCATAAACAGAGGAAGGTGTTTTATTTTTATGGTCAAGAAATATACATATATGTCAATTTTACTAACAGTGCCTGAAATCACTAAAAATAGATGCACTTTAGAAGTAATTTCCTTTATGTTGCACTGTGCTTTGTTAGTCACACTTTAAATTGGTTCATCCAGTTCTATTTAACTCAGCTTGGAGGACTATAAAATAATGCAATGAGTTTCTGCGCACTTTCACATCTACAACATAAGAAACTGAGCAAGTGACTACACTAAACAATGCAATCCACAATGGATTTTTTCCTTTCTAATTGTTCTTAAATTTTGTACAAAACGTTACAAAATGCAGAAGTGAAATGCTGGTCCTCCTGACCACTACAGCTCCCAATTTTAGAGAAAGTGTGGCCTTTTCATTGCTGACACTCAGAATGAGTGCAAACACATGGAGCTCAAAAGCACACACCCCCTAAGGAAAATACTGTGCAAGATGAGTAACAATCTAAACATTTACTGGACTTCCTTCTCCAAAATGGCAACATGCTTTAAAAATAACCAACAATATTTTTTCTCATCAAAGGTTATGCACTTTTATTGTAACCATTCAGCACCCTTCAGAAAAAGCAGGAGAATTTTAAACTGCTGAATGAAGCTGTATTTGGTTGAACAATGTGGTCTGAGCATTTTAAAGCCATTTCTTCTTCTCCAACCATTCCTAGGGCAAGGCCCATCCTACAGTTAGCTATAGCTTTTATGAAGAGAACTTATCTCTCAAAGAGGGGGAAAAGACCAACTCCCTCCTTGCCTTACAAACTGCAAATGCAAAACCCAAAGAGAAAGGAAGTAATTTCTCCAATTTGTGCCTGACATTGGTGGCAGAGCCAGGAGCTCTCCCAAACACTATTCCAACACTAAATAACAGGCCATTTTTCCTGTAAAATGGAGGCTATTTTTAAAAGCGTGTTTTTATATAAAAACCCATGGTTAGCTGGGGCCTTGTAACACAGAGAAGTTAAGGTGAACTTCTGAAATATTTTTATTCTGGAAAGGCTCCCCAAGCCTTTGCTACAAGTAAAATGTTTTCATCCTTGCAGAAGGAGGCCTGCTCTTTAGGAGTCACATAACCTCAAAGAGTGCTAGAAGACAACCAAGGGAGCACACCACCATGCTTACCATCCCCTTCATCCACCACCGCTCGGATGACCACAGGGAACACGCCACGATCCAAGTCAAAGTTCAGCTGAGGGAAAGAAATGAGATGAGGTTAGACAATTCACACCAGGCTTGCCTGAAGACAACACTCGAGACAGTGTTAACATCAGAGGAATGAAGGCCCCTTCTGATGGGCCCCCAGTCCCTGGTCTCAAAAGGACATGACAGAGCAGGAGGATTTGGAATTCAGGCATCGACTTTCAAAGGGAGTCAACCAGAATAACTACAACACGTATATGTTGACATGGCACTAAACACCAGCTGTGCCTAGCAAAGCAAAGAATCTCCATTTGGATTTTATATGGTATTTAATTCTCAATAATTCGTATATCCTAAAAGTCTCCTGAGTGATTTGTAGTAGGACAAATTTCTCCAAATATATCTAGTGCCATAGTTTTGCTTGCATATGGTAGGATATACTGGTTATACCACAGCAGTACGCATTATGCTCCCTACACCACAAAAGAAACCCTGACTCTTATATGAAGATCTTGGAAGACATAGACAAAAATGTGTAAACTTCAAGCTCACACAACACTTTAAGGAAACACCAGACTGATTTCCATCTCTTGGCATATTATTAAATTCAGGTCCTTGACCTTCTAATCGGTGAGATTGAAAATTTAAGATCTCACTTGAGCGCAAGGAAAACAGACTCAATTTCTTGCTTTGCCCTGCACTTCATTAAAGCACTTCAAAAGCTCCATGTCATCTTACAAACACAAGAAAAATGCAACCTTAAAAACCCTGTCCTACGCCAGGAATGGAAGTGGCTCAGAAACTGGATTTCTGGTGGTTTTGTTAATTACTGACAGGTTTTTTTGTCTCATCTCTTGCCAAGAAAGAAAAAGATGTCATTTCACCATAGTGCTCCAGGTAGTCTGTTTTCAGTTTTCCAGTGAAAACTGAGACCCAATTTGAAGCACCGTAGCACCATTCATGTAGTGCTTCAGGGCTTCCCTCAATTTTCCACAGCCCCAACATCATTTGCAGCGTAATTTTCTCCAGCCAGTCCCTCAAAAGATAAACTATCAAGATAGCCATTGGCATTGGCACAAACAGCAACCCAAAACACCCAGACTGGAGGGAAGGTGACCCTCACCATGAGCCTTAACATAGTTGAGTATAGCTCCTCTTCAAATGAATCACAACCTAAATGTTCATCCTGAAATGAATGATACCTGTACACTGGGAGATGATATACCCGGTCAGCCACCAGCCAAGTGTGCCATAGCCCATCAGCCACACAGCTGTGCCTCTGCCAAGGGCTGCAGGCATGTGCTTTGGACTGCAGGAGCTCATCAACGTTCCATGGCAGGTGTGGGGGGAAGAGGGAATTGCAAGTCTGCTGCTCTTCTGTCCATAGCTGCATGCTCCTCATGCAGGTTGCATGCCCTAGGGGCCACCAAGCTTCCGCAGCGCTTTCTAGAAACAATCCTCAGCTGTGTAACAAAGCTTTGCACACACACACCCCACATTCCCCCGTTCAAATGTGCGTACTTGATACCAAACAGAAAGCATGTGCTGGAAGACTTTATGATTTGACCTAGCTAGTCTTCAAACCTGAGGGATATTGACTTGCATCCGCTGTATGATGGTTTTACATATTTTTCTTCCTTTAAACTACCAAAATCTATTCTCTTTCCAAAACAGCAGAGTAACAGAGTGAACACAAAATTCTCATTTAACCTCTCAGTATTTGTTATAGAAGAGACTCATTGAGCCACTATTTTCCAGCCTGCATTTTTGAACCATTATGGCATGCCACAGAGGGAAAATTCATTGGGGACAATTGATTAAAATTGCTGAAAGAAGCTTATGGTTTTGCTTTGCTTCCTGCTCAGATTTATTACAGTACGACAGCAGTTACTATTTGTCCATTTGAAGGGAAAGTCACATCACAGAATTGTGGTTGCTTTACGATATAAACTTTTGCACTCTGAAACAAAAGGCCTCTTTAAGGGTCCATTTCACATTCATTTTTAGGGACCTGAAAACAACTGTCCCAACACAAGCCATACACTATAACTTGCAAGCAAACCAGTATATTACAAAGACAAAGTAAACTTTTATAAAGCTTTCCACATAACAACCCAACATAACATTATGTTCCCTTCTGTTGGCCAGCCAAGAACTACATCATATGTGAGTATTACACTGAGCAAAAATATGAAGTAAATCTGGGGTTTTTGGACAACACCAATAACAAAGCTGGAAAGCAATCTGAAGCATGCAATTGTATACAGCTGAGTGATAACACTCTGCCAGCTGTCTCAGATAAAAGTACTGCATTTCAGTGACCAGTTGAGAAGATTTAGCTGTATGCATGTTACTGGACTTGACAGGACAAGGACTGATATGTACACAGAGCCAAAATGGGAGAAAAAAACCTCTTCTGAATCACAATATTTGTTCCATTTTTCTCCACAATCAGAGCTCCCAGTAACACCAATGAAAAAAGAGGAGACAGGATGCAAGCAAAGGGAGCTAGAAGCTTACTTTTCCACAGCATCTCTCCCTTTAAGCTGTCAAAGTGACATGACTTTAGTACTCGAGTTAAAACCTTGCTGGCAGGAACAAAAGTGAAAATTAAGCTTCTTGATTCTTTAAGAAGAAAGGGATCTGAGCTCCTACTTTCCAGATCTCTCAGATGACAGAAGGGATTGAAAAGCAGCTCTTCCAGGCTTTTGTAGGCTGAACTCATGAAATCATATATTGGCAGAGAAGCCAAGACATCAGGAGATCAGACTGTGCAGGCTCTTGGTAACCACCATGGCATTTGTTAAGGCACGGGACTGATTATAGTTATAACTGTAACTTCAAGACAATAGCTATTCAATTTTTTCAAAATACATGAAAGATTTTTTTTTCTTTCTTTTTTTTTTCTTTCTTTCTTTTTTTTTTTTTTTTTTTTTACATAGGTAGAGTTATCTATCAGGGTTCACATTCACAATACGCTTATACAGGCTTGGGTCAGGAAATGAACACCTTATCAGTGTTGACCTGGGAGAGGGGTCCATAGGAACAAATATATTAGCAGTAGCTACAGACCGACTCCTCTGCATCAGAAATCTCTTCTGGCAGTTCTGCACAGAGCAGGGGAAAGACCAAAGCCTCCCTGCCCTGTGCCATGTGCAGAGGAAGCCCTTTGGGCCAAAGCTCAGAGGCTCAAGAAGCAGAGAGTTACTGCCTGGGTTGGAATTTTGCAAAGATACCAAAATTAATAGGACTACACAGATCTTGCTATGTAGTAAAAGCCACAGAGCTTAATTAAAACCAAGCCCTCGTCTGTTTGCAGTTACGGGTTAAACTAAAAGGAGGAAGGCATACCCTTACTCAGCATTAATGCATCAGTGTGAATCTGCCCTAAAAGGGAGAGTATCCCCCCACAACACTGTGCTGCTACAGTTAATTATGCAGGATGTAGCCCTTAAACAGAACAGGAATCTTCTAGAGCAGTGATCTACAAACTATTTTCACGATTTTCCCACCACTGAAAAATTTTGAGCATGTAGTGCCAATATACGTATATATTTATTATTTATAAGATATATACACATACTACTGAAGTTCTTCCTACACCCCAACGAATTGTCTTGCATGCACCCCACTTTGGAGACCACTGTTCTAGAGAACCAGCCAAAAAAACCAAAAAAAACCCAATCAAAGACCACCAAAACAGAGAGCTCAAGACAGACATTTGTTCCCACAAGCTCTTTGGCTGGTAGGGAGAGGAAGGCTGAGGCGTTGCAGGCTCCTCCAGGAAGAGCTCCAGTGCCAATCTCTGCAGTTTCCCTCCTACACTAGATGTTGGGATGCCAGCTGATCAGTGATATCAAAAGTTGCTTCTTTGGGTTTCTTCCCTGTTTGCCTGATCTACCTGCCAAGTTCCCATACAGTGTTCATACCTGCTCCGCCCAGGGCCCTATTTGTCTCATACCCACAAAACATGCCATGGCAGCTGGGAAAGGGTGTCTTGCAGCCGTTAACTTCATGGCACTAAATGGAGTCCAGTGCTTCTGGAACAACAGGGTTCTGGAAAGAAGGGGACGCTGAGAAGAGACTTACCTCATCATCCTTCCAGTCTGAGAAATCAATCTTGAAGGAAGGCAGGGAGAATTGCTGGCTTACCCCTCTCTTGTAATGAACCGTCTCTGACTGCAGAGAGGGATTCTTTGTGCTGTATCTGAAGAAAGGGGGGAAAAAGAAAACTTGCTGTAACAAATGATTGCTCTCTGCTAGGCTCTCATTCATTCACGCCTGTCTGCCCTTCAGGACTCACAAGTGGCAGCTCTAAGACGCAGAGCTGGCAGGGGCTGGCAGCCATTCAGTGGGAATACAGAAAGGGAAGGGAAAGGTCAAAGCAAGAAGGTGAGCACAGGGAAGGGAAAGCAGCGCAGACAGGCAAGGTCTGTGGATCCATACTGACCTGCCTGGAAACACTGGGTGTCAGAGGAGTACAGTGGGGTGCGTCAGCCGGGCAAAGGCTAGCTCACTAAATCCAGGGCCCAGGCAACGCTGGCTTTCAGCCCAGCACACAGTCTTATTTTCTGCAGAAAACCCAGGAAGAACGAGCAATGATCTAGCAGTGGCAACACACAACCCAACATGGTGCTGAAAGCTCTCCCGTGCCTCTGTGGTACAGCTCTGCAGTGAGAAATGCTGCTTGGCTCTCCATCATCCTGGTAAGCAAGAGCCATTCCTGGCTAGAGGTGCCACTCCTCTATTCCTCATGTGCTTCCCCAGAGGTGTTGCAGGGCTACCAATGCCACCAGAGACACCGACCAGGCCTCCATGCTGGCCGCCTAGAGAAGAGTCAAAATTCTTCCACTGTCTAAAGGCCCAGCACTGAAACACCAGGACTGCGGGGCTGGGATGAACAACTCTGGAATGGGACCATAGCTACAATCCACCATCTTCTGCAGCCAGAGCCCACCCAGTTCTGTCTGCCCCAAGAGAGATGTGTCACTGCCCACTGACCATCACTACAGATGGTGTGATTCACAGTGGGCTTCAGTGGCAAAACAGGATCAAGAAGTTTTCACCCCTTTCTGGATGGTGATTTCTGACATCGAGGTGCACAGCTTCCCACTATGCCAATTCTGGCACAGGAGAGTAGGCAGTGAACTGCAAAGCAGGGTGGGAACATCTGAAGCTGGTTTTACCACCAAAGCCTTTGTTGTCAAGCTACCAACCATGTGTTCAGAGCATGTTGACAAACTGGAGAGAAAGTGAGAGATCCCTTGCCCAAGAAGCTTACAGTACAGAAACAACCACCTCCCCTGGCACAGTGATGAGATAGGTCTAGCTCGAGCTCTACAAGAAAGACTTTAACAGCCGGTCACAGTAATGGGATGTTATCTCTTCTGCACGCTAACCCTCACTTCCCAAGCAGAGCTTCACACAGTGAGACTGCAAGAGCACTGGCCTCCTGCCACGGCACACTGAACAGCTACAAGCTCGAAGCCTTGTTGCCTGTTCAAACTTGATTGCCACTGTCCTTGGTCAACCAGACAGCCTGGGGACAGGCTCCAGGGACAGGTGTCACATTAGCACCAGGAACTCCAGGCTGAGTTTTTCCTTAATTCAACTTGGGGTATCACACAGGAGATTGAGGCATTTGATGTGGCCGATTCAGTACAGAGCCCGGTCAACCAGAGCAGTTAAGAGAGTGTACACAGAGGCAAAGAAAAGAGAATCCTTGCTTCATAAACAGGATTCTGTACTTTTGATGACATTCAGCTGTTCTGAAACACAGGCACAGCTTACGAATCACCAGGTAAGTAAGCAAAGGAGGAAAGCTCCAAGTTCCTTTGGCCTAACTACACTTTATGTAGTGTAACTATGCTAACTAACTTTCCACTTTGTGGAAAAGCACAGCACACCAGAAGGGGATGGCAATACAAAGCTTTTCTACATCCGAGGTAATGCCTTCTGGACTCTGTAAGCTAGGAGGCAAGAGGGCTGAGCAGCTCAATTCCAAAGGGGGTGAAGCAAAAACCATGGGAAAAGCCCACAGGGCAGAGTCAACCAAGAACTAAGCATCACACCAGAGGTGTGAAGACTGGGCTGGAGGATGGCAGAAGTGATTAGAGACAACACGCCTGAACCTTAAAACTCAGCTTTAAGCAATGCTGTGGAAACTTTACACTCAAGAGCTATAGCTCTGGCAGCTACCTGCTGCCAAAGTGCAAGAGCCTACAGAGACAGCAGGCTGCCCTCCAGGGCTCAGGCCAGCCAGCACTGTAACACAGAACCTTAAAGCACAATGATCAGGATGCATTTTGCAGCTGAAGGTATAAGAACCTGGATACCAGAAGATTATGAATATTTATTTTCTCTCAAATGCAAGGAGGAAAAACCTTTCTCTGGAAAGCTAGTGTAGTTCCTGCATCCTCTGAGGATCAAGAAGGCTTATCAAGCATCACAAGATCCACGTTAAATTCTGGAAGGCTGTGACAAAGGCCAAGTTCACCACGTGCACTCTGCTCTTCCTGCCAAGGCAGGCGCATTACGTTATTTATGACAATACCTTACCCTCAAAGACCATTCTGTACTGTGCTGAAATTGTGCTGCTTTACTATAAGGTCTCACTCCATCCTTTGCATTTAAAGTGTGGTGTGGGAGAGATCAGAATGACAGGTCTTTTATGTGTGAATTACAGAGCGAGCAATTGAGTGAAGTTTTATTTACTGAGTTGTTCAAGCACAATGAATAGAGCAAGTCTGTATCTAGCTCCTTTTGTGGTGTTCTCAAAGCTTCCCAGCTCTGCAGAGGGGCACAATTCTCCCTCTACAGCTGGGAAAGCAGGGGATGGAAGAGTGACTTATCTAAGGTGACAGCAAGTCAGGAACCTACCGGAAATAAAGTGCAGAGGAGAGAGTGGAGGTCAGAGACTGCCTGGATGACATGCACCACAGCAGCGCTGGGAAAGGGGTGTAAACATGCTGATGATGAATGCCAGGAAGGCTGGAGGACCTGCACTTACTGCACCAGAAGCCCAAATCAGTCTACAACAGGAAAACAAGTAACGCTGTTCCAAGGAGGATAGGGTAGAACAATATTCGCATAGACTTGCTGCTCTCACTGCCCCTGAGAAAAGAAATAAACCAGGTACGTAGATTTTCCAAGCTGAAGAGTATGACAAAAATTATCAAGGAGGCTTCTCCAAGTGAGCTTTATGCCTCAGACTGTGTGACTGCCTAGCCCCCATTGCCAAAATGCATGTCAGACTTGGATCTGAACACCCAGGCAATGCTGGAGACCTCCAGTCAGCAGCCAGTGCTGAGGCTGCCAAGCACAAGCAGGCCAAGAGCCTGGTGAATTCCCTGGAAGTGCTGGTGACCCCAGATTGTCACAGAGTTTGATCACCTTTCTAAGGTGATGCACAGGATCCACCGCACAAGTACACACTCCTCGTACTGCACAGGACGACATCTTGGAAAGCTGTTACAAAGCAAGTATCCTGTATATTAGTGTCTAAGTGGTGTCTACCCAGCCCTTTTGGTTAGCATCTGCTGTATTCCTAAGTCTTCTATTCCCTGCCTATGCTGCTGTGGGCTTACAGCGAACAATAGTGGAGAAGCTCTGTAGACTTGCAGGGATGTGTTACAGAAAAAGAGCGTGTATTAAGAATAAAGGATAGCAGAGAAGCAACATGCTGCCTCTCCCTGCATAAAGGCTGAAATCTGAATGTTTGGGCTGCTATTTCCCAGATTGTATTTGGCCAGGTCTCCATCCAGATGGGAGGTCTAACAAAACCACCTTGTGACCACTGGCACCTCAGGATAATGGAGGAGTGGGGTCTGTCCTATTTGGTCATGACCAAACAGAAATCCCTGGTCACATTTTTTTTAAACCTGTTTGTTTGCTCAGGTACCCCTGACAGCATGAGAAACACCAGCAATGTGAGATACTACACTGCTGACTGCAGCAGCAGTCCCCAGCTCTGTTCTCAGGATTCATGCAGCCGATCTCCTCCTGTAAGCTCTTTGACACACCTTTACTCCCACAAAGCGAAGCTTACACTCTGCACTGACTCCTTCCTCGCCCACGTCAAACCCTTCCACCCCCCAAAACCAGCTGTGTTATCAGAGAACTGGCAGATGAGAAGCCCTATGATGACATCACAGTAATTTTTGAGAGAACGGGAAACAAACTAAAATTATTCCCCAGTCTCACTCCTCCACCATCAGCTGAGAAGCACTCACTGTCTGCACAGAGAAACTCAAGCCTGTGGCTCATGCAGGCTTCTCCCTGTATGCAGTCCAGACTTGCTACCAGGCACCTGTACACCTTAGGTAGCTCTCAAGCTACCAGTGGCATGCTAGTGTTTGGGAACCTCTGGCTAAGCAGAGTTAACCTTCTGTTGCTACACGCACACTGGAGATGCCACACAAATGTGCAGGGGTGTTTCCCCCTCTCGCTCATCCCTGATCAGTGCCTGGGGAAGTTCTCAGCAGGGCACCAGTCCTAACTCGTGCAGGCTTCTTCACTGCTGTGTTCCTCACACTCAGCTCCACCTGGCACTGGGGCTGCCTCGGACAGTCAAAAGACAGTTCCTCTTACCACAAGCACGCTGGGACCCCTGACCAAGAAGCACTAAGTGAGAATCCTAGCCAGCTTGCCTCAGAGTTACGCAGAGCACTGCCCAGACCCTATTCCTCAGAGAAGAGCAGGATGCACACAGCAATGCTTCCCCAAGGTAGCGTTTTTGACTAGTAACAGCTGAGAGACAGCCTGCGCTTTGAAGAGCCTGTGGACAAAATAAGAGTCCTCTTTCTTTAGTAACAGCTACGTACGTTGCATGGCAATTTGCAGTGAACCAAGGACAAGGCAAAGTTAGTGAAGACAGAGTTACACGAGAGCTTCAGAGGGTACTCAGGAACCAATTCTTCCACTGCTGCAGGCTGTGACTGCCTGGTAGGCTCCATGTCCTCTTACAGGTGATGAGGAGGGAGCCAGTCATGTTCTGCTGGTGTTCAAAGGGGCCAGGAGTTATGTGGAGCAAGCATGCTGGCCCCCCGCTCCCTCCCACCCGCACCCTCCCCTTTCATTTTGGGCCAGGATCTCACAGGTCAGCTTTCAGGGAAGAGGGAAGCTGAACAAGTGTCTCAACTCACAGTGATTTTTATTGATAAAAGAAACACTACCAAAACATGAGAAGGCCATAGCCCTGGATCTCAGTCAGAGTTAGACAAGATCCAGCCAAGAGAGGCTCCCACAGAGTTTGGAGGGTTAACCGCATGCTAAGCTGGTGCACTGCAGTCCCTGTCAGTCTTCTCCTCCCCTCCTGCTTCCTCCCAGGACTGAGTTTCCACTCCAGGCCAGGAGGAAACAAACACCTTACCATGCAGCTGAAACCCTGCTGCCCATATCCTACTCCAGCATCTGCAGAGGTCTGCCTTCAGCTGCTGAACTTACTGGTGAGAGCACTGCGCTCACAACTCCAACCAGGCTTCAAAGCTGGCGGCTTACACAACAGCTACACAGAGAGGCACAAAGGCCAGAACTCTTATTAAAGACAGAGGGTTTGTCTGCTCGGTGAAATCTATAGAACTCAGCTCTCCAGCCTGTGAACTTCGCACACTACAGCGTTCCCTTGGGGACTGGTGTCTGCCTGGATCAAAGCAGGCTTCGGCTCTAAAGGCTTGCGCCTAGCAAAAAACAGCACTCGCCTCCAATTTCTTTGCACAGAAAAAAATCTCTCTGCACAAAGAATTCATATTAATCACCACAGTCCACAGCCAAAAGCAGCAAGAGCACCTTTCAAAGGCCCTGAATAGACAGAGGCTATTAAATAACCAAAGGAATATCTGAGTGCCTCTGTCTCTCCTATGCAAGCTTTAGTGAAGACAGCCATGCGCTGAGCTACCCGTTTCAGTTGGATTTCATTTTGTGAATCAACTATTCAAACTTCCACATGCAGACAGAATGTATAATCATTGCAGTGTCACGTCCACTGTCAGCTTAAAAGACTGTGGTAGGATGTCTGCAATGAGTGTAGCAGGCATTGCAAAACAAACAAGGAAATGAGATTTAAAAAAAAAAAAAAAAAATCCAGTACACCCATTTGTGTATCAGCAACACAAACAGGACAGCCCTGAAAAAGGGCAAGGATTGCAGAGCTAGACTGACCTATTTTTGTCCTGTTTTCTCTTTATAATGAGAAAACAGCTTGGCAACATTACTAGGATACGGAAGAGAACCTTTTCTGTCCAAAGAGGAAGATCTTTTTCATAAGAATGGGCTGCAAAACTCAAACCTCTCATGTCATATTTATCATCAGCTCCTGATCCGCCTGGATTGCTCATGTCTTTAGAGCTGTCTGTTTTAAGTGCTTCCAGCTACAGGGCTGGTTTGACTTCTTCCCCTGAGGAAACAACCACTGCTGTCATGTTTTAACTACACAATCCTTCCTGCTAGTCAGCAGGATACCTACAGCTGGAAAAGTCCCGGGGGGCCCTCCCAGGAACAGGCTAATAGTGTGCACATCAAGGCTTTTGCCAGAAAAGGAAAGGACACATTCATAGTGCACACACAAAAAGAGAATATGAACATCTCTGCAGCCTGCTCCAAAAACCATACCTGTCTCTAAATCAAAGACATCTAACAGTACAAACACTTGAACCAGTTACTGCAGAAGGCAGCAGGCTATGAACGGGGAGTCCTTCAGCTATTCTGTAGGAGCTGCTGAGGAGTACTGCCAGGTCTGCAATGGAAATGCAATGTAGAGTACCCTCTCACTTATCTGGGGGGAAAGTACATGCTTATGGGCAATCACTAGCGCGTAGTCAACGTACAGCTTGCACACCTGCATGTTTGTGCCTCCTATATGCTAAGGCAGAGATTCTCAGGCCATCTAGACAAGGCCCATCCTGGTCACCCTTCACCTTTTGGCTGAGATGGCTGAACCCCTCCTTGCTGCACATGGCAATCACCTCTACCACAGGCACGGAGCTGCCTCTCCAGCTGGCTAGTCTTAAAACCCAGTTAGCATCACGGATTCTGACAGAAAATTTCTCTTTGTTTGTAGGACATTTTTGAAGCTGGCAGGTACTGCTGTGCGTCAGCACCACTGAGCAATACAAGGCTTGTCCTCACGGGTGAGCGGTCAAGCTGTTACAATGGTTTCCCCAACCAGGGTCTTCCCTGCTTTCTACCCAGCTGCTGGGAAGTTGAAGCCAAAGAAAAGGACAAACTGAGAAAGACTACTCTTTCCAAGCCAGCCAGATCACAGGTCAACTCCTGAGGAGCACACCCACCACTAACCAAAGAT
Organism: Aviceda cuculoides; assembly: GCA_035590195.1. Classification (NCBI taxonomy): domain Eukaryota; kingdom Metazoa; phylum Chordata; class Aves; order Accipitriformes; family Accipitridae; genus Aviceda; species Aviceda cuculoides. Next base: position 3,324,670 of record JAVJGG010000061.1, on the reverse strand, counting down.
GAGAGCAGATCCTCAGGGAAGACGCTGTGCTAAAGTTCATTTGGGGGCACTGTCCCAGGAAACAGCAGCACAGTGGAACAGTTTGCCAATTTCCAAAACCAAAGAAAATGTACACAACCAGAAAAATAAATAAAACTGAGTATATCAGGGTCTTGACCTGTTCAGAGGCAGGTCACCACTAATTCCATGCTATTAAAGAGACTCTGGACATAGGCAGATCTGGTCTCTCTTACCCTTCGGGTAATGCACCAGCTGGTCCTCCAAGAACTAATGCATTTTACTCGAAAGAGTCTTTAGGCTCACCACAAAGAAACCAGGCAAAAGGTATTCAGAAGGTGGGAGCAGCAGTCCCCTCTAGATTTAAACTAATTCCCATTTCATCCAAGAGACTTCTACAGATATCTGCACTAGCATCAGAAAGTGCTGGGTACCTTCCCCTGGGCACAAGGCTGCAGAAGTGAAGACACCTCTACCATCACCAACAGCCACACTTTCGTCTTCTCCAGACTTTACTGGTCGACTGCAGTCCCACAGTAGTGATGATTCAGCTCCCTGTGAAACTCCAAGTTCAACAGTTCAGGCCAACAGTCAGGCAGCAGTTGAGAGCTACGTGTTCCCAAGATCTTGGCTGGGAAACGGTATAGCTGAGCATATCTCCCAGCACAATTACCTGGGAAAGTCTGCTGAACACTCCTTTGAGACGGGTTAGGACAGGCAGCACATACTGATAAAGCCACCAGCTTTTAAACGGAGCCCAACAACTCCAGGAGGAAGCTTCCTGGCTTGCAGAAAGAAAGGCTTCCCTTTGGTCATGGAGACCAGCTAATCCTGAAGGCAGGCCCATGAGACAGAGCGTTGTGGCTCTCAGATAAGCAGAGTCTCTACAACAAGCAACGCCTCTGCTTAGGGAAAGTCGCCTTCCCTCCCCTCCCTCCTCTCACCCCAAATTGTATGAACATAACAATGTTCCTAGCAGGAGTTTCACATGAGCAGGAGTGCTGATACTATCAGGATCAGTGGTTGTTTCAGCAGAGAAGCAAGAATAACTTGTTTAGCGCTTCTAAGGAGCCATGCTGCAGCCTGGGGACTAGGAGAAAATTTCTGCTTTTGACAAGGGTCCAGAAAGTTTCTCCCATTTTAGGATTTAGCATCAATTTAGGAGAGTGGAAAAAAAAAAAAAAAGTGTTTTGTTTTAAAGAGCATCTTCTTCCCAATCAAGTGCTGGACACAGCAATAGAAAAAGTTTTGAATTTATACACAGTGCAGCTTTTGCACATGCTTGTTCCTTGAATGTAGCTGTTAGCACCAAAAGAAACTGAGAAAAAGGAAAAACTACTAGCCCAGGCAGAGGGAAGCTGCATTCCTATTACTGCACTAAAAATGCACTCGCTCCACTTAGAGCTCTAAGAATGCAGCCCAGATTTTTTTTTCCACTAGAATTTGAAAAGAATAAATCAAAGTAATTATAGCACTGCCCTTTCAGAATTGCTTTGCAAAGCTGAAATCAGAGCTTCAAAAGGTTTTTACTAGCAGCCAGCAAATCCAGAGAAGCAGAGATGCCTACTTCGGGCAGCTGCACTAGCCCCAAGATGTGCTTCATGAGCCACTTCCACATGGAAAATAGCCTGGGTTGAATTAAAGCAGCTTATAAAGTCTATATTTGTATCTCACTTCCCCCAGCCCTTATTACCTACACATCTGCATGAAATCAGGATCATGCCTTCCAAAAGGTTCCCTGGCTTCTGGTGCAGCCCCACAACACTCCACGCTTATATAACATTTATTGTCCAAGAACTCCAGAGCAGAGACAGACAGTTCATCACTCCTATGCTATGGGGAAATATGTATGATTTATTAAATGAAAGGCCAGCAGTGGAAGCAAGAGCTGAATCTGAGTGCTTTGACTTTTGACGTAAAGGTTTAGTGCACTGGGGACTGCTGCCACCCTAGCAGGGCAGCACAGTATCATCAGCTACATTTCGTTAGTGAGGTAATAACTGCTGATTACTGATCCTGGTTTCGTGCAGAGGCAGGTTGCGTTCATGAACAAAGGCTTCTCATCTGAACAGAGATCCGTCTCTCAGTGAGCCATGGACAGGGTGGATTAAAAAATTCGTATTTAAAAAAAAAATATTTTTCTTTGAAGTTGACAGTTGTGTTAACTTTCAGAAACTCTACCTAGGAATTGTTCAAATTAAATTTAAAAAGCAATTAGGTAGTTCATGTTTGCTGCATATGCTTTAAAGAACAGACAACAGCACTGGTGACAATCACTGGCTTTGTGCATGGCGCTAAATTTCAGTTAAATTTGTTCTTAAGTGAACCAGAAACTGTGTTTTCCTCCTCCAATCAACTGACAGAGTTCTGAGAGGAGAGCTACTAGTTACAGAAGACTGAAAACACACTCTGTCCAGAAACAGTTAGTGATATTCAACAACTATAATACTTCCACGCAGCAATTATTATTATTCAAGGCACAACTTGGCAAGGCAGTCTCTTAAGAGTCCAACGTAGAGCAGTTTAACCAGAAAGAATGCTACACTGCTGGTCGGGTGATAAGAGTTGCACTTCCATCCCAACACAGCTTGGTTCAAGACACAGGTTAAAAAAAAAAAAATTTTTTTTTTTTCTTTTTAGAATAACTTTCTTTTTTGCCATTTTGACATAAACTGCAAAACTAGGAGCTTGAAAAAATTTTAAACTATATGCATATTCTTTACAGACTTAAGATCTTTGTAAAATGTAGCACAAAGTTTGATATGAAGCTTACACTGAGTTGTAAATGCAGATGTTTCATTGTTACTGACCAGTGACAAAAATTGTCCTTCGAGGTAAACCAACAAGCGAATATGCAAAACAACAGTAAAATCAAGATTTAAAACAAGACTTCATGATTTAAGCCATGGCTGAAGTCTGGCAATGTAAATATATCCACCCTGCCCATAGAGGCCCTCAGTTCTCCCCATTAGCTCATAGATGGTTTCCTTCTTGGGTCAAAAACCAAGGAACACTGCAGGGCAGCACAGGGGTCACTGGCCACCTCTCCACATTGTACCTGTATTAGGAAAAGAGGACTTCAATCTCCAAGGCTGCCATTCCAACACCTTCACTAGCACTAAATTCACAGGAAACCTAAGGACCTAAGAGACAGAACATGGAAACTTTATCAGGACTTCTAAGGCATCCTGCTGCATTCAGCTCTGCTCAGGAAAAACTGATCTAAATAGAAAGTGTTTTCAGAGTTTGCCAAGAGATATTTTTCAAGCACTTAAAAGGAGCTAATTTATTACCTCCCCAAAATAAAGGCAGTCATAGGCTTCAACAGAAGAAGAGAAAGGGCATAAACAAAAATTCTGGATCAGGATATCTTCCAGTTTGGAGAAATGCACATCTGGATGCAAGCATTGACCTTGTCTCATTTCTAAAAATACACTATTCATTGATCATTAGTGGGATGTTTATACTTTGAATAAAACACATAAGCCATTTTATGGTTTGTCATACATATTTCTCCCTGCTGAAACCTCTGCAGATCCCTGCAATAAAACGTAAATTTACCCCCAAATCCAGAGCACCACTGCAGAAGCCGTCAGCAATATGAGCACAGAGCCGCTGATTAGCCAAGAGCCTCTACTAGAGGAAGCCAAGAGCTTCTGCAGCCTGAATCTTCCTTTACCCATAGAACAAAAAGAATTCTTTGTCTCATGGCCATCGGAAGCCTGCCATAACATATCAGCAGCTCGCATGTATCCAGTTCACACCAGGGAGAGCACATTTCAGCCACCTTAGCTCTTAATACAGAGAGGAAAGTTTTCATAGTCTTCGGGATACAGTGTTGATTGGAATGGTTTAAACATGCCAATTTAGATAAAAAGATTTTGAAATCTGTAGGGATGCACAACCAGGATATGAGAAAGACTCCATGGATGACGTTTTGACCATTCTTTCTACAGCTAGCCAAAGGCTAATATGTGTACCTGGCAGGAAACACACAGACAGGGTTTCAGGCAGTAAATCCTCCTGATAGCCATCTCACAACAGCCTGTTGAGGTGGTCATTTATCCCAAAAGGGGCTTTGGGTGGGCCTCAATTCCACAGACTCGCTATGTAAATGTTAGACTGAACTTTACTTTGGTGGCCCAGATGTTCCTGTCACAGGGAACACAGAAATTCAGTGAGTTAGGTGATCTGGAAAAAAACAGGTAATATTTGAAGGGAAGGGTGGTTGTTTTTTTAATTTCATAGAACATCTTGCTGACCAAGGATACAGCTGCGAGTTCCTTTCCTCTGTGGCACACAGAATGGTTTCCCCACACCCAAAAAACAAACCAAAAAGGGAACAAGAGAGGATATTGGCTATGTGGGGGAGGGAAGTGAAAGTAATATTCAAAGCTATCAGAATATATAAAACAAAACAGAAAAAGAAGAGATTTCCCTCTCTACCATCTGTGGCAGCACTGCCCTTGGGGGTGATTAACGAGATGGCTGACAGGCTCTTCACCTGAGAGCTCCTGTGCCCCTCCACGCACCCACAAGCCCAGGACTTACACTGCCATGCCACCAACAAACTCTTCTGTAGCCTGGCAGTAGATTGTGATGGCAACACGGGCATCGGCATCAAATGTGAACTCCAGGCTGTAGAGGACTTTCTGCTTCCCATTCTCCTCAGTAGGACTGTCAACATCATCTTTATACCTGAAAGACAATGCCAGAGGATTAGAACATATATTTATGAGATATCATTAAGATCACTCTGGAAATCAGAACAAGAGTAGTCCAATCTAGGTGTTCTGGGCAGTCAAGGCACCATGGGCTTCCACCTGGGGCTTCCCAGGAGATTTCCATTCTTTCCTCTGAGGAAGGTTCTTCTAAGATTTGACTGAAGTTATTAAAGTGAATTATGTAACGACAGGGTTGAGGGATCTTACCCAGCCTTACAGTGCCAGGACACAGAATGAGACAAGAAAGTGAACTCTTGGATGTCAAACCCTTAGAAGAAACATTCTCCTTCCTTTTAAATCTTCACATTAGGCTCAGTATTTGGGCCAAAGAAATCCTGCATGGGCCCAAGAAGTCTAAAGCCAAATTCTTTTAACTCTGCAAATGAAATGGTCCATGACAGGCAAAAAACAAGGTTTCTGTAACACAAAGAACTCCTGAAGTTCAACAAAAGGTACCTCCAGTATCACACAGATAATGATATTTGGATCAGAAAGCATCCAAATATAGGAACTTCAAATACCTTTAAATGTACAAATGATCCACTTCCACATCCACCATTTGATGCTGCTAACGACTGAAGCTTGTACACCTTTATTGTATGAACAAAAACTAACGCATTCAACTGCATAACAGACACATAATAACCAATACAAGAACGAGTTTAGAAGTTATTTCAGTTGACAAAGGGTGAGTCCTAACTTGGTTGTGGGCTATGGTACAGCTGGATCCCACTCTGTGATCACCACTGTCCAGTACTACTCCTTCTTCCTACTGCTGGAAAAGGCAGGTAAAAAATCTGGTGAAGAAGGTGGTATGAAGCAAGCTCCATGGCAGCAAGCTAAGGCGTAGATGAGCAGTCAGTTATGGCATGCCAGAGTGGCCAGGGAGACCAGCAGATCCTGGAACAAGCAGCCAACACAACACACCACGAGAAGATCTCCCCTGCCTTGAAGTGCAAAGTGACAGACAGAATGGACGTGATTCACTTGCAGGGCAGAAACAGATTCTCATACATAAATTCAAATCCCACTGTAATCCTATGACTGTAGGTACCACCGTAAGTTCATGCACTGTGTAGGAATGGTGAATGCAGCAGGTTGCCTTTGAGAGGTGTACAGCGCTACGTGACTTGCCACCCAGCTCCAGCCTCACTTGTCTATCAGTATTACCCTAATTGCCACAACGCCTGGGTCAAAGCCAGGCAGCTAAACTATTCAGGAAAAGCTTGGCACTGTCTCTGACTTCACAGTATCAGTCGGCCTCTCCCTTCATTAAACAGCCTTGATGAGTATGCAGCACTGTTGAAAATACTCAGAAATGGGCTAGGCATACCTCCATAATTCAATCTAAAAATTGTCAAGGGAATCCTTATTTATTGACTTCACTGAGATGTAGTAACTGCTGCCTAATTAAGACAGTTCCAGCATGAATTTTACTTAACACCACACTGAACAAGGATGAAAAGTTCGGCTTCAGCAATTTAATAGAAGTGCAAAATAAAATTTAAGAGCAGTATAATGAAATACCTAACACATGTACTTGCACTAATGTAACCTTAGTGAATCACTATAGCATTCCTGTCTGAAGGACTTGGAGCACTCCAAACAAGACTTTTGCCAGAGGTTCACCTAGATCAGAACAGCAAATCAAACTAGAATGCACCCAACATGCCAGTATAAAAAAGACAAATCCCATGAACTGAGAGTCTGAACATCTGCAGCAGCATGGATATGATATACTGTATAGAGCAAGACAGTATTTTCACACAAGCTAGTTGTATTCAAAGAATAAAATCATGGCACTTGAAGGCTGTAAACAAGAAACACTCTAGCCAGAAGGGCAGGTTTGCCTAGAAAACACAGTGCATCAACATTTTGTGCTGGACTGACCCAAGAACACAGATGGCAACAATCCACTCGCAAGTGTTGTGTGTGTTCAAGAAAGCAGCAAGTACAAGCTTCTGCAAATTATCTCTTGCTGCACTGCCCTCCATTGATCTGAGGTGGGCAGCAAAGGATCCAGGCTACAACACACTTGCCACTTCTTCCAGAAGAAGTAGGGTGGGGGACAACCAGCACCCTTTCCAGGCAAGCACCTATGAAAGCTACTTCATAGACCTACACTCCCTGCATATGTAGGTAGGTATTAAAATAGAAATGCCTGGCACATGCATGAGTTACAGATTAACGACACAGATCTAGATACCTGTAACAGACCCAAGTATTGAGGTGGGAGACCTGGAGGTGGGGGCAGATCACACAAAAGCAACATGTCATTAGTAAAACCATTGCCTGTTTTGTCTTCTCAGTGAAGTCACAAAAAGCATATGGGTTCCCAGATCACCCTCCTGCTCCCAACTTCACCTCTGCACCTCCCTGCCAGCACTCAGAATGTGCTTCCATCCTTTCAAGAAGAAAAGGGGTTAAACCTAGACTAGAATAGATCTGTTGCCCGGGGAAACCACTGAGGGGCCACTACCAACTGCAGTGCCTGGAGAGAAGGTTTCTGGTGGATGCATCTGCTGTAAAGCAGGAGAGTCAGAGCCCTGTCTGCCTGCAACAGCATCACTTTAGCAAGAAGCAAGGTATATGTGCCTAAATGGTGACAGTCACAGCAAGGCTGTGTACACATCTTCATGTTGCAACATGCCTGGTGCTGGAGATTAATAAAATCGCCTGCCACATAGCAAGGAGTTCAGGTGAGAAAAGACTGCATAAGCAGCTATGACAGCTGGTAGCTGGACCAAGGAACAAGCACGGACTACTTTGGTGTATACTTTGAGAGGCAGAGACATCTCATGTTCCACCTTAAGGTGCAGGAATGGTGGGATGTAGCTTCGGGGGAGTAACAAGATAGTCACACATTTTGCATTCCTTCTTTCTTTGCAACAGAGGTGGCAGACAAAAAAGGCGGTTCAGGAGTGGTTCAAGAGCTCTTCTGTCTCCACCTGCACTTGAAGTTTACAGTGTACATTTAGTCAAGCCCTACAGACTTGATGTGTTGATGTGAGGTGGCCACAGATGCATGCACAAATTTAGAAACCAGTGACTTTGCTAGGTGTGCCTTTTCAGTCATGCACACAAGTTAATCACATAGCCTCCACAATCACGTGTATAAAGCAGAAGAGACTGACCACCTTTGAGAACAAATAGCTGATCCAACGTTATGATGAAAAAGGCAAAGCAGGATGACCAAGGGAGCTGAGGCCACCTGGTCTGACATCACTTCTGGATAAAACAATGGAAATGCTGGAACTTTTTGTTTGTCTGTTAAAGAATTGAAAGATAAAAATATAATTAACAGCAGCCATTACAGTTTTACAGAAATAGGCCGAGTCAAACCCAATTTCATCCTTTGAGGAGGTTAAAAAGTTTGACCAACAACTTGGTAGACATGCAGGATAAATGCTAAGTATTGCTTGACTTAGATATGCATTACAACAGTGTTAGAGCAGGCATTAAATGAAATAAGAACTAGCTGACATCTATGTCAGCACTGACTTTCATGGGGGCAGATCATCATCAAATGGAGGCTTTCCTATTTGGGGGTTCTGCAGAGATCTGTACACAGTTTAATGCTATCCAGGGCTGCAGAGCAGGCAGTCCCAGCACCTTCACCATCACTACCTCCACCACAGGATGAACAGCTCTAAGGGTCAAGGTCAGCCCCACCGTGCTGGAGAGGGAAGAGAAGAGATTTCCCTTCTCTCACTCACAGCGACTCACCTCTCTCCCCTCAGTCCCTATCATCTGCCTCCCTCTCAGACCCTCATCCAAAATGCTCACTGGTCTCACTACTCTCCATGATATTGCTGCTGTTTCAGACACATTCTCAAACCACTACAGCTGCTGATTCCTTCAGCACTTTTGTTCCATGATGCTATCCAAAGCCCATGCTGAAGCACAGAGGCTGTCCCAGGATGCAACTTTTCCATTAAACACACTGCCTCAGGAGTTGATCTTCCTCCTGCAACTGGAAATGCTCTCAAGGTAAGAGTAAACGGCCAGTACCAGCCTTTCAGGTACTTCAGCTCTGAAATAAAGCTTCCAGTCCAGGGCCAAAAGAGGGACACAAGACAGACATGAGGCAGTCTTTTTCTGTTAGTGGTTAACAGCAAAACTCATGCTACCCTCCTTTGAGGTTCAGAGAGTCTCATACCGCTAGAAATCACGCACTCGCACGAGGAGTTGAAGACTCAGAACTTCAAAATCAATATCCACAGGTTTACCGCTTCACTCCAAAGCTGCTGTAAATATTCAGCATTTGACAAAGCTCAGAATTTTGACTGG